>CAIIXF020000008.1:20143820-20616504 GCA_903813345.2 Owenia fusiformis | reverse complement strand
GCTATCATTTTAAGCCTATATGATGATAGTATATGTGTGTCACAGGGCTGCAGCAGTCACAGGGCTGCAGCAGTCACAGCACTGCCGCAGCAATTATTTTCAGTAGGGGTACATCATGGGCTTTCAAGAGCTCTTGAAAGTCCATGGGTACATGTATACCTTTTATCACCCCTCAATAGACAAAAATACTGTCAACACTGGGTGAAATGAATTCCTGGGAATTTCAGAAATAGTACGCTGTAGGCAATCTGTGCGAGATTCCATTTTTGGTTCGATTTACTCGTGCACTAAATAAGGCAATTTAATTGGTTCAAATATTATGATTTGTGAATTTGATTTATTAGAAATTTGCGGCTATTATTGAAGAAGAATAACAAAAAACTGATTTGGGCTTGGCTAAATCAAACTGCAATTGACTGTGACAGATGTAAATTAGACTAGTTTAGAGTATCCAGGTAGCCTACACAGACAGTAGCAGTGAGTTAGAACTAACAAGCCAATGTTGAAGTTAAATTGAGGATTGCTTTTTTCTAAAATCCTTATTATGACACTGTATGTGTAAAATGTGGAGGTTTTGTAAAAAAAACATGCATCTACAGTTTACTATAAATCTGTATGTTCCATACCCAACTGAGAGATACAGTAATTGCTTGAACCTTGAATATGTTTTTTGCCTAAACTGGCTTTTAGTTCTGTGAAAAAGTGGCACAGGGGTGAATCATTAGTTCCGTGAAAAAGTGGCACAGGGGTGAATCACTAATCAGATTGTTAGTTTATTACCGTTTGTAATAGTTATTGAAACCTATAATTTACACAATCACATGATCATTTTAAAACTATTAAAATAATTTTTCCTACATTTTTCAGTTATGAAGGAAATAGCAAATGGTTGAGTGCTCACTATGACCCAGTTGCTTCCCTCTATACATTCACTCAGTGTATTGCCTTGGTTGACATCTCAGCTGATGGCGATAATAAACTAGTCATTGCTGATCTTGGAACAGGGACATATGACATGAAACTGAAAGTATACAAAGGTAATTTTACTACATTATTAAACTGTGTGAACAAATGTTTTATTCCAACTAATTTTTTCAGATTTTGTCTATTTCACCAATTTTACATAAGACCCTATTTCTGATATTATAGCCATTCTTATCCCATTATGCTATATCTTTTGCTTATATTTTGTGAATGTAGCCTAGCTCTGAGGCAGGTGAGACAGTTGCCTCACCACAATTTTACATATTAAGATATTTTTAGCCATTTGTTGATTTAGTCCATTTGTCATTTTCTTAACGTATGAATATTTAAAAACATGATGTTTTTCTGTGCAAATACTATCATTAGGGTTTATTGGAGTGATTTAGCTGGGTTGCCAAAAAATTAACGTTGGGGAAAATTTTTGTATCTATCACCACGGTAACATACAAGGTACATGGTGGTATCATGACACTAAGTCAATAGTCAACGCCATGTTAAGCCAATGCATGCCTCTCTAATTAGCCGATATACTTTTTTCCCCAAAGTAACTTTTTGTCCAACCCAGTTAAATCACTTCAGAAAACCCTTGTTATTATAAATTAACCATAGCTACCATAAAACATCGTGTTTTTAACAATTCATAGGTTCACTATAGTATGTATAGGGGTGACAAATGGACTAATTGGATGAAGTTTTTTGGCTTCAGTTTACCAGCCCAACCAAGTTAAATTTGCTTCACCTATTTTTGGATCCTGTCTTTGCCCCTGAAAGTACAATATACTTTGTATATATGAAGTGTACTATAGACTTATTTCCTTACAGGCACATCATTGATGACAGAGAACACCATAATAGACCTACCGACAGGAGTTGTCAGCTTCTACATGGATACCAATGAACCAAGGACACCAGGTATTGATTAAAAGCAATAACAGATCATTGCTGAAACGCAAACCATATTTTGATTTAACTCCCTCCTATCATCCGAATGTTCTTAAACATATTAAATTGATTAATTTGATACGTTGTATAAGGAGTCCCCTAATTCAGCAACATTTAGTGCCTCAAGGTTAATGTTTCTTTTTTTTTTTTTTTTTTTTTTTATATAGATATTTATTTCTCCTTTCTAGATAACATATTAACATAACATATTCTACATAGGAATTATCAAATGTATAGAGATTTTCTTGATAGTAGTCTTAAAACTTCAAGCTTAGAAAGTGAAATAATGTTATTCCTCAAAAACTACTGGAATTCCAGATAGATAGAGTTCTCAAAATGTTCACAGTCTTAACTCAACCATTTTTGACAAGAATCATTTGCATCCCTTCATCTGGATCACTACTTGCAAATATGTCCCTATTTAGTCCAATTAACATTTAAATCAATCAATAGTACTTGGCACAATTTGTTATATATGTTCATGTTCCTACATGTATCAGGCCTGTCAACTGTCCCGCACTTTGCGTATTTGTCACGCATTTGCTGAAGAATTTGAAGTCACGCCAGTTATTTTTGCGTGACAGAAAATGTCACGCAAATACGCATTTTACCTGGTAATTGTCAAGCAAAAATATTTCAGTAGAAAAATTTCTAAAAAAGATCGTCTACACAGCAAAAATACGAACGCCGGAAAAAAATGTACGCATTTCGTTCGGACTTTTCACGCGAATTACGTATATGTCACGCATTCCGTTCGAAACTTTTCTTAATATTTACATTGCAGCCTCTATGTTTTCTGTCCATATTGTCTGTTTTAGTTGCGACATGTTTCATCTTAAGTTCTGTTGCACAAGACTGGTGTCTCTTCACTTTAATATCCGTTTGTGTACTTGTGTTTACTTTGTTGATTCTGTCCTGGGGAGTCTGTAATAATGAAGTAAATCCACTGTCTTCTGTATTTGGTGAATTCTCTGTATCAGTGTTATTGTTTACAATTTGACTGTTATCAGTATTGATAAACACATCATCACTATATGTATTTTGACCAGGTTTCACAGGTGTTGACTGTTCATGTAATCCTATTTGTTCATGGTTTGGAACACTACTCACTATTTTTTTATTGGCATTGAAAGCACTAATCCTATTTGTGTCTCTCATTAGCCTACTTGGTGATTTGCTTCTAGTTTCTGAACTTGGGTCACCAAGATGGTGTACTACATATTGCAATGTGATAGATGTTCCATTGTTTGTTGCATTTATCTTATATCCTCCGAGGATGCACCCTTCTTCATGTAGTTCACTGATCAGATGCTCCACTATCTTAGGAATCATTGTATCTCAATATATTTCTTATAATGTTCTTTATTTCACTGATTTTTACTTTCTTTTACGAGCAAATTTTTTCCTGCTTTTCAGTTTACCACTTGAACTCTCTTCTAGGTTAATGTTTCTAATTACATGTACAGTACAGCTGCACCGGTAACTTGACTAAACATAATCCATCACTTCAATGTAAAATGTATTTGAAATTAGAATGCATTTTTTTACAAGTAAACATTTCATTATATTACACAGAACCATTTTATATGTGACAACTGTTTTTGAATATCAATCTCATATTGTTGATATACAACTTTTATAAATTTCAGCGGTAGCTGTAGCATCAGGCCCCTACATCTATGTGTATAAAAATCTCAGGCCATATTTCAAGTTCACCCTCCCAACACTAGAAATCCATCCTTTAGAGGCAGACCTCTGGGCACAAGCTAAAGATGTAAGTTTTCTCTGCTGAATCATTTTCGGTGCAACAAGCTATGTCTTTTTTCTAAAAACCTTCACTGTAGTCCATTATTGATTGTGTCAATAGCCTAATGTAGGAATGAAAATTCACAACATTTAAGGTGTGGCTAGTGCAATAAATTTGAACGTGATGATGCATGAAACTAGTACATATGGCTACATTTAAACACCTTGTGGCCAAATTAACTTAATTTAATTGTTGATTGTTTGATATTTTTACAAATTATTTGTTATTTTCAGGAAAAGATGGATGTGATGGTATTGAGAGAGATGCTGGAGAACCTAAGGTGAATAATGGTCAATAAACTTTTTGAGAATATTCCACCTAAGAAATCTTGAAGGACTAAGACACAGGCTGGTATCAAAATATTTGTCCGCTGTGAAGGAGCATGCTATTATTCATAAAAACACTAAGAATACTTCACGATCTATTTTTTAACTCATATGTTTCGTTATACCATACAAAATTACTTACTCCATGCAATGGATATATCATTTGCGGGTAACTTTCACTTCTGTTTGAAGTCAAATTACGCTGGGAAGAAAAGCA
Source organism: Owenia fusiformis (assembly GCA_903813345.2). Classification (NCBI taxonomy): domain Eukaryota; kingdom Metazoa; phylum Annelida; class Polychaeta; order Sabellida; family Oweniidae; genus Owenia; species Owenia fusiformis. Next base: position 20,612,228 of record CAIIXF020000008.1, on the reverse strand, counting down.
ATTGAAAATGGCGCCGGAGTATCATACTTCAAAATGTACCATTTCTTGTTTAACTTTGTAATGGCACGATATAGTGACACGATAATATTTACACATGGTTTCAGCATAACTATGAAGGTATAAATGAGATGTTGATGTATTTGGTCTTTTTAATTCTTTTATAAAAAATAATGTTTAATTTTTTTGTCCGCTGTGACGGAGCAGTTGCAAATGTGAACTGTGAAAATGCTCCGTCACAGCGGACAAAAAATATAAATATTATTTTTTATAAGAAAAATTAAAAAGACCCAATGCATTAATATCTCATTTATACATTCAGAGTTATGCTGAAAACATATGTTAATATTATCGTGTCACTATATCATGCCATTAAAAAGTTAAAAAAGAAATGGTACATTTTAGAGTTTGATACTCTGGCGCCGTTTTCAATAGATTTTACTCCTAGCGTTATTGGACTTCAAACAGAAGTGAAGGTTACGCGCAAATGATATATCCATTGCATGGAGTAAGTAATTATCTTTGATATAACGAAACATATGAGTTAAAAAATAAATGGTGAAGCATTCTTAGTGTTTTTATGAAAAATAGCATGCTCCGTCACAGCGGACAAATCTTTCGATTCCAGCCTGTGTAAGAGCTGTCTATGTTCTTGGTACATGTACTACAGGGCGTCAAATAAGTCTGTTCTCCCCCCTTAACTTTTTTAATTCAGAGATAACATAGGGTTGGTATATATCATCTTAAAGGGAATTTAATTTGCTGATCACACACCAAATTTCAGAGTGATTGGTTAAATTCCAAATTTTTTAGAGTTTTTTTAGTGATGTCCATATTTCACTTTTTAATAGTCTGTATGTCTCCCCCAGCAGCCCGGAGGGCCTCAATTCTACGAGGAATTGATCCTGTATAAATCATTCAGAACGTTTAATTTTAGGTGTTATCAACTATTTTGTGATGAAAGATGCCCCTGCTTCAAAGGCTCCCCTGAATGTAACACATTTTACTCTGTAATGATATTGAGAAACATTGAAATCACCCAATGTTGGCATTGTCACTGCAGTATCAACTTTTCATTTTTCATTCACTATTACCTGGTAATTTTACTTGTTTTGACGTAAAAAAGGTCAACTACAACCTTACAAGAAACATTGTAGCAATTTTATTAGGAGGGTTTTATGATTGATTTTTTTAGGGTGATCAGCATTTTCCATGAGCTTCAAAATGATATATGGGAAAGTATGATAAAATTAAAGATAAAAAAGTTAAGGGGGGAGAACAGACTTATTTGACACCCTGTAGATATGTTCTTGGACCTTGTTGTAAAACATTATTGCAACCAATTTCAATTTGAGGAAATTGGTTAAATACAGGTTTATATATATTTTATATTGTTCTCCCTGCAGTAATCATCAGTGTATCCTCTGCCCATATTTAGCAAACTCTCTTGTTCCATGGTATATTAGTGAAGCTCTCGTATAAAGTCACCCCCTATATCCTATGCAATTTCTTGCTGGCAGTGGTAATATATTTTAGAGGCTTGATTCTTGAGCATTTGTTTCACATCTTTGTGGGTAATTATCATCATTGGGATTCAAATGAGAGTCGCTACATTGCAGTTTGTCAGACTGGGCTGTTCATTCCTCAGGTTCTGCCTCCAAATGTTTATCGTATTTTGAATAAGACTTCTTATTTTAACATAATCACTCTGTGTTGTATCCAGGAGTGAAGGCCACACATTGACTGTACGTTCACTTCGCCTGTTGCAACTAGGGGACCCTCAAGATGTTCAACAGTTTGCCAACATTCATAAATATGCCCCGCTCAAAAGACAGGTATGTGTATATACCACACCAATTTGACAGTGTCTTATGAAATGTATGACTAATGCTACATTCTATATATTGTTGTTTATTGGATTATTTGGTTGATATCCTAAAAAGGAACTACCTTTACATCAAAATACCATGTCAATTATGTTTGTTTTTTATCTTCAGACTGTGATCACATGTTTAGATACAATGAAGAAGTCATTGAATGATGATGATGCCATTAGCTGTCTTGTCCTTGGTACAGAGAGCAAGTCTATTTATGTATTAGACCCAGAGGCATTTACAGTTCTCACCATGGTAATATAAGGAATTGAACAGATTCAGATTTCAAAGCTTTATTGTATTCTCTTAACTTTAAAATGTGAATATACAAAGCATACAGTAGTTAAATAATTAACAAATATGATTTACAACAGTTCCATATATTTTTTATCACTTTGTTAGAATTTGGATCAATAACTAAAAACTAGTAAAAAGAAAAATAAGTATCATTTTATGTTTTTTGGGGTGAACATATAAAATTATATTACAAATAGTATTTAATTATCACTTTGAGAGGTTACATGTCAATTAATTGCCTCTTTGTTATAACAAATAACATCTTTCTTTCAGATGTCTTTGCCCAGTGTACCAGTATTTCTCAGTGTGACAGGACTGTATGATGTTGAATTTAGAATCGTTGTAGCATGTAGAAATGGCGGAATTTATACGCTGAAACGGTGAGCTCCATTATTTATTATTAAAGATAGTGATGAGAAACATGAGACAGCATAAGTGTTATTTGGTTATTGTATATGTTTCATTATAAAAATTACATTCCTCTTCAAATGAAATATAGTCAACCCTTACAAATGATGAATTGGATTAAAATACTCTTATCTTTATAATTGTGTAAAGTTGTGGTAGAAAATTCATTATTATGTCAACACCATTAAGTGGTGACATATTGTTATAGTCTCAAACTTTTTGTGGACTGTGTACAGCAGTTGGTGTTAGGAGTATCTGTATCAGTATCTGTAACAAATGGTAGGTTGTGACATGTTGCATGTTAATGCCTTGTAAATTACTGTTCTTCATTTATGATTTAAAATTTAATGTGCCTTATCATTTCTAGTGGCTCCAAGACCCCGAAATACAGCATAGATCTCAATTCCCAACCAGTGGGCCTAGTAAGAGTAGGCAAGAACATTGTGGTTGGGTGCATGGATGAAACACTGCAGTGTTACACAACAAAGGTACTACAACTTTCTCAGTAGGAGAGTGTCTCATAGGTCTAGAAAAATCCCAATCCTCATATAATTCCTTATTCGGTGTTAAAAAATTCTTGATTTTTTGAATTTTTGCTTTTTTCAATAATTAAATTCCTGTTCAAATTGTTTTCTAAGACTCTTTTCTACTCTCATTCATCCTTGAATTTTCCATGAATATTTTATTAAAGAAACAGATGCATCTTTGCTTTTTCAGAAATTATTTTGAATTCATTCACAGTGTAGTTCAGAAAATTCTAAAAAGGTCCTTCATAATAAACCCAAAAATAGTTCTCGGAATAAACCAATATTTGTATAATTTGTAAAAAAAATGCAATTGTGAAACAAAAGTATGTTAACAATAGAATCAAATGCATAATCATGTCTAAATGGCCACCTTGTTATATGACACGCTCTTTTTTATATTTAACAGGGAAAGAAATTGTGGAGCTTACGGTTACCTAGCAGCATCACAACAATGAACGTCCTAGATAATCCTCAGAAGGGTTTCACAGGTGTGATGGTTGCTCTCAATAACTGCCTCATTCAGATATACAAAGACAAGTACCTGATAAATACTTTAAAGACAGAAGATGTAGTGACAGGAATGATGTTTGGGAAGTTTGGTAGAGAAGATAGTACTCTAATGATGACTACTAAAGGTAGGGAAGTATTTCAAGATTTCCCCTGATTATCTCTCTTTGTTTTGTGATACCCCTCTCTCATGAAAAAAATAGTATGACAATTAAAAATTGTTGGATTTCTTTCTGTTTATTATGTTACTACCACAATTGATGATATATTGTTACTGTGCGTCTCTAACTTTTTTGTGCATGGCACTCGGTGTTCATTGTGCGGCATCTGTAACAGGTGTCTATAACAAATGGTAGATGGTGACATTTTACATGTTAATACCTTCTTACTACTTAAAATGAGAGGAATGCATCCTAAAGAGGGAGCTTCTCAAATTTCTTTATTATAACTTCTTTATTTAAAGGTGGAGGGCTGATCGTGAAAATCCTGAAGAGGTCTGCGAAGTTTGAAGAAAAAGATATGTTTGGAGGGCCCCCTCCTCAGCAGAATGAGAAACTCAACATTCCAAAGAAAACCAAATTGTTTGTAGACCAAACGATGAGGGAAAGAGAAGGATCAGTAGGTAGGAGCCTATACAACTGCCTTAGGGTTCAAAATGTCAGGGCAAGCTAAAGTCATTTTCGTTGACCTGGAAAAACTAGATTCGCGCATGAGAGAAAAAATTGTCTTGTTCATCTTGGTATTTTATAAGTTTGGGAGTTTATTCAGTTGTGGAAAATATGCAGGAACTCTGAGTGAAGTAATTGAACTTATATATAACCACTTGATGAACAACTTGATGTATAATTCGACACATTGAGGCTGGTTTGAAAAATATTACATCAAAAATTGAATCTTGAATCAAATCATGAATCTTGGTTAAAAAATATTTTGATGATAGAACAAAGAAAACCAACAATGTATACTTGGGCATGTACCTTGTCAAAATATTTCTCACTCTCGTAAAAATTTTCAGCGATGCATAGAACCTTCCAAAATGATTTGTATAAGCTGCGACTAATAACTGCGAGAAACTATGTGAAAGCCATGGAAACCAGCATGAACCCAGTCTCCACCAACCCAGAGGAACCTCTAAAGCTTAATGCATCGGTCAGTAATAATTATTAATTAAAGGATGTGTGAATGTTATGGTTTCACATTGCTAGAATAGCTGAAAGGATGAAGCAGAAGCAAGCATGAACAAATCAGTATCTGATATGCATAAGATACAGTAACCATTACAAAAATTATAAATTACCATTACATACAAATAAGGATCTGCCTTATCATACATCTTTTGCAGGTGAATGGAATAGGTCCCTCTTTCAAGTTAACAGTGAACCTACAGAACACATCACTCACAATGGCAGTCATGGATATAGCCATAAGTTTCCAGTATGATGATAAGCTGTACAGTGTTCATAAAACATATATACCAGTAAGTAACACTCTTGAGTGTGTGGTATCTAGTCTAATACTAAAGACTGATGCTAAAAATCACTGATTTTTTAAACATGTATTGGAAAATAACAAGTCAAGTGGTCCGATTTATCTATTTTGGCCATTATATCTGAAATACACCTTATTACTCCATCCGTAAACAAAACTTTAATCGAATGATCTTACTGTCTTGTAGTAATAGTAGTACTGGGGAGTGAGAATTTCTAGGTATATGATAATAGTATATGAAGGTTTACATACAAGATAAGATAAGATTTTTTGAAAGCTTATTAGGCATATAAATCAAATTGTGATATAAAAAGACAAGAATGAATTGATATATTAATTTTTATGTCACCACCAAGTTTTGTGGACAGTGTTCAGTGGTTGGTGTTTGGTGGTCTGTGTTCGATGTCTGTAACAAATGGCAGGTGGTGACATTTTGCATGTTAAAACCTTGTTTGTATATTATATTCATTTTCACGTTGCAGGTCCCCATGTTGGTTCCTGGTCTGAACTATGTATTTGAGACATTTGTGGAATGCCTCAGTGATAAGGGAATCTCAGAGAATATCAAGGTACAAATATATTTTTATGACACTCCTTCTTGGTGTTCGGTGTCGATTAACATTTTTATTTTTGCAACCAGGTGTTTGTTTTTTTCCACACAGCACAGTCTCTTTTCCTTAAATTTTAGATAACTTATATACAATTCTTGGTTACTTATATGCAATTCATCTTTGGTTTTGATGATTTTAGTATACAATCATTTCATTTATAATTACAATGCATATCTGCTTTTCGTATGGTGTAGTCAATCGTAAGAGTTTCTTATGCACCCTCAGTCACCACCCTAGTACTATACAGTACCATGGTGTACCATACGGTACAGCATATGGTATCTTACATAACCATTTCCTCTATAACTGGGTGGATAATGTCAGTGCTGTTGCAGATTGACTTTGCTTGACTTATGCTTATTTAAATTGCAGGTGTTTGTACTAAAGAAAGGAAGATCTATCCCCATTATTACAGCAGTTATCAACATGCCAGTCAGTGAGACTATGGTTGTTGTGTGAGACTGATTTCTTTTGGTAGCTTGAACATAGTGCAGTCAGAATTCATTCATGGAATAAAGTAGAAGATACTGAAGGAATACTCGATCAAGCTTCAGTCAGCTTGTGCCACAGAGACAGAGTTCCAATTTTGAAAAGTATAGCCACTTCTCACTGTATGCATATATTCAGTACAAAAGATTCTCAATTTGAGTGACTTGCTTAAACGTAGTCCTCGAATTTCTTTTATGCGTAAACACTTTTGAGATAAGTGGATGTTGTCAAACAAGATGTAGTCTTTCAAGTCATACTACATACCAAATACCATAGACAGTCAAATATGTGTTAAAATAACGAGGCAGTTATTTGACTATATATCACTCTGGAAATGGAATTCATTTGAAGAAACATGTTTTTCAATAATCATACCACCTTTGCTGTTGTTACAGTTATCTTTATACAGTGAATATTCAAAATGAATATTATTTTTAATTTATAACAGATTGTATTTTTGCCAGATGAACAGTGTAAATAATGCAAGCTATGTTGTAGAAATATGTTTGTGTAGAATCCGTCCTTTTTATTGTCAATACTTGTAAAGTATATATAATTTCATGTGCTGTACATAAACTGTTTATTTTTGTATATATGAGATGTAATTATCTGAATAATCACAAAGCAACTTTTTGTGAACTACGTGAATAAAATAGATGAACTATGTAAACCAACTCTTTATTTGTCATTGGGATAAATAGTATATAAAACCAAGAGATGTTTTAGGCTATTAGTACTGATCTTGAGACTATAGGAGAATCCATGCACTGAATAGGATTAAGTTATGTTACACTTAAGTTACAGTTCACCTATTAAAACACTAAACTAAATAGAAAGTAGCTACAGGGTGTCCCAGAAGTAATGATAATTATGCTCTAAAATTTTTATTTGATATGGAAACAATATGAAATTCACACAAATTAAAGATCAAGATGTTAGCTTCATTTTACTATATTACATTTATTACTTTACACAAATATATTCAATGTATAGTTGCCATAACAACATGTACGCGCGTTCTGCGGAGCAGCTGTGTGTTTTTCATACATTTTTGAAAAACATTTCATGTTCATATGTTTCCCTGCTGTTCACATCACTACTGTAATGCTGCTACTTCATTCCTGATATTCCTTAAGAGCAGTGTACATTGTTGATTCACTTATCCACATACTGTCCTTTGCTGGAAAAATTTGTCTGTGCCTTTCCAGCCAGGATTGGAAGACATGATCAAAACCACTGTTGGACATATCCTTCAGAGCCTACTGAACCAAGTGGCGCAATTGTGCCTCGCTCTCGTGTTTATGCCACCTATACACAGTGGGGTTGGACAGTCTTCTCTCACCATATGCTTGTTTAAACTCCTTTATAGTGTCACTGGGTTTACCCCCTGTCTTCTGAAGGAATTTTATGACTGCTCTCTGCCTTAATTTTTCATCTTTGCTCAACGTTGGTAGCATAATGTAAACCTCCCTGGAAATTCCTAGGTTGTGTTCCTAAGAGTTTTCCTTTTGTGAAACCCTATATGACATCATCATGTGATGTCATAATATCAGATTAAAGTGATAATCCTGTCACAATGAGATAAATTACATAATATTAAACCACTATGACATCATGCAACTGTATACAATTACCATAACAATGATTTAAAAGCTTGAAACATTATCACAGAATAACTGCTTTTCTAAACTAAGTTTGAACATTTATAATATACGGAAACTGCTCCGCAGAACACGCATACATGTTGCTATGGCAACTATACATGGAATATTTTTGTATAAATTCATAAATGTAATATAGCAAAATGAAGCTTATATCTTAAACTTTAATTTGTATGAATTTCATATTGTTTCCTTGTCAAATACAAATTTAAGAGCATAATTATCATTACTTCTGGGACACCCTGTATCACTGTAGACAATGACCACTCTCAAATTGAAATAGAAGAAATTGCCAAAAATCTAATGATAAAATTCTTTGCAGTTTGATGTTTATTGTTCACAATTGAAAGTATATAGCACTTGGGAATGCATATACCTTTTTCATGTACCACACCCACCGGTGGTCAGGCTCACAAGTTTCAAAACTTTTATCTTTGGAGGCTTATCTTATTGAATAAATAAAGGTTAACATCTGCAGAGAAAGTAACAAGACTCTGGGCTATATGACACGTATGTAATGTAATGTGTATGTTTACAACAAGAGCAATTGGAGGGAGTACTATTATTAAGAGCTGTTGGCACAAGCAATTCAGCAGAGGCATATATGTCTCTGGATGCAGCCTGAGGCAGCTAATTTTAAGTTCATGATAGATGGAAAAGTAAAGCTGCAAAAGATGGGTACATACTGACAGAAGGTGACATCATGTAGAGTCATGAGCTTTGAGTTCTTTTTCATCTGGTCTCTTCTTAGCTTTGATTGTTCTCGCTACAAGGCATTGCGAATTACCAAATGCACATACATGTATTGTATTTTTGCAGCGGGACAAAACATTGTGGTTTAGCTTGCTTAATTTAATTTATTCTCAAGTACTGCACACAATGAGAATACATGTACATTAACAATACATGTACATTAACAATACATGTACATTAACAATACAATGTACAATGTCTTAACAAGCATTGATTTCAATGTTATCTCATCATTTTGACTAATATACATATTGTGTTCTTACAAATACAATCTATGTACACTGTCTACACTTTAGCTGCCTAGTATTTCTAAACAAAAACAAACAAAACCTTCAGAGGGTCAATAGGAATAGGGTTCTGTAAGTGAAAAACAATAGAGTTTATTTGTGAAACATTTTATATGTTCTTCTGCAATATCTTAACATTTTGTGGAGAATGTATGTTTTACCCTTTTAGTTAAGTGAGTAAGAAAACTCTTTCTTATTCCTTCCCCCATTGGGACCTATACTTTCAATATTAATATTTAAGAACAGTATGTGACTGAAAGCCATTTATGATAAATAAAATAAATACAGTATATACGTATAATAGCCATTTCATCATTGAATACTTAAGATCCTTATAAAACATTTTGGCAATTGTATTTAGTTCTTGAATTAATCTATAAACTAAGAAAGCACTGCAAATGGTAGGTGAAGAATGTGAAATCATTCATTTACTAAAATAACCTATTTTGTAGCTAAAATAGGTTTGTGACTTGCTTTGCATATTTCTGAATGTATTGCATCATAATGAACTATAGATTTTCTCTACAGTCTGCTCTTGCATCTCTAGGATTTTAAGTCAGTCGGATGAACAGTTTTCTTGCCATCAAGTTGACACAGTTTATTATGCAACGCACTTGTCTGACTGTCCAGTGTCCATCATCACAAGAGGACAACAATATTGTAGTAGCACTTTTCAAGTGTGATAAAAACTTCAACATAAATTAATTTATTTTTGATCAACAGTAGTATTTTTTTCAACACTGCATCTATTTGATGGGTTTAAATATATCCAAATTATAATGCTCTCCATATTGATCCAAGTGGCGTTTTAATTGTTCATTTTGGCGTTTTAAATGTTCAGGCATTTCATCGTATACATCGGTGAGTAGTTCAGATGGTGAGGGTTTCAGGACCTTCTCTGCTCTACCAAAGGACTCCATAACCTGAAACGTACAATTTAAGTATCATAACTTAAACATAACTTTAACATCACTTTAATATTTAATAATATTAGAATCAATGATTTGTATGTGGATGACCAGGTGATTACAATTTTTCAATCTTGGGATGACAGAAAACAGATTTTTTCAATGAATAAAAATGAATTGACATTTTTTGTCATGACCATTTCAAAATGCGTAAAAACAATGATATCTGGGTCAATAGCAAAATTCAGATATTTTCTATTTTTGAAAAGTAAGTTTGTATTTTCATACAGCAAAGGAGCAATTTCATGATATACCCTACCATGTCAATCAAGTAAATGCGAAGGTAAAGACTGTTACCTTCGCTTGATACTGACCAGTGATCTTTGAGTGTCTTCTTTTCTGAAACCTTTATCCTCATATTTATCTATACATTTGTATATCTGTATCATACTCAGTTAATTGTATACTTTTATCACACAGTCTAGAATATAGATGCCACTGTTCAATGCTAGTCATGTTATGTTTATCATGATTGACACATACTTGCAGTAGAATTATGATTTCTTAAACAATGACATCCAAAACTACTTCAAATAAAGACATTAACATTCAAAATGTCATCACCTGCCATCGGATGCCAACCAAACACCATTTGCTACAGATGCTGAAAGCTGAACATCAACAACCAAACACCATCCGCAAAAAAGTTGGAGTTGGTGGTGACATAAAAAAAAAAAATATTAACAATAAAATGATACAAAATACCATTTTTCTTGACTGCTTCATCCACTCCTTTTCTTTTTTCTCATTCCACCATCCTTTGATCTTCATGTACCCTCTAAGCCGAGATATTGGGTGGTCCTGCTTGTCCCAGTAACTGACCTCATCCACAGACCTGTATGCCGAACTGTCATCTGAAGTACTGTGGTGTCCAATCCTTGAAAACACAAAAATCATCATCTGGTTAGTTTTGCATTTGGCTTGAAATTCATGTAAACTAAAAGACGATCACATACTGTAGGTTGAAGATTTCTGAAATGAAACTGTTATCTGAAGTATAGTGATCCCCTATCCCCCCAAAGCAAAAATGACATAAATTATCAAGATAACTTATGTAACGTAAATATAGTTTAGTGCATCATCTACAGTAGACTTTTAAGCCAATCTATTGGTTAACTATCATCTACATAATATGTCCATGTATTATACTTTTACTTTTCATTAAGTGAAATAGGATTGATGGGAAAAAAGTTTGGTAGAAAAGTCTTGATTAATAAAGTATAAAAAATATTTTACTTGTCATAAAGAGGTCGCTATGATCTAATGAGATGTTGTTGAACATAAAAACAACATATGTTCCGTAATCATTTTTTATATTTCATAATCATGTTAAATTTGCAATCTTACTGATAAAAGCTATATCTTGCATATAATGTATATTTCAAAATCTGATGATAAAAGTTATTGTTACTAAATTGTTTGGATGATAACTCCATATTTTTCAGGTGCAAACTAATTCTGAATATACTGCTTATGTCAATATGTGACAAATACTTCAGCAAACATTCAATGTCTCAAGTTAACCTCTGAGAAGTATACAAATGTCATCTTGACTTTTACTTTGTGCTCCAATATTAAGATTGAACATTTTATTAATTTTTAAAACACTACTTTTCATGACTCAGTATGTCTTTTAGACATTTCCTACTAAAGCGCTAGACTGTATATAAACATACTGGCTTTCATTTTCATTTGATGAAAGAGGATCACATATGAAGAAATGTTTTTAAATTGCACTATTCACCTTTCCCCAAAGTCCAAAGTGTACTCATTTGACCGCTGCGCTGATTGGTCGGTGAAAATCGATGACGTCAAAGCAGGGCACTTTTCGCGCGAAAACTTCATTTACTATTAGATTGCCCATTGAGTAAAATAAATCTCATCTAAAATGTTATCAAACCTAGTTGAAATTTATTTTTCTGAGTTTTTTGTCTTCGGCTGTGACTTAAATACACTACCCGGTAAATGAAACCATAGGAATAATTTGTGATATGAGTGCTGGTCTTCTAATAAATTGAATCCAATTTATAGTACCAAAGACAAACAATTTTCAGACAAGACTGTGCATATTAATAGAAATATTCATTTAACATAAATATTCAAATACATTATTATGTTTCTAATAAAAATATAACATATGAAGAACAGTTTGTAATGTAACAGAGGCTAATGATATTTTTCTCATGCTTGCACAAACCTAATAAACAATTTCCAAACTCATGATGGGTCGTGGACTATTATTGTATTTTTAAAATTGCAAATGCAATTACCAGATAGAACTTCTCCCTTGAAGGTATTACGTCCATAAACATCGTGAATATTCTCTCAGCAGTTCTATATTTAAAAAGAATACCCATGGGCTTTTTAAGAAGTAAATCTCATTCAAAAAACGATCGTAGGTAAAACAGCTAGAAACCCTGTCTCAATAAAACAACTTTAACATTGTTCAATGAAATTAATCATCACTTATGTAACCATTATCAAATTCTTCGGCAGACATAAAAGTAACATTGTCTTGTGAAATAATAGGTGGCTGAAAAATGGAAAGTAACGCACTGTTAGCCCAGATTTGATTGATAGATCCGAAAAGATTGATCGGGATTGCTCGATCAAAGATGTGGTTATTTTTCACTTTATTGATACTACGTTCCACATGTATTCTTTCTGCGGCAATCTGCTGTGTTTGATACACATCATTGGCATCCATTTGATCGTTCTGGCCAAGGAATGGGGGGATATTTAAGTTCACGCCAAGTGGATCGAGCAAATCTTTTATCAAGAAACCCTTGTCCACCATAACATCATCGTTCTTATTGAACGGCAGTCTTAAAAAGCCAGAACGCTCGGTCAATTCTCTGTCAGATATGCTACCATGGTATAGTGAACTGACGAACGTAGGGCTACCCTGAGGAGCGATTCCGATGAGACCTTTAAGCGTATTGGTACCTTTGTAGTTGGAGTACGTTTGGGATTTTAAAGTTAGTGATTTTGGCATTTGACACTTAATTTCAAATGCATCTAGAATAACCCGCGTATTAGGATATTTCTCCTTGAAAGACCCTGGCATCGTTAAGTTAACATCATTTCTATCAGGCCAGATATTCATTGATCCTAGTGTTACATAAAGGAAATTCGCCCACTTGAGAAAAATTCGAGAAACTGTGGACTTCGATATACCGAACTTTACTGCTAAGTCGAGCTCAAACATTCCAACCCTGACTCTACAGAGGTAAAGTAAAAATTCATCCTCAACACAAAGCTTATGTGGTCTTCCAGATTTTTTCTTCTTGTCGTGCATTTTTTTCTCAGAATTACGATCCGCAATGTTTTCACCATCTTTACCTGGATTTAAGAATTTAAGTACGGTTCCGTATATAGCCTTATTTGGAAAGCCGGTATAGAATGCTACATGTTGTTCCTTTAAATTATTGAATGTAAATTCCTTAGCACGCAGTGCCTTATTTTCTTCGCGTAACCTATCACACACGGTTTTACTTTCATCAATATCAAAATTCTCAGATTTCATCAATTTTGCCTTTTCTAGTTTTAGATTGTCAATCTCATTTCTCAACTTGCTTATTTCGTCAGTTAATACCAATATTTCTAAAGATTTGCTTGCTTCACTCAAAGTCTTTGAGATACAATTTTCACATTGAACCTTATTTCCTAAAGTCGGGGTTGCAGTTGGGGTAAGAAGACCAAATGGCTCAGGTATCGAATAGTAAATAATACCAATGTTGCGATTATTGTTGTTTTGTTTCATACGATTTAAGGGTCTTTTTCTCTGGTTACTACAGTTAGTTGTATTCATATGTGGAACATCTACCCAACAATCAAAAACATGAGGTACAACATCTTTTTTCAGAGAACGTTTCTTACTAAAACCATGATATTCAAAATCATCATCAGTGAAGTGTAAAGAACAGACTTTACAAGAAGGTTTCAACTGAAATGATTTATCTTCCATTCGATGGATAGCAATTAACCACTTTCTTTTATCATTTTCTGGAACCTTTACAAATGTTACGATCTTGTCTTTAACAACTGACGTCCCATATGAGGTGCATCTTGGAACTATGCAATGTGTTTTGTGTGTACATGTCTTGCGTTTCTTGGAACTGTCACCAAAATATTTATTTTCGAGTTCGTTTATGTGAAGTTGATGATATGCTGCCGCATCCTGAAATCAATTGAAGAAAATTATAAATGGTATTGCATTGAATTATTATCAAACACTGATTCACGAGTCGAAAAAGTTTTCTTTAAGCCCCCCCCCCCCCGGTGTTAATTAACTAAGCCTCTTGTTCAAACCCCCCATTTAATTTCTATTTCCCTGGCTGGATGTACATCAATACTTGTTCATTAACTGGAGTGTACGCAAGACTCTAGTAGGCCAAAACCTTGACAATTTACCCCCCTCCCCCAATACATATGACTCGTTTTTATTGTTAATTGATCAATAAGTATCTATTTCACCTAACACTACGAGAAAATATAGCACAAGCTTATTATTACAGTGCAGTAGTAAGTGGTATGTTGACAGTCAAGAAGTACATATCAGGGTCAATGTGCTGTAAACATTGGACTCTTCACATCAATTTTACTCCATTCATTTGATTTCTCAGAACAGTATAATGAAGGGAGAATATGAACGAGAGTGTAATCAATGAGATTCCATCACATTTATGATACAGATTATTAAGTACTCACCATGATTCAACAATTAAATGAGCCCGTCTCTGTCGCGATTCACATTGACTTGCAATATAATGTGTTCAGATTTTGCCGCGAAAATCTGCCCTACTCTGACGTCAGAGATTCTAGATTTGCTAATTATAATATTCATGAGCTGACTTTGGGGAAAGGTGAATAGGGTGCTATGTAGTTATTACATGTACATGTAGTTTGCAAAATAGGCAGACATGCATCTGAAAATCTTGGCTGCACATTTCCTGTTTATGTAAATGTAAACCTGAGACTAACATAAAATTTTATGTTAGTCTCAGTGTAAACCTAAGATACCCCAAAATCTATAGATAAACCTATCTTATTATAAAGATAAACCTCTGTATTATTGGTGTATGACTATCTGTCACCATTGGTGTCCGGGGGTTCATTGGGTGTGACCACACCTCCTTTTTTGAGCCAATCCCTGACAATTTCATTCATGGTGCTGATATGAGAAGGAGAGTAGGAGGAAAGAAGGACCATGTGATCTTGGGAAAGAGGTGGGCTTCAAGAGCCAACTATGATGATGGAAACTTTAGATGTACATAAAACACCATTTGAAAAATCCTAGGGAAACCTCAGGTCACGCCATATCATTGTTGCTGATTGTTCAATTGCTATAAGAAAGAAAATTACAGATTCAATTTTTTTTAACATGCTTCAAATTATAAAATGTTTATCTCTTGCATATTCAAAATACTTTAAAATAACTTTTAACATCAAGATAAAGAAATTGATTTAGTTTTGCAATATTTCGATTTATTCTTTAAATCTTTTTCAAGCAACTGAAAATTGTTCCTATAACAAAAAAATAAAGATAAAGAAAGATGTAAGCAATATATCTAATTGATTGAAGCTTCACATCAACACACAACATTCAGATAATAGTTGGTGAAAAATGATGGTTGTGTGCAAAAAAGGTAATTATGAGTTTATGAAATATGGCATATAGCTCCTCTTAAAACAGATTTGTTTAATTTGAATCAAGTTGAAATTTAACCTTTTTAATTTTTTTAATCTCATACATAAAATTCCATGAAATGCTATCAAATTCTTTTTCAAAATCTAAGAAAAGCATATATATAAATCAAGCAGATACAGTGTCCACAAATTAAATTTCAAATACTCGTACTAAGGGTATTAACGTTAATGTTTGATTTACAATAGTAATATATGGTTCAGCCGATAACCACATGTTATTTTCAGGTATAAACTTGCCATGATTGTGTCATTATATTCAAAAGACACTTCAGCAACGTTTAATGTTAACATCGGAGAAGTAACCATGTCATCTTGACTTTTATTTAAGCTTTCAAGTGAAATATCAAACTTTATACAGACACCGCTAGATGTTATTGATGATGAGGGGGCTTAAAGGGAGTGGTGCAATGCACATGATGAGTGCAGATGCATTTCTTTTTAGTTTTTGTTCCTTGTATGAAGAGAGACATTTGGACACATCCTTTTAAAGGCAATTGGTATAAAAGAACTTCCTTGTCAGCAATGTGTTTTATCAAAATCAAATTTAAATCATCATTGCATATACTTGTTGTGCTTTTCTAACATTTTAGCAAGCCAAACCTACTCCATCTATGTGCATCTAGATATGTATGCGCAAGTGCCAATGGGAAAGTACCAAAAATGGTTACAGAACACAGCAATAAATAGAAAACATCTATTAAGAGCACACCCGTCATAAGGAAAATAATTACCAACTATCTCAAATCTTTATTCAACGTAAAATAAACAGTGTCTAATACCCCTCCCCGCCATTCAAGTACCAATATCACAATCCGAGACCATTATGCCAAGGGACATATCATTTTTACTGAAGGACTAGACTTGCACATCATCGTAAGAGAAATATATGAAGTTCAGTATTAGTTATGTTTCAGAATGCCATTTAAATGTTCAATTGAAGCTTATTTTTTTATTGCCATATACAGCACCTTCCTTAATTGTACTACTTCAAGTTGTGATATATTACAATTACTGCATCTCATTTGATATACAGTTAGGCTTAAAGTCCCTTCACAATCAAAAGTACTTAAGCAACTGAGGACTAAGTCCTATTTACATAAAAATATGGATTTTGGCAGGATTAATTAATGAAGTGTTTAACATTCCATGAGATTTTCATCCGCTGTATTTTTAAACCAGTACTGATGAATATTCCTCTGGTCTCTATCAAATGGATGAATGATAAATGGTCTATTTAACATATGGAATCAAGATTTAGCCAAGTCTTTTTTCCCACATTCAAATGCAAAATTAACGTTTAAATTGATTATGTACGAGAGTTATTGGATTTTAATGACCATTCATTTATTTGTCTCAAAAATGCAAAAAATCCTTGCCCTAAATAACATTAAGATTTTTAAAATCCATTTAGAAAATGAAATAGAGGAAGGATAAGTTTTTTGAGCTTGAGGGGTAGAAAATATAAGAATTGGAGAGACCCTTAAAAGACAATGTTAAACGCTTATATTTTTCCCTGGCCTTATTGGTAAAACGCATATATTCAACTTCGCAGTTGACATTACCAAGTTCATCCCAACCCTCCTCTATAGCAACATCTGATTATGAATATGCGCACGCAACAAACTTCTGAGAAGATGGTCGTTATTCGATTAAAGCATATTGAACGTTGTGCCGCCATGAATCTAGTCGAGTCATGATATAGAGGGTGGTGTATTTGAGACTTGAGTGTAAGTATATGTTTTAGATATATTATGTTGTTAAATATGTAAATGAAATAAAGACATATCTAAAGTACTGAATAATGAAATAATGAGATCAAGTAAAAAAATGAAATAGTAAATAGGAGCCACGTACTTAAGTAGCCACCATTTTAAGTTGAAACAGCCATTTTTGTACTTGGGTAAATAGGATGAGTATGACTGTACTATATTTCCACATCCTGAAATAATGTATTTTAAATCATATCTGAATTCAATAAATGATATTTGAATATCCTGAATACTTAAATCTACATGATTACTAGCAATGAAGAACAATAACAAAGGATATGTGCATTTACAGACTATTAGACCAATTTCAAAATGGTTTCTATGGGGATTTGTTTTTCTAAATGTACATAAAACACATACAGGAAATAAAATCAGTATAAAAATAGCTCATATCACATGTTTTTTTATTTTTCCTCCAATGTATAGGTATTTGATTCTGTTAAAAGGCAATTTGGAGAGCAACAAATGTTTTGAACGTTATTTTAATTGAACAAGTATGGTGCAATGTCTGTGTCAAATACTTGTATGATCATTGTTTCAGTGAATCATTGGGCTTTTAAAAAATAACATTTCAATAATATTTTACCAGTGATGTAACTATCTAATAAAGTCAAAATGTGATTAAAACAGCCATATACACTATTATTGATCATATAGTGACATTTACAATGAAATAACAAAATTGTGTGAGTATTTCTGATGTGGTATTACTGATTATATTCAAGGGTTTATTTCATTCTTCTGTGGAATTCTTCTGTGATGTAAGATCTAAGATTACTCATTCCAAATTTCATCAAATCAGAAATAGTGAATCCTGATGAGTTCTGTCTGTGAAGCCTAGAAGCAGTACATATTTCAAAACACCTGTAGTATAAATACTTGCAACTTGGATTATGCACAATATCAGGCACTCTCACAAAGTATTTCAGAAAATCTATTTTAAATTATGAATAATTGTTTTCATGTAAACTTAATTAAACACATTTAAATTTTTCGCATGATATATGTGTTTTGTGTTGCTCTCTATTGTCTTTAACAATCACACGAGATGGAATGGCCTTAACTAATCTATGTCCTAGGAGAGATAACAAAGAAAAGCCTTATTATTGATTATAATGTAAAAAATTGACCAGAAAGCATGAATTGCAACATGAAAAATTCTAACACACAAAGGTTATCATTACCTGAAACTCCCCCTAAAGTGGTTAATCTTTAACATAATATGAAATATCTGAGTACATGCATGTAATGTTTGACTAGATCCAGTCCATGTCATTATGTAAAAATGTACATTTGCCACTTGAAAAATGATTACTAAATCAATAGTGCTGATAAAAGACTTGAAATATTTAAAGAGGCGGCAATAAAGTTATACTTCTTAAATCTATTTTTGAACATTACGGGGATCAGATTCAATGGACACATTGACATAATTGAAAAATTGCTTCTAACATTTTACTTGCTGCTACTTCAATTATCATTCTTCTATTACTGTAATAAAATATCATACATTATCTGATTATGTTTTAGGATCTCCCAAAGTCTCATCAGATATATACCAAAAATGTCAAAGCCTGGTGAACTCACTGCTTGGTGTGCTGAAGGACAAATTCATAAAGTTAAAAATTATATTAATAAAAACAAGTCAAGTGACAAGTTTGTAAGTACACTATCAACAGCATTGCCATTTGCTGTTCAACTGAAAGCAAACACACAATACACCGTAAATCAAAAGAAACAAAAACTAGAATGTGTCAAAGTTCTGCTGGGTAATGGAGCAAATCCAAATACACCAGATGATAAAGGAAGAACTGCATTGATGTTTGCAGTAAGTTGCAGGCAGGTTGAATGTGCTGAACTTTTAATACAATGCAAGGCTGATGTGAATGCCAAAGATGCTGAAGGAGAAACACCATTGCTCTATGCCATAGGAAAGCAATCTTTAAAATGCTCAACATTATTGGTGAAACATGGCGCAAATGTTAATCAAGCTAAAATGCAGGTTGGGGGAATCACGCCACTTATTCGTGCTGTAGAGAAGAATCAATATGAAATAGTAAAGCTTCTGGTAGAAAAAGGTGCACATCTAAATGGACAGAGTAAAAAAGAAACAACAGCGTTATTATGTGCTATCAAAGGATATACCGACAGCAACATTCCAAGTTTTCTTATCAATAAAGGCGCAGACGTAAACCAGAGTGATAAAGATGGGAAAACACTGTTGATGTATGC
This sequence comes from Owenia fusiformis, assembly GCA_903813345.2. NCBI lineage: Eukaryota > Metazoa > Annelida > Polychaeta > Sabellida > Oweniidae > Owenia > Owenia fusiformis. The sequence continues at coordinate 20,592,651 of CAIIXF020000008.1, read as the reverse complement.
CTCTGAATGCCCAAACAAAGTTGAACTTGTTGATTTACTTTTGAAAAATGGAGCAGATATTCATGCTGTGTGTAGTGTGGAGGGTTCCACTGCACTTATGTATGCTGCTGATGTAGTACCCAATGAGAAAACATTGAAGCTACTTATCGAGAAAGGAGCAAATGTTAATGCCAGGGACAAGCGAAATAACACAGCACTTATATGGGCAGCTATGGGTGTAAATACCACTGATAATGCCAGAATTCTGATTGAAAATGGGGCAGAAGTCGATGCAATTAATAATGATCATTATACAGCATTGCTCCTTGCAATCAAACAAGATGTTTTTCTACAGGCAGTCCAAGAGAAAAAGCTAGAATTCAACATCAAAGATTGGACAATAACAGGAACATGTACTACAAGAGTGTTTCGAGACCACGTTATGGAGATGTTGCACAAATTCTCTGATGTTCTGTTTGGCGACAATGAATTCATGAAACTGTTATTAGATAACAATGCAAATGCTAATGCATGTGATGATAATGGAGAAACAGCGCTGATAAAATCAATCAAATACCAGAATATGAAAGCATTCTACACTCTTCTCAGAAGTGCACCTGATGTTAATCTGGCAGATAATAATGGATGCACTCCCCTTATGCACACCATGCTGTACATGCCCCATGTAATGAACTTCCACATGTTTACAATGGCTGTTGCACTACTTCGCAAAGGAGCTAATCGTTTTACTGAAAGTAATGAGGGTTTGACAGCTGAGAAAATCGCAAAGACTAAAAACATAAGCTTGGGACTGTGGGATAAAATCAGGAAAATGGTTGATGAATGTAAGTAGTATAGATTTTAAATGGCAGCAGGTCTAGATCTAGGAACAAGTTTCTTTTAAATTTTTTGTAGATTATTATTTCAAATATATTCCACCTTTTGAAAGCTCCTATGTCCCTTGAACTTAATCCATTAACTGGTATTTGAGATATTACATTATTTATGAAAAAATAGAAGTCATTTTGAATTGAGCAGCCATCTTGAAAATTCTTGAGTAGAGTCCTATGTCCCCAAAGCATCAGCCTATACAATTTGTACCAAGTGTATCAAACATTACATTTATCATGAAAATTGGTGGCAATTTTGAAAATGGCAGATGGACGAAAGGATGGACAGCTTCTCTATATCCTTATGAACATTGTTTGGTGGTATAACTTATCCCTACAAATTTTGTTTGGGGGATAATTATGATTTCAGTTAACTGTTCTTGTTTATTTTACAGTTATTTCACAAAATCCATACCATGCCATTGAGAAGACACCAAAATGTGACAAGCTGTACAGAAATAAAGAGATAGAAGTTGATACTGGAAACAAAGGGTAAATTTATTTATTTCAATTTAATTAATAATTTTACTTCCAAATATGTGTATATTTTTATGAGGTATACTTTTAAAAGTTGCTACAATTTTAAAATGTATATGCTAACATCATTCCATACGCCATAACACATCTCCTGACAAATACTTTTATTTCTAAAGCTATTCAGCAATGATTCTGAAAAGGAGGAACATTTTAATGAATTCGCACATCATGTTTAATTTTGTAAATTAGGAGCTGAAGTTTCTTGTAAAATTTACTCAAAAGATCCTTCACTGTCACTTTCATATGAATATAGAATGTTTCTCTCTATCACAGGTGGGCTTTTAGTGGTGGTGATGCTGAACATAAGAACCTCCATACCTGTGATGTAGTACCTGGCACTGTTCCTGAAACATCAGGTAATACAGTGGCGTAGCCAGGATTTGACAGGGGGGGGCTTCAAATATTTTCAGCAAATTTTTTTTTGTGCCACCTTATGGTGAATTTGGTAAAAACTTTTCCAAATTTGCTTATATTTTGCAACATTTGCTTAAATTTTGCCAAATTTGCTTCATTTTGGTTTATTATATAAATTTTTGCCAGTTTGCTGGTATTTAAAGGTTTCAACCTTTGCTAAATAATTATAAGAGCAAAATCATAAGACAAGTGCAATATCCCAATTTTTGACCAATTTCATTTCTTTGGAACATTTAAGGGCAAAAATCTAGAGCAAAGGTCTATTAAAATCCCTTTAAATTTTACGTTTTTACAACTTTCTGGATAGGTCAGAAAGATATATCCAAAATGAATAGCTCAAGGACATTATCAGACATAGACTCCCCCAATTTAATTCAAGCATAGGTTGTGTAATTCGATTGTCTTGAATTTTCCATTACTTGCACGATGTACTCTCCAAATAAAAAGGAAGCAAAAATTAGAGCAAAAATGTGAGTTAGTCCCAATAAAAAAAAATTTTGAAAGTGACTCCACCAAAAAATAAAGTTTTTTAGAGTTCAGAACTTTGGTGCATGACATGCATTACATAAAAAATTGTGATATCTTTGATCATACATTCATGTTGTATTATCCCATATGGGGAATCATGGCAGATGGTAGTCATTTGACAATGTTTATTTATTTGTTAGATTACTTGCTGGATTGCTGAGGTTGTCTTAGGAACTTTTCAAACTTTTTCTAACTTTATTTTATATCTTTTTGTCATTCTGTTGTATTGACATATTTCATTTCAAGGGTTTAAATAAAAAAAACTCGAGAAGATTTCTAAGCATGGAAGTTCTAAAGATTTCTCTGTTTGTTTTAGAAGACACCACAACAAGCCAAGGTGAAAGCAAGAATGATGGATGTGCTGCTTGTCATGATGATGAGTCATCTGAAATATGCAATCTGACGGGCAAAGAGAAAAGAATTTTGCTTAGGTATAATATGACAAAGATATACCTTCTATTTGAACTAGATAATGGCAACTCCGCGGAGTAGCAAATCCCAACGAACAAAATATCAATTACCGAATTCCAATCAATTATACTCATTACTTTGGTTGAAAATGAAAAAATTAGATTTTAGAATTGAGAATTCCTGCAAAGCAGCCATTTTGAATTTTCTGAGGTACAAATCTGAAAAATAATACAGTGTGTTGTGATCTACTTCAAAATTCCTTCAATTTGAGTATTATATAGCCATACGTTGAAGGGATCAAAAAGTTATTGCGAAATCGTACATTAGACGGCCATTTTGAATTTTACGAGGCTCGAATCAGAAAAAGATATAATATTTGCAATCTACTCTTAATTGCCTTTCATTTGAGTATAATAAAGCTATACTTCAGAAAGATCTAAAAATTAGCGAAAATTTCTGTTTTCCTGACCCCCATGGAATATATGTGAAATAGATAGATGTTGCGAATATACTACCAAGATTTCAAACAATAATACTAATTACTTTGGTTTAGAATGAAAAATTTATGATTTTTGCGAAAAAGTCCCGTCATTTTTAAAGCGGCGGCCATCTTGAAAAATTTTTTTTTTTGCGTAAAACTATTCATCAATATACATCTTTCCAACAAATATGAAGAAAATCCGTCAACTAATATTTGAGTTATCTTCCGGACGGACGGACGGACTGACTGACTGACGGACGGACGGACGGACGGAGGGCTTCACTATATCCATTTTGAATTTTCTGAGGTATAAATCTGACAAATAATACCATAATTGTGATCTACTCCAAAATTCCTTCAATTTGAGTATTATATAGCCATACTTTGAAGGGATCGAAAAATTATTGCGAAATCGTACATTAGACTGCCATTTTGAATTTTACGAGGCTCGAATCAGAAAAAAGATACAATATTTGCAATCTACTCTTAATTGCCTTTCATTTGAGTATAATAAAGCTATACTTCAGAAAGATCTAAAAATTAGCAAAAATTTCTGTTTTCCTGACCCCTATACACGGCCCCTGGGGGTCAGGATGAAAAACACGGAATATATGTGAAATAGATAGATGTAGCGAATATACTACCAAAATTTCAAACAATAATATTAATTACTTTGGTTTAGAATGAAAAATTTATGATTTTTACGAAAAAGTCCCGTCATTTTTAAAGCGGCGGCCATCTTGAAAAATTTTTTTTTTGCGTAAAACTATTCATCAATATACATCTTTCCAACAAATATGAAGAAAATCCGTCAACTAATATTTGAGTAATCTTCCGGACGGACGGACGGACTGACTGACTGACGGACGGACGGACGGAGGGCTTCACTATATCCCTACCGAACTTCGTTCGTTGGGATAATTAACTCACATATCCATTTTGTTGACCTAGATATTCTGAAACCTGATAATTTGACTAACCCCATAAACTCAACAATATGATAGTAGTTCTTACATGATGTTTCAATGCCACAATCCAATATATTTAACACTATAAGAACAATTTATGCTGTTGCAGATTTCAGAGTTTCAGTTTTTTAGTCCATATTTCTGGCAAAAAGGCAACATGCTTTTAAAACCCCACATTGCCAAAATATGTTCACATCAACTGGTTTTTGCAATACAAATGTGATTTCAATGAGTAATTGACGCAAAAATTAACATGTTGGTTATAACAATATGATTGCGACACATACACATTAATCTGATTCTTGTTATAACTTAACTTATACTAGGTATATATTACTGCAGAGGGTATCCAAAAGCAAATCTTACCACCTTAATTTTATTTTCATCGAAATATTTATTTTTAGTGGCAAAATGTGAAAACTTTGACCTGAGATATATCTATTTCCTAAGTTATTTTAGTAGCCATGGTCATGACACTTTGGGTTATTTAGTAGCCATGGTCCATTGTCTTACGACACTTTGGGTTATTTAGTAGCCATGGTCCATTGTCTTATGACACTTTGGGTTATTTAGTAGCCATGGTCCATTGTCTTATGACACTTTGGGTTATTTAGTAGCCATGGTCCATTGTCTTATGACACTTTGGGTTATTTAGTAGCCATGATCCATTGTCTAATGACACTTTGGGTTATTTTTATGTGCGTTATTTTACTTTTACTACTCTAAAAGTAGTGGAGAGATTTTGTTGAAATTTTATATGTGACTGAGAAGCATATTACACTTTCTTATGACAATTTGGCTACTAAGAAGCTATTTTTAAAATTGGTAGACATATTTAAAGACATTCCATTAAGTGGTTCAGCGGGATTCTCATCAACTTTTTCTTATAATGTTATCATGAAATATATAATGTTATCGTGAAATATAAAATGTTATCATGAAATATTTACATGTAATGGTAAGGTTTTTAAATCTTCCTCTATATGTTCACCCTTTGTAAAAATAGTGGTATCCACTTTACCTTATTTATAAGAAGTAATTCCTTAATTCCAGCCTAGAAGAAGTCCATAGTTTTGGAACACCACCTGGACATTCCAGATTCACCATATACTTAAATAATACCAATGATGATGAAACAAAAGGTAAAATAAAAGAAGCTCTCCCTTCCCATAAATTCGAATTTGAAGGAACTGATGATCAACCTGAAAGTGTAAGTTTTGGGGTAGCTGGAGCAAGTATTGGGACACCTTATAAGGGAACACTAGGGGGGTGTATCAAAATCAACCAAGATGATGGGAATTCCATACCATTTGCACTAACAGCCCATCATGTGGTTAAGGAGGTCGATAAAGGTGGTCCAGTAGGTATCTTTACAGAAGATCCTCAATCTGGTTCTGTCATTTGGAAGCCCATAGGTACATTAGAATATGCCATTGGCCTGAGCCCCACTGAGTCTGATGTTTTTCAGGAAACGACATATGATCTTGCACTCATCAAGCTACATGATCAAATCAAAGAATGTGGTAAATGTGATTTTAAGCCAATTGACAAAAAGGTAGTAAAATCCATAAAATTAGTTCACAAGAGAGGGTGTATGACAAATGAAACAATTGGAAAGGTATTGGATTATCGTTTTAGTGGGAAAATAAACTGTGAACTTGAAGTAGGAGTGAGAAAAGATGTTACAATTCTAAATGCCATAAAAATAATTGGTATCAATCAAAAGCCATTTGCAGTGAAGGGTGACAGTGGATCCTTTGTGTATTTTAAGGAAAATGATAAATGCTATGTCATTGGAATGTTCTACTTTCTTGGAATCACCAAGGATAAGAAACAGGTTGCATTGGCATTTCCTCTATGTAGTGCGTTCAAGGAATTAGCAGAGAAATTTCCAGAGTTTAAAGGTTGTAAAGGGTTCATGGCATGTTCCGGGGTTATATGTAACACAAGTGCCCATTAAACATCAGGATTCCTCAGATAAAGACATTAGGCTTCTACAACTAGGGACACCACACTGCCCTGTTCTATCATAGACATACTTTGTCATTCCAAACATACTGAGCCATAATGTATATTATCATGCCAAACTACACAAAACATACAGAACCATAATAATGAGCCATGCTGTGCCATATTAATTGTATTGTATTTTGTTTACCACCAATGAAGGTGAGCAATACCTCTTGGACATATCCCGTATTGTACAAGTGGTGGACCACTCAGTCAAACACCTTGAAGTACTTCACGCAACAAGCAAAGTGCCCGAACTAGGGATCAAATCTGGGACCTATGTGTATTTGTACACGCTCTACCGCTGAGCTACATAAGTGGACTTAATATTTTATATAGTGCCATAATTTATGGTTGTATGCCATACTATATTTGATTATGCTATTATTAGTACACCCTTGGTATATGCAATGAGCAATAATGGACCAGCCAGGTTCAACAGTGTGACTGGTATGTAGTAACAGTTATTTTTAGGCTAATTTTCCCATAACTTGATTAGTGTCTACTTTTTCATGTCAAATTTGAGATCTTAGATATCTTAGAATGTTGGAAGCTCCCCAGTTTTTTATAGGTTTTTAGAAGAGGTAAAACTCTTAAAATATGCATTGAGGCTTTATTACATCATGTAAAAATTCATAAAAATTTGGGGGCTTCCAAACATTCCAATATATCATAGATTTCAAATTTGGCATTAAAAAGTGGAGACTAAGTTAGTTATGGGTAATTTAAATAAATAAATAGTTGTTTAACTGCACCAGTCACGCTGTTGAACCTGGCTAGTCATTATTTTCACTGATATACTATAGCAAGTACATTGAACGAAAAAGTCAGAGAATAAAATACTGGAATTACTGGGTGAATATGATAATTAAATATTTTGAGAAAAAGATTGTTTTAGAAATGAAAAGTTTTGAACTTTTGGAGAAAAAATGAAACTTTCACAAAGAAAAATTAAATGAGCAAAAAGTTGAAAGTGAATATGATTTTAGTACAAAAGTAGAAAATTCAGAGGAACATTCAAATTTTCAAAAATAGAAATAGCTTAAATGGTTTAATTATTCAACTCTAGCAGATACATTGAACGAAAAAGTCAAAGAATAAAATACTGGAATAACTGGATTAATATGATTATAATAAACATTTTAAGAAAAAGATTGCTTAAAAGAAATGAAGATTTTTGAACTTTTCTAGAAAAAATGAAACATGAAAAAAATTAAGAAAAGGAAAAAGTTTAAAGTTAATATGATTTTAGTACAAGAGCAACCACGTAAATACGATTTTTTGAAGTTATTATTTTAATCTCAATGATATTCCCTGTTGTGTCATGGTAAAAATAGGGGTCACTTGGAGGTATTAAATATAGGTTTTAAACAGAGTACCAATTAGGCGAGTGGGAGATCCAGCAAAAAGGCCTTATTTGTTGACCTTAATTAAGATAGCTTGCAACCGCATGAGTCATACCTGACTTTCATAATATGAATATGCAGATTTCAAAAATGACAATAATAAAAATTGAAAAATGGCCGATCACCATGGAAACGGGACGCAAAAGCCACGCCCACTTTTTCAATTTCTTACTTGGTGGTTAATACAATTTAGACTGCAACTTTCTCGATTTTTAACAAATCTTCACATTATTGGTATCTGCTGAAGCGTAATAATGAGTTCTTTCACCTCAAGCATAAATAATGTTAATTCGCTCATTTGCATATCAATTATGACGTCATAACCCTTCTTTTGGCCTCAATTTTCCATATAGTTACAACAAAGTAACAGTGTTTTATTAGTTACACTTCTTAAAAATTGATAAAAGTAGGTAAATATAGTGCCAATACAAGCAAGAGTATGTCAGCTTTTCGGATATACTGATATTGAAGGCTGCATGTTGGTAAGAATAACATAAAAACTCGTTGCCATGGTTACCGTGAACTTTTCAGTAATTTAGGCAATAAAAACGTCTTGGACTGTAACTTTCTTTGTTTTTAAGCAATCTTAGCATTATTGGTATCAGAAGAAGCGAAATAATAAGTTCTTTCACCGTAAGCATAAATTGTGTTAATTTGCTCATTTGCGTATCCATTATGACGTCATAGCCCTTCTTTTGGCCTCGATTTTCATATATTTACAATAAAATAACAGTGTTTTATTAGTTAAACTTCTTGAAAATGGATGAAAGTAGGTAAATGCAGTGCCAATACAAGCAAGAGTATGACGGCTTTTCGGATATACTGATATTGAAGCCTGCATGTTGGTTAGAATAACATAAAAACTCGTTGCCATGGTTACCGTGAACTTTTCAGTAATTTAGGCAATAAAAACGTCTTGGACTGTAACTTTTTTTGTTTTTAAGCAATCTTAGCATTATTGGTATCAGAAGAAGCGAAATAATAAGTTCTTTCACCGTAAGCATAAATTGTGTTAATTGGCTCATTTGCGTATCCATTATGACGTCATAGCCCTTCTTTTGGCCTCGATTTTCATATATTTACAATAAAATAACAGTGTTTTATTAGTTAAACTTCTTGAAATTGGATGAAAGTAGGTAAATGCAGTGCCAATACAAGCAAGAGTATGTCGGCTTTTCGGATATACTGATATTGAAGGCTGCATGTAGGTTAGAATAACATAAAAACTCGTTGCTATGGTTACCATGTACTTTTTAGGCGATGAATCCTATTTTGACTAACCTTCTTGGTTTTTAACCATCTTATATTAACGATATAAACGATGTGTATTATAATGCCATGATAGCAGAGTTAGATCTCCTTTGCCTGCTTTTGAGCTCTCAAAGCTCTTCATTTTATAACTCATCTGGTTCAGGAAAACACATCAGCACAGCGCCATAGTGGATCACAGCTACGCTAGCTCTGATGAAATCTGTTCTCAAAATTCCTTCTCTGTTAATGCTGTTAATGTCAGCAATCGCCATCTGCGTCAAGGTTATTCTCCCATCTCATGCCATCTCCATAAACAGGAGCCAGAGAAGCAACAGAACAATCAGCTTGAACAAGGACATTTCTCTCGCTAGGTTTCAACTATTCTCCTCACTGTTTGTGCCTTGCAAGAGTTTGTAACCATGCTTCTCATCAGATTAAGAAATTGTACAGGATGAATTGCTGAGTTACTGGATATAGAACTCTTACTCTCGGGGAGCTTTTCTCTCTTCTGACCTCTTTTGGGGCTTTAGGCAAACATAAGACATGTGCCCTTAGGCTGATCAATCAAAACATACCAATTGACAGTTCTACAAAACATGTACCTTCTCACAACAACTCCTACAATTAATGCCACAATGTGCACAGAGCTCTCTTCTTGAAACGTTTGACAGCCTCTTTTATATTCCTCTTCATCTCCGTCTTTATTTCTTCAACCATTTAAGGAGGTTTTCCCCCATGATCACTAGAAGAAAAGGAGATATGATGATCCCGTTGTATTAGCTTGAGTCCTTTCTGGATCAATTCAGATTCCTGATACGCTTCCTCCCTCTGGGCCACTTCCATGGCCTGATCAAGAGACTTTGGATCTCTTCTGTGTACTGCTGCTCATCATCATCAGTTATGGCATTCCCAGAGCTCTACCTCGCTAGTCTATCTTGTGAAGAGCAAGGCATCTCGAGATATGTTAAAGCCTCCACCAGGTCATCATAGGCATACCCCTCTTCCAGCTCCTGCACTAGCTGCTTAATATCTTTCATCAACTGGTTAGTAAGGCCTGCCTCTTCTCTTCATCATTTCTCTGCTTGCTCTCCATGCAATTTTTGAAGTATGCTTTGAAGTCTAACCACAGTGTGTTCCCATCAAACAATGGGGTTGGTTTAATCTTGGTTTTCCTTCCAAATTGTGCTGACTCCTAGAGCCATGTCATACATGCCCAGTGCTTTCTCAGCAAATTTAGCCTTTATAGCCTGTCCTTGATTGTCATCTGAGCGCTGTACTATTAATCTCGCATCTTTATAACATTTGACCTGAGTTCCCAAACCTTTAAGACATCATTTGGGATTCAGTTTAATTCAATTCTCTCTTACAGTGAGTCACAGAATCTCCTCTCATACCAGGAATGTCTGTTGAATATATAAGCACAAATGCCAAAAGGGAAGGGTGACTAAAAACTTTAAGGAAACTCGACAAGAAAAGCAAACTGTAAGTGTAAATCTGAAAAGTAGACCCGTATATTCCAAAACCATGATCTAACGTGAAAAGAAACAATGTCTCACATCCCCCTCCCCCCTCCAATCGAGAACCAATATCACAATCCAGGACCAGAACACCAAGGGACATTTCATTCATACTGAAGTCATTACAATACACGTTGAAGAAAAAATTGAAAAATTTATAGCCAATACTCATAACATTAAAATTAGTTGTAGATACCAGTACTCGTTAAGATAGAGTATTCAGTCTCAAATGATGAAGTTAGAGGAAGCTGCCTCACCGGTCTCAATGTATAGGTAGCAATCTGAAGCAATTTAATGAGGGTGTTGTGGGGACAATTGGGTCTATTTCAACAGAATATACTGGTCTTGTGTGCCACAAATTCTACGTAAGATGTCAAAGTTGTATATTTGCCCCTAAAATCCAGACATTGTCCTGACAACACCCTGATCGAAGTGCCTCAGATTGCTACCTCGTCATTTTTCTGGTAACTCAGACCTAGAAGAAGTCAGTACATATGGTCTTAGTGTGGATTCACCCAATCTGGATTCATTTCTTTTGGAAATACTTTGGTCTCTCCACTAGGAGTCGTCTTAGCTCTCTCATGCTGGCCCACTTTTAGTGTGTCATCCACTTTAAAACCAGGAGCATCTCACTTTTCTCTCCAGACAAGACTGCTCTTCTTGACTTCTTTCATTTGGAGGGGTTTCAAGCTGTTTCAATCACAACTTGTGAACCAATGTCACAATTTCACCATTTCTTCTGGAATCCTCTTCATCCAAGATTTCTGACTTAATCTCAAACTTCCTTGACATCTCATCTCTTTGGGCAAGAGAATCCATCACTGCCACCAATGTCTCGCTTTGCCTTTTCCCGAGTATCCCGTATGCTCATTAAAGAGAAAATCAGGGGCGATCAATAATAACTCTTAGAGGTTTTTCTATGAGTGCCGACCTTGTTTGGTGGTACCGCAGTTAAAGATGGCTCACATGAAACAATTGCATACACATTTTTAAATCTATTCCAACAAAGATGATACAGAAAACACAATGTCCATAATATGATTTAATGTCACTATGATTGTGTATCTTTGGGGTCGGCACATCTCTTTGGGAAATATATTCTCTGCTCTTGAAATGGGTTCAGCTCTAGGAGTAACTCTGCTCTAGTAGACTATAGGAGTCACTTCGTCTCTATAGGAAGTATCGTATCTGGTCTTGGACAGTGTCTGGGCTCTAGGAGTAAACTCTGCTCTGAGAGTCTCTCGTAACTTCTCTGAGTATTACTAATTCACTCTCTCTCAAAGTAATCTCACTTGGGAGAAATTAGAACTCAAGGAGTATCATGATTCTTAAAGTGTAATCTCAGCTCCAGGAGTCGTCTCATCCCTGCGGGAAATCATTTTTTGCTCTTGGACTGGGTCCTGGCTCTGGGAGTATCTTCTGCTCTGGGAGTTGTCTCGCTACCAGAGTGATCCCTAATCTACCTCTGCTCAAAAGAGAGCTACATCTCTATGAGCAAACTCGTCTCTCGGAAGAGTCGAGGCTCTAGAAGTAACCTCTGCTTTGGAAGTCACTTTGAAACAGGAGTAACCCGAGCCTCTGCTCTTTGGTGTGGTCCAGTACATCGATCAACAATATATGATTAGACAGGGTTATAATCACTCCGAAGAAATCAGTACCACCTGGGACAAATTCTCTCAAAGTGGCCATCACTTCCGGCGAAATGAAAGATGGCTAACCAAAAGTTCTATGGGATGAAGAAGACCAAAGGGCAGACCGCAAACTATGCATGATGGTGTCAACCTCAAGGAGGACTCACCCTCAATCTCGTTCCTAACGAGGTCTTGTCTCTTCAAGATCTTGTGTTACTCTTATTCACATGATCAGTTTCTCACACCCAAGTTCAGACACCCATTATTGATGAAAATTTATTCAGCCAGGAAAAGAAGATTAAGGCATTTGATCGGCTGGTGGCCAGTTACTTGATAGCTGATTATTTGAAACTGTCTGCCGAACCAGTAAACATTAGTATGTCTATGTGTCATTATGCATATACACTACTCTTTACTAAAGATATTCTGAACTACAGGGAACAAAATATGCCAAGTGGTTGATAGGTTAATATTTTAACGTCATGGCTCCCCCTGGCTATGCCTAGTGAATTAAAGAAAGTAAATGGCATAATACAAGTACTGACAACAATACATCATTTTTGTAAATGTTTTACCGTTGCTAGGTGTATCTGGTCAACTTGGACCTAAATAACTCAGACCCTAGTTAAAGGTATTCTGGGAGATACAAGTGACAAAATATTGCTTCTGGAACAAGATCAAACGAGTTTGACATATTCTTTACCCTGCCTATGTTGCAATTTAACAATCAACTCGAGTATACATACCATATTTAAGCACATACCGGACACATTCATAAAGATATTTTTTGATTGATCAAATTGATTATTCAGATTTTGCCTTGGATTGGATTTTAAATGCTTCTAAATGATTTTCTAATGCTTACTATGATTTCTATTCTATTTTTATTTCGATAAGCATGTAATCAGGGTGTTGACGTTAACAAAATATAGAGTACTACATTAATTCCAATATGCAGTATGAAGAAATATGTCAGTACATTTTTGTTTTAAGGTACAGCTTGAAAATAACATTTATTTTTTGTAATACATTTTGGGTATATTATTAAAGCTTCATGTAAAATTATACTATTGGTGACTACATTTTAGGCATATTTAATCCTATTTGATTTCACAATTAGAATGTATGATTTATGATTGACTCTTGCAATTATATATGATCACTTTTGCTTTTATATATTAATTTTCACTTTAACACTCAAAATATCGAAAAAAGATTCAGAAATACACATTGGCACTAGTTGACTAGGGCCTGAGTTGACTAGGGTCAGAGTTAACCAGGGTCTGAGTTGATTAGGAACCGTTGCTATGTGTTTGCTAGGCATATGTTATGACTACACAATGCCTAAATATATAAGGGTTATGTACTGGGAGGTTTTGGGTATGGGGTTTATCCAGAGGGAGATATGCGTATCTACCTGAGGGACTGTAGGGACCAAAGGTAGATGTGCATATCTCACGAGGGATGAACCCAATATCCAAACCGACCGTACATAACTGCTTTATCCTATATCAAGTAGAGTCTTTCTCACCTTAACTTTTTTATTTTGAAAGTTATCATATTTTCCAATATATCATTTTAAAGCTTATGTAAAATGCTGATCACCCTTAGAATAGCAAAAATGAACTCTTCCTAAATTGCTACAATGTTTCTTGTAAGGTTGTAGTTGACCATAGATTATGTCAAAAGAAGTTAAATTACCAGTATAGTGAATGGACGGTGAAAAGTTGATACCGCAATTATGGAGGACAGGGACGAAAGATTAATTGAAGACTAAAAAGAGGAGAAACTTTATAGCAATGAAACATTGCTCAAACATATCAAAAGGCTCCCAGAAGCCTAGAAAGTGCAACACTCCTGTTTGTGAACATTTTGGAAGCGTATCCTCGTAGAATTGAGACTGTCTGAGCAACTTGGGGGAAACATACGAACTATTAAAAATGTGAAATATGGACATCACTAACAATGCTCTAAAAAATTTGTAATGTAACCTATCACTCGGAAAATTGGTGTGTGATCAGCAAATTAAATTCCCTTTAAGATGATTTTTGATAAACCTATGTTAGTTCTAAATTAAAAAATTATAGGGGATGGAGAACAGACTTATTTAATGCCCTGTACATTACATTTATGAAGCTCAGATGTGTTTTGTGGTTGCATAAATTGTAAATTACATAATTTTGGACAAAATACCTCATTTTCGGCAGCTTTTGACCGTTTTTAGGTGGTTCCTAGGCAGGAACATTTTATTTTGATGCAGAGTGCCCGTTTTGAACACACACATTGGTATTTCTTAGATTATAATACTAGTGTCTTAATCTTAAATGAGTGTTTTGTTAAAAAACGTAACCTGTGAGTAAATGGAAGAATACTGAATGATCTATCTCATTTTTGGCAAACTTTAGAACATTTCTATGTGGTTTCTAGGCAACACAGATGACATCACAATAACAAGTGTCAAAGACAGTGATATACTGTAGGGTCAATGCTGAGGGGTGATTCTTTCTCTAGATGTTTTAGTGCCTATACAATGATGAAACTAGGGAAAAATGGCCATAATAAGGCGTTTTAATCCATTCCTAAGTGGTTGCTAGGCAACAAGATGACATCACAAGTTCTTAACCACTTTATATTCGAGGGGGGTACTATACTGGACATATGCACCACGTTTTGTTTTCCAACGTCTAAATTGTTTGGTAGCAAACAGGCATAGACATACACACACAGATAGACAGAGAATCAGTAAATTGTAGTAAAATGCGATTAAATATGGATTCAGCATTTTACCATAGTGTAGCCATGGGTTTAAGAGGCTCTAGAACAAAAGTGTATTAGTGTTATGTAACATCAAAGGTATCACTGGAAAGAGCACATAAACGTGAACAAAAATAATCTCATTTTATTTGATAAGAATATTCACTAAGGTATTTAATTGACATTGATGTGGAGCAATTCGTTAAATATACCTTAAAATGGGAATTTAAGGATATTATGACGTCATAATTGCCGGGTGAACAATTGAAACCGACTAAATAATACATAGGGTGACGGTAAATTTTATTACGTTCAATATGGTACCAATATCATTAAAAATAGTTAAAAATTAAAAAAGTTATGGCCAATATTGTGTTTAGCATTCTTTATGGCTAATGAAAAGTGGGCGTGGCACTTTGCATCCGTTTCCATGGTAACGGTCCATTTTTCAAAACTTTTCATTGTCATATTTGGAATCTACATATCAATATTATGAAAGTACAACATGTTTTGAGCGGTTGCAGTCAATCTTAATTAAAGTTCCATATTTGACCCTGCTCCCACTCGCCTAAATGTTATATTTCCTGAGGAAAATATCATATTGACTGAGGTATAAAACCCATATTCAATTCGCAACTAAGAAGTAAGCATTTTATACCATGATATCAAATGATTGAGGGATGATTCAAATATTATAACAATATTGAATGACATGTTTATATTTTTCATGAAACTTTTATTAATAATGATCATTATTAATGTTTTAATTAATAAAGATTTTAATTAATAATCACTTTAATCCAGGTGAAAATGATTTTGTGAGAGGAGATTTTTTCATTCTCTATGATATTCCCTGGTGTGATTCACCCATAAGCCATTAATGCCATACTTTATTAAATGTCACGACTCACATGTCATATTGAATTTCAATTTAGTGTAATGTATTTTAATATCTTGCACCATTATAAATAGTATTACAAGGTCACTAGAATAACTTAAACATTTGCAGTAAAGTAAAGGGTGATTTTGCCCAATAACTTACTTTATATAGATGTACTGTATATCTTTTATTTCAGGGAAAAATATAATTAGCCTCATTTATGTAATCCAGGGAAAATTATGATGATAAGTTGATACAATTCCTGTATTTAATTCTTTCATAATTGCCATACATGTTTTCTTTAGAATTAGTCTATAGTATGCTGGAATTACTCATCTACATCTAGATGATACAGAATAACTACCAGAGACCTCATTATCATATTATCAGTACCTCATTTGAAATACTCAATTCTGATTGGTTAATTAAAAGTGAACAATATGTACTGTTGACTGCTACTTTTGAAAAAACCAACAGTACTTTCAAAGTTTATAATATAAAACTTTGTCAGTTGATGTCAAGAAAGGTCTACAATTGTATATTGTTACTGATATGAAGACTATATATAACAGAAAAGTGAAAAATAAGTAAACATTTGTAAAAATGACTGAATTCCCATTGTCATTTACACAATGACATTAATTGCAGTATATAACGGTTTAAAGGTAGCTTTTTAATTTAGACTTGATGAAACATTATGACAGAGATATATATTTTATATGTCTCTGAATATGAAGTTGCTTTTCCCAGGTTGGTTTCCAAACTAATAAATCTGAAATACTATAGAATGAGAGCAGAATGTTGCAACTTTGGCCATTTGATAAAGACAGGAAAAAAGGACTGATTAGGAAGACAAAATATATTGAATGTATATTTAAACAAAATGGAGTTTTATAACAGCAGGTGAACTCAGAGGGGTTGCTGAAAAGAATGTATTTTATTCTTGTATGAATTCTAGAGGTTTAATTATAGTGTGTTAAACAAATACTGATAAAAAAGATGCAACTCTTGGGTTTATCTACTATATTTCTTCCTCATTTGCTGCTGTAATATAATATGGATAGGATATATCAAAGCCTTTGATTATCAATAATGATCAATACTAGATGAAAACTATAAAGTAACAGTCTCTCAATAAGTACTCCTCAAAGCCTTTTAAGAATTTAGGAACATGCTTGACTTATAGATTAAAATAAAATAAACAAAAATTTTGTCTGTGTTATTGTTTGTCTAAATCTAAAAATTTGCATAAAATAAATGAAATTTCATTTTTAGAAACATGCAAAAATAGGAATAGTCAAGGTTTGATAATCTTCTTATCGACTTGTCGATTAAAATACTGATGTAAGTACCCGTAAGCAAAAAGAGTAGGATAGGTAAGAACCCCACAGTTCATGCAAGCGTGGCGAATTTCGCGAACAAAGATTTTTTCCAATTCAGTAGTGTTATATTTACATGATACCAAAATTCAAAATAGTAATACTCATTCCCGTTGTCTCTAACAAACTTCATTCATTGGAATAATTAAAATGCTCGTAAAATATTATGTTTGTCAAGAAAGTAATTTTTTGATGCAGGAAAACTGGAAATTGCTACAGAAAAATCAGACAGAAAATTTAATGTGGGAATATTTTGAAATGTCAGATGCATTATGAAAACTTACTGATCACCCCTCATAATATCCTACCTGTATGTCATTGCCTCAATTAGAACTGGTTTGTTTTCTCTTAAACACATCTCCCTGGCAGCCTTGACACAGTTATATACAGCAAACACATCATTTCCATCTACCCGTACTGTAGCCATACCATAGCCTGGACCCCTAGCAGCTATAATACAACAAAATAGTCTTAATACAGAACACTGACTAAAACCATTCGGATTAGGAGGTGATCACATTTCGAGGTTTTTGCATTCGCAAGATTCTGGATTTTGAAGAAATGTGTACATCTTCTCAATAAATATTTATAGTTCTACTAACCACATAGGTTTATGGGGTAACAGGTCATCTAAACACAGTAAAACTCAACCCCAAGTGAACTCAACCCCAGTAAAACTCAACCTAAGTAGAACTCAACCTAAGTAAAAATCAACCCAATTCATTTCTGCAATGTTTTTGATTCATTAACTTTAATAATCTAGTTCTATTGACCACGTAGGTTTATGGAGTGACAGGTCATCTCAACCCAGTAAAACTCAACCCCAAGTGAACTCAACCCCAGTAAAACTCAACCTAAGTAGAACTCAACCTAAGTAAAAATCAACCCAATTCATTTCTGCAATGTTTTTGGTTCATTAACTTTAATAATCTAGTTCTATTGACCACGTAGGTTTATGGAGTGACATGTCATCTCAACCCAGTAAAACTCAACCCCAAGTGAACTCAACCCCAGTAAAACTCAACCTAAGTAGAACTCAACCTAAGTAAAAATCAACCCAATTCATTTCTGCAATGTTTTTGGTTCATTAACTTTAATAATCTAGTTCTATTGACCACGTAGGTTTATGGAGTGACAGGTCATCTCAACCCAGTAAAAATCCACCCAATTCATTTCTGCAATGTTTTTAGTTCATTAACTTTAAGAATCTAGCTTTTCGCAATTTTTGAATGATACTTTGTTAAAATATTTGACAGACAGTCGAATATCTTTTAAAAATCAAATTTTGGCAATAAACAATGTTTTTAACAATGCAAATGTATTAAACAAAATTATTAATGATAAATAGTGTCAACCTGAAAAATATTACAACAAAACAAACTTATTAACAAGATTCAAAATTAAAATAAAATGGCATTTGAAATTAGTTTATATCACTCTTAATTCCCTGTAATAACCCTTGCTAATACTTCAGCGTTTTGCAGTTGTTGAGGTGTTCACATTTCAAGGTTTTATATGGGAATCAATGGGAGAAAACATGAGCTGAATAAAAGCGTTCATATTGGAAGGTGTTTGTATTTTCAAAGTGTTCATGTATATACACATACAGGTTTTACTGTACTAGGCTTTCGTCACTCACCTATTCCGTCACCTCTGTATTGTTCATGTGTGGGAGTAGATATTGCATAGCCATTGTTTCTACAGAAGAATATAATTGGACACTCTAGGGTTGCTGCAAAGTTAAATGCAGCATGTGCGTCTCCCTCTGATGCAGCTCCATCCCCGAAATAACAGATTACACATTGCCCGTTCTGAGCTCTCTTGAATGCATATGCTGCCCCAGATGCTAAAACATGACATATAAATATATTGCTAAGTGATAGATACAAACAATGTAGTCTTGCACCAAGCCCTTGTATTGCCACCTCATACTCTCCCTAAATTAGATTTCAGACATGACGATGGGGTTAGTGTTGAGGGGAAGTAGAGACTTGGGGCAAGACTACTAGTATGTCCAATGAAGCTTTCCATAATCTATTGAAACATTTATTCAAATTCAATTTAAATGGTCTACTGCTGTGTTTTTTAAGAGGCTTTCATGTCCTTGGTAAAACAGTTTCATGTTTTTAGTTCTCTTTGTATTTATACAACCCCTGAAGACAACAGCATCTTATTACATCATATTTACCTTTACTTATATTTAATAAACCAATGATGAAATATGTAATATATCTATCCAAAAATACATGCAATGTAAGAATCCATGTCATATGCTTTTACAACTGAGTAGTTTATTGAAAGATTAGCCTCCAACCTGCCTCTTCATAAAGCCTTATCCCCTCTTTCCCCTTCCCTTAACTAAATTCATTCTGCTTAAAAAACTGAAAAGGACACATTTTTAATGAGCCATTAATTTGTTTGAAATACTGATGAATGTAAAATAATATAAGTTTAAAATATACATTTTATTAATTCTAAGTGTGATTGTTAGTGCTTATCAAAAATATTATAGCCATAATTACATAAGATGTGTTAATTGAAAATCTAAAGCAGTCAGTATAGGAAGTGGCCAGGGTTACTAATGTGAAGCAGTGTAATGCTCGGGCCCGTAGCCAGGGTTTCGAACACCTCCCCCCCAGAAATTCTGTCAAAATCATGCAGTTTTTCACCAATCACTTTTCAAGTGATCTTAGTCCAAAGTTGCCAAATGTGAACCAATCTGGAATTTTTTGGAAAAGTACCCCCCTTGGCAAAAGCTGACTATGGGCCTGAAGCTTATTCATAATAGCTGTAGTTCAATCTATACTAGCTAATCATTATAAATATTACTATTCTAAATGTGTGGGGGACCAATCAAAGGTCCCTTAATTTGTAATACCTCAGTCCACGAGACAAGTTGGGAAAGCATATTATAAATTGTTATCTCTTATTAAAAGATGTATCATAAACCATATATCATCTATTTGACCCTCTTTTTCTTCATGCTTTAGTTTCTTTTCTCATTATGCAGGGTGTTTCATAATGACAGTCCCCCTATAAACAACCAATCCTAGACAGCAAACCCTATATGTTATATATAATATGAAAGCTTGTTTAATTCTTTTATTAGGCTCAACACTTTTTACAATTGGAATTATCCCTACAAAAGGTACAATCTCAGAGGGACACATATATAAAAAATTAGCTGTGTATCCTGCTAACAATTATGATAAACATGCCACTTTTATCTATTGCTATATACAAATTAAAACATTTTATGATGCTTAATATAAGAAAAATTATAAAATATTAGAAACAATATTAAACAGAACTAACCAGGTAGCTCTAAATGATACAATGGTATACTGGACTGGGAGGATTTACTTTGATATATATATCAGGCCATGTGATCCATGATTGGCTGTGAATGGGGGACATACATTATGAAACACCCGTTTGCTCTAAAATCTAAAGCACTATTATTAATTCAGTTTGCGCAGTTGCCTTACCATGTGGCATCTGCGTTGCAAGTGGAGAGGATATGGTATAAAATCTGTGCTCCACCGACCCATAATGTATAGGCATTTGTTTGCCCTTTGCAGAGTCTAAGCTATTACTATAAACTTGGTTCATAAATTCATCGAGAGAAAAACCTCTGTACAGCAAAACTCCTGAAGTTAAACAAAGGCAAGCATTCCTTTTAGACATAGCCAAAAGGGTTATAATATTTTCTGCGTACTTATGGAATTGCCATGCAAATAAGCATCAACATGCCAATGAATACATTAGATGATAATAGGCAATTTGAAAGGGAAATGGGTGAGATTGGAAGCCAACACCAAATGCATGAAAAATAATGACATCATGATCTTCTGTGTGTGAAAGATCTGCAATAAAAGTGAGTGAGATAAGCTTAATTCATAAAGCATGGGACTATAAACTTGAATATGTCTCTAAAAATTAAGAAAACAAGGTCAGAGGTGTTTCTGTCCATTTTAATCATATTTATCGATTAAGATGCAGAATGTGAAAATCACACCACATTAGTTTTATATATTATTCTCATGTCTTCAGTTTTATGAGACATGTTCAAGTCAAGGGGCTTCAAAAATTTTAAAAAAAGTGTAACATATGTCCAAGTATTGTGCAACTCTTAAACTACATGTAAAATATTTCATGTTACATTTTCAATTTCCCATAATTGTAGGTGTACATTTGGAAAATGTCTGTTTATACCTTTTTGCAGCATCACTTTGATTCAGTGAATGAAGTGAGTGATTGCGTAAAGTTCATAAAAATCTAGAAAATAGTTTCAGAAAAATCACAATATTATCCCATGATTATTTCGATGTACTGTATTCAAATTACAACAATAATATTAACATTTTGTACATTAAATAAATTTCATTATTTATTTCACTCACTTCATTTTGACGTAATCAAAGAGTGAATAAATAGAGCTGTGTGAGCTGGCACAGTACTTGAATGAACATTAATTATAACTAATGGTAACAAATTGGTAGTGAAATCAATAGTTCTTAATGCATATATGGACAATAATTTAACTAAATGACATCTTGGTTTTGAAACCAGATCATTTTTCATATTTTGACATAAAATATGTGATGCTCAATTTGGTCAATGTAAGTATCGGTCCTTTGTTTATATATTAAAACATTGTTTGCAGATCATTCATAAGTGTAAAATTCTGTTACAGATTATATTGTCACTCTAGGTGTCGAGAGTCAGTCGTTTTTTGAGAAATTTTGTCCCTTGAGGTGGTCAACTGGTTAAATAAAACTGTTCCAAATATGCAAACAGAATATCAAAAAATTAAATATGTTGGAGAAGCTGGGTTACTTAAAATATAAGTCAATATATTGAATTAAGGAAGCTCACTTGGTGGTACACCATGGAACCTTAAAAAAGCTAAACATTTATAGCTAAAGTAAGACAATTCAATGTCTAGCATTATGAGACTTTAATTAATTTCTTGCATTGACTCTCAAAATGTGTCTGACCATGTTCAAAGTCTGTTCCTAAATACATATTTTTTTGAAATACATGTTTGAAAAATGCTAAACATTTGATTTCTTTACTCTAGCTATGAAAAATAACATGTGAAACATTATTTATTTGTGATGAAACCATCTTCAGTTCACTGTTACCTTGGGGCATTTGGGTTGCTAAGGGTGATGAAATAGTTACAAAATGGTGTTTGTTTGACCCATAATGCACTGGCATCTGGCGTGCAAGGCCAGGATCTAGTGAATTCCCATAACACTGGTTCATGAAGTCATCTAACTCATAGCCTCTCCACAATAATACACCTTACAACATGCAAACAATCAACACTGCATATCAAATAGACATTACAGTACAGCAATACACATCTAAATTAAGACTATTCTGATTCATGATAATAATCCTCTTCATATTTTCAAAGTGCAGTATTAGGATTTTAAATCTAATTGTACAGGTAAAAATAAAATTATGGATCACAGCTTATCCTTATCATTAAAAAATCCAGAAGGATTTACTGTTATAAACATTTACTAAAAGACACGACTATATTCTGAATAACAATTAACAAACAATTGTTATTATGTAAATAAGGTCAAATTTAGTACACTTTCTTTACCTGCTTCTCTATACTGCCCAAATACGAGATCATGCGGATGCAGCCCCGCAGCAGACCCGATATGGGTCCCCTCTTCCCCATAGTTTGTCATATAGAAAGATATTCTTCCCTGACGTTGAGATTCATACAATATACGGTCCATTGTGTTGAGCAGTGTCATATTTTCATACATTTTCATGACCGTGTCTTTGTCAAGCTGTAATGAGAAAAATTTGACACAGATATTGGCCAGATCATTTTGTAGTAAGATCGCATAGGCTCAAAGAATAATACAAATGATAAGACACTAAACTGGAAAATTTCGAAAAAAAAGTGACCACCTTTCAAAACGTTCCTTATACAAAATGGTACCTGTTTCCCCGTGACAGATTTTGCACTCAATTTATAGCTGAGATCTTCATCTTTCTAGTTCTACTTGTTTGGTTAGAGTAAATAACCTATTGACGCAGTAATTTGACTTTTAATATGGCAAATATTTTTCACTTGATCCGGACTCTTGTGTGTCCAAATATCCCACAATGCATTGCACAAACCCCACAATTCACTGCAACAGGAAGTCCAAATATACGTCTGTGTATCGGATGTCGGAATCATGTTATATTGTGAAATATGGTTAGAAAACAAAGAAAAAACACACTTGATTCTCAACAGAACTTTTTGTTGTGGTATGTATAGTGAACTGGGTATGCTTTAGGCGCAATAATGTTAGATCCGGCGTAAATATGAGTTTTTTTTCAAAAATTTTTAAATAATATTTTTAGAAATGGGCCATTCCATTTAAAAAATGGGGTATGGATGCACAGGCTGAGACACCCCCCGGGCCCCCCCCAGAATTTTTTTCTTGCTACCCCCCCCCCCCCCCCCGGTAAATTGCATCCATACCCCCCCAGAAATTTGCATCCATACCCTCCCCCTCCCCCTGGAAAATTGCATTTATACCCCCCAAAACACGTAACACGAAACACGTTAAAATCATTATCAATAGACATTTACAATCAAGGCAAACATTTAATAAATGAGCTCAAAGAATCTTTATGCTACACAATACTGTCTACATTCAAGATTGGCATAAGCAACTCACATTAGGATTTTCATCTTCATTCAGGCATTTTCCTTCCCTGTTCATTACCCTGTATACTGGTATACCATCATACATCTCAGGTTGAATGAATGAAAGAGTGTTCGTAAACTTTGACCTTGAACCAGGGAACTGTGGTCTCTCATCATCATCAAGTAGAGAAGCTGGATTCTGTGATTTTGAGCTTAAACACTGAAATGATAAATTTAATATTGCAAACTGTACATTATTCTATAAGTGACCAAGTCAAAACAATCCACTTGGCCATGATCAACTAAGTGAATCGAATAAGCAGGCCTTTTAACGCAAGTAGGAATTTTTCACAAGTCCCACCACTATTACAAATACAGTTCATCACATTTACATCAGTGATAAAAAGGCAACAAAAATTGATGTTAATTCAACGTTATTGCCAAATATTATTTGATTGCTATTAAATATATCAACTACAGCTCAGCTGTGTTGACTTGACATCTTAATAGCTCAGTCGGTAGAGCATCAGCCACTGAACTGGAAGGTCCAAGATTTGATTCCAATATGGGTCATTGAATTTAGTTTAAGAGTCCCTAAAAACAACAGGCGATTTTGTGAATACAACCAGTGAAAATCGCCTGTTGAATGCTGCTAGTGAAACGCCTGACAATCATCATTCATTGATTCAATTTCACACAGGACAACTCCTGACATCTACTAGGAATAATCATGATTTATTGACTAGGGGTCTGATTTTATAGTTGTTTCAAGTCATTCACCCAGCCAGAGACATATAATTATATGTCTCTGACCCAGCCATCCGCTTACCCAGTCACCCATTTTTTTACACAAACCAAATTTTGGGTTTATTATTATTTTTGGTCAGCCTTGTAGGTATAGAGTACATGGTGGTCTTCCAATTTTGCCAATGTCAGATTTTATTCAAGAATTTTAATTCCAATAGTTGCATTTTAGTCTATTTACATCATTTGACATAAATTTAAACTGTTCAGACACCTACCCTGGCTTGCCATTCATGATTACGAATGACACTTGGACGTGATAAGAACATGCATCTCCGTAAAATTGGGAAAAATGACAGAATCTTGATATTTTTTGCCATTTTCCAACACGGTCTTGTGAAATACGTCACGGAAACTTGTAGAACAACTTTTGATGACGTAGTACACAAGCACCATCGGAAAAATAAGAAAATTTATTTCCGCACTGGATATTTTTCATATTTATCAACATTTTACGCGTACAATAGCTTGCAGAATCTCAGTTATGGAAAAAGAACAACACAAAAAACATTAAAATATGCTTGAAATATGACTAAAATCATTGCGAAATAGAGAAAAATAACTTTTATGAAAGCTGTCGCATCGGAAAATAATTTGCACTGGACATTGGATTGGTGATTCATTTTGTTCTGAGACAATAGAAGTGGACCAAGGACAGTGCCTCACTAAATTTCAGAATTATGTCGCATCCTGTGATAGTGAATGTTTATGATATGGTATGTACAGTATTGTGGTAAAGGTTATGTCCTGTTCTTCACAAAAATAATGATACAGGTCAGCTAAAGGCTTTTGCAGGGGGGGGGGCAGACTATATCCTCAAGTCTGAATTTTTTTAAAATTTGGAATGAAAATATTCAGACTATAGCCCACATATGTTAAAATTTGGGATTGAAAATTATTTGTTTACATGGGAAGTGCTTACTCGAGTCTCTAGCTTACAGCTAGACGAAACTTCATTGATTTCGTATGTACTGTGCTACACGCACCTACACGCACCTAGAACTCATTTTTAATAAATTTTATAAATATTTTTAAGAATATTAATCATATTTAGGATGAAGCGTTGCTTGTCTGGATTTAGATATTTCAAAATTTCATTTCGGAGTTTGACACATGGTGAAATTTTCTCGCTGTAGCTAAAAATGGCTTCCGGTTCTGGACGTGAATAACATTTGAAATTATTCTCGCTTAAAGAAATCAAATATAACAATAGATTCAGACGGGGATGTGAGCTGATGTTCTTCAAATCTATACATAAAGGTATATTTCATATTATTATGCCATATTTACTGTGCGTGTGACACAATGATTTACAATATTTATAATACTAAGGCAGCTCAATCTTCCTCCTCAAAGCCGGAATATAGAGAAGGCTTTGGACCGAAGTAAGGAAGTGCCATCCAAAATTGCATATTTGTTACTTCCCCCAGCTTTATTTCCATTTGACAATATGCTGTCAGGGGAGGAGATTTCCCAAAGATGACCTGTAGTATTCGGCATGTTCGATGACCAACTTTATAAACAGGTCTCATTTGTCATTGAAATGGATCTCACAATGTTAGCTGTTTTTTTATGAATATTCTCTACAAGTTTGGAAACAAACGCCATTTCCACGATTTCAAATGTTACTTTCCGCATGCGCAGCACTGAGAGAGCACGTGCTCATGATTGTTCACATGATCACATCCTGCAATTTGATTGGAGATGATGTGGGAGATGATGTAACGGGGAATACCCAAATACGATAGAATATGAAAGAATTGTGGGAGCTACTCACTTCTTCTGATATGCTGTGTTACTTTTTATAGCATTTAATTGTACCTTACTACTTAATTGAATTGTTATAATGCTTATTTTTTGGAAATGCAGTTTCCTAAAATTAACAATTGGGTGCATGAAATTTCCTGTTTTTTCCCACAGGAGGGACATAATGATCAATAGACTGAATTCTCAGAAAATTCAGTCTATTGGATATAGACTAGGGGGGCAAATCACTAAAGTACTCAAATGGTAATAAACAGCATGATTCTTAATTTCTGACCATCCCCTGGTTATGAATATGGGTATCAATTTATCTCATTCCAAGCCATGCATATATTTCTTTGATTCAAGGCACTACCAGAAATGTTCTCCCACAGGCTCTTGAAAACCCATGGTTCTCCCAATAGCAAAAAATTCCAATTGCAGTAATATATACTTCAATCTACCAGTATCTCAAAATGTCTGCCATGGACATATGTGTGACGTTACTTCTGGACTATTTTAATTTATGCGTGTTGTAATATATAAATGAATCATGGGTAGTAAACCTTCAGCTTTGGCACTTACTGATCACCCACAATTTTACCCTATAACAACACATCAAATACAATATTAATTCTTAGTGAGATCATTCAAATATGTTGTGTTTATAACACTCTTGAATTATCAATAATTGCTTGACTCAATTCCCTATTATCGAGTGGACTGATTTTCCAAGCTTTTAAGGATAATGTTCCTAGTAATGAAAAGATGTAGAAATGTACGCACTGGATGAAATTTTCAAGGCCTCTGATGGCAGACATGTTGAAATACTGGTCGATTGAAAGATTTACATGTACTTAGTATATTTCTGCAATCTGACAGCCGTACGTGTCTTTTTTTGCCATTTGGGAGAACATTTTTGATGGTTAGAATCGATTGAGATGTTTTGGATTGAAATTATATGCCAGTCAAAATGAATAGAGGGGGATACAGCGATTTCTGCAAGAAAATCTGGAAGATTTATTTTTTCAAGAGAAATTTTACTGTTGAAATGCTAAATGAATAGGTGCACAGTATGGCAAAATATGTTAGGTCTTCTAGGAGTTTTTTGAACCGCTATGCTTTTTTATTATAGATATGAATTCACCAAGATCCAAAAGCTAATAGTTTCGCTATAAGTCAGGCAACACATTGAAACAATTGAAACAATTTTCTGGGAAGGTTGCTCAAAAGATCTGATTCTCCCTTTAACAGTGAACCTTTTGCAATGATCTCCTTTATGGGGAGTTTGCCACATTATCTTTTTAATAGACTCCATCAAGTAAAGATAAGAGCCTCTTAAACATAAAAAAGAGCTCTGGAAATATGGCATTAAAATCAAGGGCCCGGTGATAGTAGATGTACTTGTCTCTTTAGATTGATATTGTATCATTTTTCTGATATACTTTGATGTCCAAATGCTTAAAGGCCCCATGTAAAGTTTAAACCACTTTGGCTTATATTGTAGTCTTACCCAATGTTATCAAAGTGTGATATGTGAAACTTTTTTTTTTAATTTCAAAAAGTGGTTTTTGATAGACTTTTTGTTTCAAAATTTGTGAATTTATTTAAAACCAACTTTTAGAGATCACTCATATCTTCTAATTAGCCACAATTCATACCAATGCATAGCATTCATCCTCGCATGTTTTTGACCGAAAAAATTAAGAAAATCGGTTGATAAACAAGCGAGAAATGAACTTATCAGTGCATGAAAATGGTTCTGAGAAAAATGCATTTCAAAATTTTAGTTCTCATAGAAACCAATGGTACAATGATATCTAAAACATAATTTATTCTTCTTTTTAACCTGGTTAGACAATCAACATTGGTTTTTTATGAAAGTCTAGCATATTTAGAAAAGATTGACATACCTTAGTGACATCACTAATGTTTCAAAATATTTTTGATATGCTAAAACATTGAAGTGGCTCATTAAATATGTAATTTTATTATTTAAATAGTGTGTCCTTTGTTCAATCTTGCATTGGTGTTAAAAAGATAATCTTTTTTGAAATGCATTAAGAAATATTTGATGATTAAGAAATTTCAACTTTTTTTGAAAAATGGCGGGAAATTTGAATATTTGAGAAATGAAATGTTCACAACTTTTTTTCAAAAAATTTTTTTTGTTCAAAAATCTCTAAAATCACTTTTTAAGTCCTGACAAAGGAAATGAATGATAAAAAAATATTTTCAAACTTTAGACGGGGACTTTAACTTTTATCTATGTTTAGTCTACAAGCCTATAGTTATTTCATCTAAATAGTGGAAAAGTAAAAGTATATCCCTACTCAAGAAGGTGAATTGCCTCAAAACATCAAGCAATTAGTTTATTGATAGTATATGTACCATGCTTCATGTCTTCCTTTTAATGTCAATGAAGAATTTATCTGCCTATTTATTTTCAATAATTTCTGAGATCTTTTAATAGGTGGCTAAATCTAATGTCTTGGAAATTTATTTTTCACTTTTCAGAATTTTCGTTAACTTTGACTTTGTACTAGCCCAAGTTACTAAAGAATAAGAAATAGGCTACTTCACCTCTCTATCGAACTTCTTCAATTGTTCCCTTAATCATTCTAATTGAACATGTTGCTTAACACCTCTTTGTCAGAATCAATGCCAAAGTTATTTATAGGCCAAACATCGAAAATTGGGGAATTGAAAGTTGATACAATGCAGGTAATGGCTTTAAAATGCTGAAAATGAGATTTAACTTGAATGTAGCTATACTGACTCAAATAATGATATGATGCATGATAACTTATTGATGACACATGATAACTTATTGATGACACTCATGATACAATAGGTGTATTAGTTAATCCCATTACTGTACAATAATCTCATTCCAATATATTATGCAACTGTTGATTTCATATTTGTTATTTCAGTATTGGATTAATGAGTATTCTGCCCACCTTGGTATTGGTGTGTACCACTCAGGAGTATCAGTCTATGGAACAGGTGAGGGCACTACGCAGTTTTTAAGCTTGTATTTTAGGTTTAGGTTTTACTGAATTCACATTAAAATGAGTCGCCGTAAAAGGGTAGGTTTATCTGGTAGCCAACAGCAAAAAGTTGCATTCGGGAATACAAGCTAAGTTTCCTGCCATTTTTTATTTTTTGTTTCATCTCAGTATTTACCAATTTATTTTAATTGAGTAAAATTTTAGACTATTTATAAATAGTGTGACTATTGGATGCAGTTGTGTCCTTTGTAGACAGGGGATGCCTTGGCTCTTGATGAGTTTGCCTCGTAGGGTCAAGTCCTCAGTGTCAGATTTATCATCAAGACCTTACAGCTACAAGTGCAGCCATGCACTTAACCTACAACATGCATTGTATGAACATTTTATATTTTATGTATTTCTTTAAAATTAAACCCGATAAATATAAATAAGCGATTGTCAACCACATGTAAAGCTATTATCCAAGTACAGAATACTAGTCAATTTATGATCCAGAGGGAATGATATCTATATAAAATCCATTTCACTGATGGGAACAGTTTTAATGACCCAATAACTGCTCAAATAATGTTGCAAAAAGCATTATAGGTTGCTCTTTTATGCCATGCTGAATTACTAAATGAATAAATTACATTATTACTTTTTCATCAAAGTAAAATGTTCTATCAAAGCTGCATGATGAATGTATAATATTACATGATCCATATAAATCTGTTGGCATAGGAATCTACGTATTGATAACAGGATGCTATTAGATTACAAAATGTTCATACAGTTAACAATTAATTAGACCATTGGGAAATGTACTCAGTCTTTGATATCTGTAAGTTACACTGTGGTTGTTATAAGGGTTTAGAAATACATATTCCTTACTTCCTGCGAAAGCTATGTGGATTTTGATATAATAGCTTTCCCACTATAATAGCTTTCCCACGGCGCACTTGGACAGCTGAATAATAGTGACCTTTGAAACATGAATAAAGATTTTTGGCTTACCTCAGTATCATCAATCCGTGCAAGTATAGGAGGCCTGAAATACTTCTTTTTCGATCAAATTGTTCATCGAGTGAATGTTTTTTCAACCCATTTCCAATATGGTGGTTTGCTAGGAGCGAGATATGCAACAAATGAAATTAATTTTGAAAATGAGTGAGGTTCAGACATCCTCCGGAGATTTACGAAAATGTCCAAGCAGAAAATGCCATATTGGAATTTGGCAGAAAAAACATTCACTCGACTAAAAATTACAAGTCTTGATCGAAAAGGAAGTACTTCAGCGCTCCAATACTCGCACGGAAGGATGATAATGATGTTTGACATAGTGAGAGAAAAAAAGTAAGCCGCGGATCGACTTAATTCATGTTTCAAAGGTCACTATTCTTCATCTGTCCAAGTGCGCCATTGGAGAGCCATAAGTTTCAAAATCTAACATGAAGTGAGTAACATATTCCCTATTGAACAGAATGAATTATTATGGAATTCAAATACAGCTTTTTAGCAAAATGGGTTGTGTAATATTTCATCATTTGTAAAAATCTCAAGTGATTAAGTCATTCTATTGGTTCCTTTCTGTTATTATCTAAAATATCTGTACCAGTATAGATGATAATACAGTGCTAATGACAGAAATAAAAACATTAATATATCTTTTAACAATTGGACATAACAAGTAGGGGATTATGGTTTCATCATTATGCTTTTACCAGCTGATATCCTTAATGTAGGTGAGACATAAGCAATTCATAAAAAACATGCAGTAGATACAATATTATTCAGTTTCATACAGTAAATTGAAATAAATCATTAAAAATGTTTTTAATGATCTTATTTATACTGCATAAATACCATCAGTTTCAATGCATCAACTTTAACAACATTCTTTAGCCTTCAGTAACAGTAAAACCTATTAGCCTATTTCTATTAACTGTGATTTGCTGCTTTGACTAGTAAAAAGTGTTTTGATTGAGAAGTGTGTTAAGATACAATGGTTTGATAACATGGGGGTCAGTGATACATACGACCCTTTATTTTGCTATTTAGCAAATGTGATAAAAGGCCCACAATAGCTGGCAGAATAGGATTTTGAAATTAATTCAACATATTAAAATATTTAAAAAAGAAATAGACAGCTTACAGGCTTTACATGACATGTGGTCAAATTTCTATCTATGGGCTATGAGATTAAAAAGTGCTTAAATATTATATTGAGGTGTGTTCACTTTGAATTGTGTTCACTTAAAGACGAAATTGTGTTCCTGTTAAGGTTCTTCTACAGTAAAACCTGTCTAATCCGAACACCCACGGGACCAGCCAAAAGCGTTCAAATTGGCAGGTGTTCAAATTTCGAGGATTTTGTTGGTCGGGGGGGGGGGGGGGATTTTCATTGTTCAGTCCACTATATTGAACATTTAATACTAAGTCAGAAAACAATAAATACTGTTGATGAGTTAATTCTCCAATAGTCATATAGCCTATATGCTATGTTTTATTTATATTTTGAACAATATCATCATTTTAGTAAAAATAACTCTTATATTTTGGCAAAAACTTTGTAATACACTGTAAAAGTATATGATAGTCTCGTATGAAATCTTATGCTTATCAAATTACTTATCCCATATTATGGTAATATAGCACTGCTTTACTTTTGCTTGAAAAAGTCCTTCATTGTTGTTTGTTTCTTGGCACTTTTAGCATTAGCAATATTTGAGTAGATATCCTCTTCAAGTAAAAAGAATTTTTCATGAGTGTTCATTCGAGATGATGTATAATCCTTCAAAATATCAAGGGCATTCAGGAGGATGTCAGATGTATGCCTTTTAGGAGACATTTTAGTGATAGGATATTACAAAGTTGAATTTTTTCTCTCTCTTGTGATATAATCTTGTCTGCAAATGTCGTCTGTGTTGTCCTTGTGATTATAAAACATTTGCTG
The DNA here is from genome assembly GCA_903813345.2 of Owenia fusiformis. Classification (NCBI taxonomy): domain Eukaryota; kingdom Metazoa; phylum Annelida; class Polychaeta; order Sabellida; family Oweniidae; genus Owenia; species Owenia fusiformis. The sequence continues at coordinate 20,560,449 of CAIIXF020000008.1, read as the reverse complement.
ATTGAATCTTAGCTATCGTAACAGACCCATGGGATATAAAACAGTTGAGACCTGTTCATAATCCAAATCAAAAACATCCAGTTAATTTACAGTAAGGATAAACCAATTATCTCCCAGATTCTCACCTTTCTCTTAATCCAAATCAAAAACATTCAGTTCTTTTCTAAATCTTGTCTGCAAATTTCGTCTATGTTGTCCTTGTGATTATAAAACATTTGCTGATTGAATCTTAGCTATCATAACAGACCCATGGGGTATAAAACAGTCAAGACCTGTTCATAATCCAAATCAAAAACATCCAGTTAATTTACAATAAGGATAAACCAATTAACTCCTGTATTCACACCTTTCCAAAACATCCTGTTGTTTTCCACAAATTAGGGATGTCACTGAGACTAAATAAGTTAGTTAGGACAATATTGGTTCTTTGATTACATTGTATATGTAAAGATAAATAACAACTATAACATTGACTCAATATTTGGCTATAATTGAAATGTCCAGACATTTGATTTCTGATAAAAATGTTCAGATTAGACAGGTCACTTTTTCAAATCTGGTTGTTCACTGTTCAAATTAGGAGGTGTTCAGAAAAATGGGACCGGAAAAAAGTTTTCAAATTGGAAAGTGTTCGGATTAGCCAGGTGTTCAGATATACAGGTTTTACTGTATATGAATTGTCAAAAATATAATAAAATATTTGCTATACATCTATTATTATTAGAATTTTAGAGTTTTCCCAGAAAGTATGTTCACTTATTCCAAAACACAAATTTAACAGGGATTAGCAGTATATTGTTCTACCTACACATGGTTGCCAAATAATCACTGGTCAGTATCAAGCGAAGGTAACAGCCGTCACCTTAGCATCAAAGATGGTGAATGGGAAGTGTTCACGGTGTATAACCCAAACGCTCCTACATGCACGACGGAGCGTTTCATTACTGAAATTAAACAAAGAAACGCTCCGATGTAGGAAAACTGTCTGGCGGGAATGATGAGCCGTCTGACAATTTCCCCAATAATGGGAATAAGAGGTATGAGTTACATATTTCGAGTATACCATTCGATGGGTGTGATATTCATGTTGTACGTGGCTGGCTGTTGACGTTTGAAGCAACTAGGAAGAGCTTTACGAAGCAGTATAGTTATCAAAATTCAAAAACGTATTTGTCATTCTACCGGTCAAAACCCCTTTTGTCGATACATGTGATTAGTTGAGCCAAGATTAGAGCACCAACGTATATTTTAGTCAAATTCCAATGCTTCAACGCACCATACATTATCGTAATAGTGATTTGATGACCGAAAATCCAGTCTTAAAAATGATGACATTCTCATATTCAAGAAACGCTCCGATCTGGTTAACACAGTGAATTGGAAACGCTCCGGTAGTCTAGATCAGTTAAGGAAATATATAGCTTGCCTTTCCTTTTCAGGAAGAGAAAGAAAAGATCTATCATACCCCTTGGCATCAATAGAAGAAAGATTAATTCACATATAAATTTTCGTTTTTTTCTATAGTTTTATGATTTAGCACATTATGTAGGCATGACATCATCTAATGTATAGGCTTTAATTAGCTAGTTGCACGTTTAGCACCACCAGGTTCAGATGTTTCAATTTGCCTAACAAGTACAACACGTTTTTGAGAGATAGATTCGATTCGGAACTCTTCTCTAATAATCTGACAATGATATCAAAACAAAATGGTAAGAGCGTTTCTAAAATTGTGGTCTAAATCGACGGAGCGTTTCGAGGAAAACAAGCGATTTCTCGAGAACAAGTAATGGATTTGGACTGGGATTTTAGGAAATGAGAATATACGAGTTTGTGATCTACTACTTTAACAGAAAGATTAACGTTTTCATAGAAATACTAGTTTAATCCGTTATTTGTGGTCAAATCGTCATCTTCAGATTCGTTCGATCTACACTACGGAGCTTTGATCAAGCAAATAACAGTTTACCACCAGAAGTTGAATAAATAAGATCTTTGCTCACGGTATTGTTCATCGAATGGTACATAATATTTAACCATGACATATGATATGTAAGAGAAACGAGAGAAACAATACTTACGGTCATAGTAGAATCTTCATTAGCCGCCATTTTATTTCGCTCTGGAGCGTTTCCGCGTAAATGTAACGCTCCGTCGTGCGTGTAGGAGCGTTTGGGTTATACACCGTGGTGTTGGTTTCGATATTTAGTTTTCATCGAATTAAACCACTTTATAGTTGATGTAATGCTTTGATATTTGAACCAAATCAGACTCGCATGACATGGGAACTATGGAATATGATAATTTGTTCATATATCAAGCATAGGCGCCACATTTCAAGGATATCTTCCACCACCTAACGGATAATGTAAAGGCTACCTGGAATTATTTCATTGCCGTATTAGCATTCACAGTAGTTTCATCAAGTTCATAGCCAACTGTAATGATTGCCATAGGCAGTGAAGCAACCATAAGTTTCTAACACTACATCATTGTTATGTTATGGGCTCCATATTACATAACCCATGTCACCTTGTTAATTCATGAAACAAAAGAAGAGCACACCTTGATGAATCTTTGGCATGAGTTTGTGAATAGTATAACAAGTAATATGATATGTTGATGGATAGGCATAATGTTTTGAATGATCATTGTACACTTTTAAATGGAGTACAATGCAATTTGTACATGTTTGTTAGTGAATACAGTAACTGTCAAGTGGAACACCTCTGTTAATGGAACACCTAGTTGCTTTTTAAAGGTGGAATGCCGATAACTCAATGTTAATTCCTTAGAAAAACTCCAAAATAAATCGTTGGTACCTCAAACCTGCCCTGAAGAATTGACCTTAACTTATTTTTGTTAAAATACCGGAGCCTGAAAAAAAATCACTCACCTAGATATCGATGAAAGAAGTTACAGTTTTGATCAACTGCGAGAGCAAAATTTAAGCTGAGCCAAACAGTTTCCGTTCATCGCGAAATTGACCTCATTTTAAGTACGCCATTTGGTGAATGAATTGTTGTTTTTGTGTCATGTGACCCACCTTAAGACACTTTGCCACCTATCATAAGGTTATAGAATTAAAATGACATTTTTCAATCCAAGAAGGAAATTTGCACAAAAATTATACTCCACTCGACATATTCCTTGTCACTATAACGTTTTCTTGATGAGACACATCGGAACTTGGAATTCATAGCCATTCAACCAATCCACAAAAAGTATGAAAATTAGTTGTTCAACATGTTCAATTGTGTTAATATTCTCAATATTATTCCTTTAAGTCCAGTGGCATCTGCACTTAATGTGAAATGAATCTTAATTGATTTGAACCAAAAAATGAGAATATAATGAGTCAAAAATATTCTAAATCATGAAAAATCAAGTGATGACAAAAAATAACTCAGATACTTGCTTGTGTATTTCAGTAGGACTAGTATACTTTATAATGCTAGAGTCAAGATTTTATAGCTCTCAACACTTTTTATGTCCCCACCACATAGTGTGGGGCCATATTGTCGGCCTAGGCGCGTCCGTCCGTCCGTCTGTCTGTCCGTCTGTCTGTCCGTCTGTCTGTCCGTCTGTCCGTACGTCCGGCAGTTTTCTCCAAAACCGCTACAGATATCACCTTCAAATTTTCAGGGATAACTTATGAGTGCATACAGATGTGGATGAAAAAAAATTAACTCGATACCTACTTCCTGTCGGCCATTTTGAAGTCAAATGCTAAAATCCTTGTCTGCAAACTTTAAGAAAAACTGCTTCACAGTTGCTTTTAAAACTTTAACATCTTGTTCAACTCACTTCATTCTAGATCTGATTAGGTTTTGGACCTGCTAGCTTAGTCATGTCAGCCATTTTGAATGTCTTAAGAAAAGTTAGCGCGCGATAATACTTTGTATCATATTGAATGGTGTTTTTGAGTTTTCATACTTTAACTATTTAGTAGCTTTATAAATAATTTCAGATGTACTTTGCTGTAAAAGCCTACTTTATTGTTAACAGTAGTTATATGTGATAATTTTGTAAAAAGAAATCAGCAAAAACTCATAAGGACTTTTTTATTGTCGGCCATTTTGGATTTTTCGGTCCTAAAATCTTGTCTGTGAAGTCTTGTCTGCGCGTTTTCAGGTGAACCGTTTGGTGGATCAATTTCAAATTTTCAGGGATGATTCTTAGTATAAAAATCTAGATCTCATTAGTTTTTTGGCATTCTGGGTAAATGTCAAGGCAGCCATTTTGGATTTCCGTCCTAAAATCTTGTCTGTAAAGTCTTGTCTACTCGTTTTCAGGTGAACCGTTTCGTAGATCAATTTCAAATTTTCAGGAATGATTCTTAGTATGAAAATCTAGAACTGATTAGTTTTTTTGCATTCTGGGTAAATGTCAAGGCAGCCATTTTGGATTTTCCGTCTTAAAATCTTGCCTGTAAAGTCTTGTCTACGCGTTTTTAGGAGAACGGTTTGATAGATCAATTTCAAATTTTCAGGGATGATTCTTTGTATGAAAATCTACATCTGATTACTTTTTTTGCATTCTGCGTAAATGTTAAGGCAGCCATTTTGGATTTTCTGTCCTAAAATCTTGTCTGTAAAGTCTTGTCTACCCGTTTTCAGGTGAACCGTTTGGTAGATCAATTTCATATTTTCAGGGATGATTCTAGTATGAAAATCTACAAACAGATTAGTTTTTTGACATTCTGGGTAAATGTCAAGGCAGCCATTTTGGATTTTCCATCCTGAAATCTTGTCTGTAAAGTCTTGTTTACATGTTTTCTGGTTAACTGTGTGACGGATCAATTTCAAATTTTCAGGGGTGGTTCTTAGTATGAAAATCTAGAACTGACTAAATTTTTGGCATTCTGGGTAAATTTTAAGGTGGCCACTTTGGATTTTCCGTCCTCAAATTGTGTTTGTAAAGTCTTGTCTACTCATTTTCAGGATAACAATTTCACGGGATCACCACTTGGTGGGGACATTTTGTACACGTTTGTGTTCTTGTTTATTCATTGTTAAACAAATACAGACAAATACAGACTGGACTTATTTCAATAATGAAATTCTATATAATAGAGGAAGGATGTAATAATATAGTTGCTCTTACTCTAATTGAGGTGATTACAGTCAGGATGGGAATTGAAATACTGAACTATTGTTACAGTATTGGCTTGATCTGTTCAAACATCACTTTTGCTCCTGTAGTTTGCAGCTTGAACAGCTTATTATCTAAAAATTATTATCCAAAGTTTAACCATTTACAAAACGTTAACATAAATGTAATGAGAAATATTTTGATGAACTTTTTTAAAACCTAATACCAGTATATAATTTGATCAATTCATATGAAATTTTTACTTATTTCCATCTTCATCCTATTCCTTCAATCCCTCTTCTCCCCTCCAATTCTTCTTCTCTCCTCCAATCCATCTTCTTTCTTATTCCTTCTCAACCTCAGTCCCTCTTCCCTCTAATCCCGCTTTTTTTACTCAAAGAATTTATTTTACAAATACATATATACAAATAATTGTACACTTGTAGTCTCTCTTCTCAAATCCCTCTTCTCATCTCCAATCTTTCTCCCTTATTGTCTCTATTATATGCTCCTATCCCTCTTTTCCCTCACAGTCCTTCTCCCCATCTAATCCCTCTCTCTAATCCCTCCTCTTCCCTACCTCTCTCTCCAATCCCATATTCAATTCATCCTGGGATTAATTGACCTTGTCTTGGGTCAAAAATCAAAATAACCAGTAATAATACAGATAGTATAAGTACATATTGTATCAGTAATAAATATGTTCATTATCTCAATGAACGAAGTTTGGTAAGGATATAGTGAAGCCCTCCGTCTGTCCATCCATTTTTCCGTCAGTCAGTCCATCTGTCTGTTCGGAAGATAACTTGAATACTAGATTAGTAGACAGATTTTGTTCATATCTAGTGGAAAGATGTATATTGGTTAATAGTTGTACGCAACAAAAAAAATTTCCAAGATGGCCACCACTTTAAAGTTAAGTTTTTCATTTTAAACCAAAGGATTAAATATTATTGTTCAAAATTTTGGTAGCATATTCACAACATCTCTATATTTCAAATATATTCCGAGTTTTTCACCATGACCCCAGGGGCTGTGCATAGGGGTTGGAAAAACAGTAATTTGCGTTAATTTTGAGATCTTTCTGAAGTATAGCTTTATTATACTCAAATGAAAGGCAATTTAAAGTATACACATATTTAAAATATTCCATAATGAATGAAGGAAATGTTCAGGTTGAGGAATTTTACGAAGATAGTTTCTGCACAGGATTTCTGTGCACATCAAAAGATTGTCACATTTCTTGTTTCTTTTTAACGTTTCTCGCCTTTAACCCAACTTTCACACGAAAAATGACTATTTATCATCAAATTAGAAAGATAAGATATAATAACGCAGATGCGAGTAGGTATTTACCAGTTTCACCACCAGGTGGCTCGTTTGGGTCAGATAGCATAGCAAATTACATTTGTTTTAGTGGTTCAATTTTCATATAACCCTTATGTATCTAATAGTTATGCAAATTGAAATATGTCCAGTAAAAGAAAATGTTATCTGTCCAATACAAGAAAAGATATTTTACTTTTTGTGATTTTGTAACATTGGGTCTATGGTGAATCAACCCGAACGAGAAGTTAAACTACATGTAGATTCAAATGACATCACTTTGACTGGATTTTGAATATTTAATGACGTAAATCAAGATTATGTCTACTCGCATCTAGATCGGTATTCAACAGTCTCCAGTAGAAATATGGAAGATAATTGGAGGGAAAACAATTCCTTCAATTTATTTTAGCGATCTTTACCGTAATCTCTCCAATAACAATACTTATCATTATTGTAAAAATATGCTGTTACTTTGTTTTGATGTTGCAAAAAATCACCATGCATGAAATTCCCTGGGATTTTTTACTTCTTTCTTATATGGGTGCTTATTAGAACGGTCTGAAGGATGTATTTTCAATTTTCTAAATGCCCCAGGCGTTAATTACAGAGAATACGATATGTTATACTGATGGGTCTGGTCATTCATTAGAAATGCCACTGTTGTATCATATTTCCTGGCACCTCAGCACTATATTAGTTAATTGATAGAGTGTAATATAGTATATGGTTGATTGTGATCACTATATGAATCATGAATGATAAGTCTCTTGTGCCACAAGAAGTATAGATGATTTTACACCACAACTTTGTGTCTCTGACTAGACTTATGAGACAATGCAACTTGGGAAATTAAGTCTTAATAAACATTGACTTATCAATTAGACTATTAGGGGCCTGGTCATCTATTAATTATTTTGATGTTATGATTTCATTTCCAGAGGATCAAAAGATGATCTCAGCTTATTTTAAACTAAATAAATGTATCTCTAGTGTATTTAACAAATTTGATCCTTCATTAAATTATTATGAGAAAACATTTTTTTGATCTGGTTTCCAAAAATAAAAATACCTGTGTGCGCGCATGCGGGAAAGATCCTGTTTTTACATACATATGTATAGTAAAACCTCTGTATATTGAATATTTTTTGCCGAGAAAAAAAAAATTTGCCGTGAAAAAAATGTTCAGTGTTGGTAGGTGTTCACTTCAGAGAGGGTAATTCAGAAATCAGTAGAGTATGCGCAGAGGAAAGGTGTCTACTAGAGACGGGTGTTCACTAGAGAGAGGTGTTCACCAAGACAGGTTTTACTGTAATAAAATTATAGAGGTGCTCATCTAATCATCCTTGATTGGACAACATGTCCATGTTACATATTAACTTTCATAGAACAGTGAAAACATTTCATGACTAGGTGATCAAGGACACGAACCATGATGATTGTACCATTCCCAACAAATTGATTGGCCAATATTGCCTCTATAAATCCTGTTTATATGCTCAAGGACATATTATCCATTGATTTTGACTTCCTCTTTTATTTGATATAGTCTACCAAAAAAATTGTATTGTACTAAAAGTCATCATTTGGTATTTATCATGGTGTATCCATAGCTCCTTTCTGCATATCTCAAAGAGGATTTGATAGATCAGAGTGAGTGTTTATTGTTAAGTTCTTATTTTTAAGTGGGTCTTGATTACTCCTTGTTGTAAACTGAATAGTTATGGTGCTATTCTACAGTTCTACAGAATTCATCTCATGATATAAGAGTAATATTTCATTGCAAACATTCGGTATAAAACATTTTTTGATGGAAAGACACTTAAAAATGTTAACTGAATTAGAGTTGCCATAATGTTGTAAAACTGTTGTTAAATTACATACACTGAGATCTTATTCTCCCGCTGATTTTCATTACAGCTTTGACATGCTATCATTTTCTTGATGCAGCTTTCCTTTGAGCTGTTTTGTAGAAGAGAGCTACAGATAGTATTGCTTGATATTCCCAAGATGCTATGGTGATCATTCAAACTAGGAGGGTTAATAGAGTAAGGTGGGATTTCTACACATCTCTTTCATCATGTAATTGAAGGAGAGAGAGAACCAAGGTTGTAAACGAGATTATTTTGGCAGATATTACATTCAAATTGAATTTTATACAAACTGAGCAGAAAATAAGAACTGATACAGAATGCTTCATTTTCAGGCAGAAGCATCATTTGTTTATGTCATTCGATGTAAAGTCAATTATTTGATACAAGGTTGAAATGATCACAGCTCTTATGGCTCTAATTAGGACTAATGATGGGGGCAGTAATTGTATGTCCTTTCACCATTGAGTTTCACTGTTCAGCAGTTGGCATTGGTGGTTGGTGTTCGGCATCTGGTGGTTGGTGTTCAGCATCTGTAACAAATAGCAGGTGGTGACATTTTGCATGTCATCAATGCCTTGTTTTATCTCAGTTTCTATTTTTCAATCAAGAAGGTTGATATTCTTATTCCTTAATAGACATCATTCTTGTATAAGATTAAATTAACCTTACACCCCCCCCCCCTCTGATAGCCGGTATGGATATCTTGATCAAATATTGGCAGGTTGTGCCTTATTAAGTTAGAAAATTCTTCCATTATTCCTACATTCACTTGAGTACAGTTCAAAGCAACTTTGATTTATTTTTGATATGTTTATAGATTTTTGTAAGCATATCTATAAGGTGTTTATGATAATATGGTTTGTATGCATAATTTACTCTCAGAGAATATCAATATATGGATGTTTTACTCTTAGAATATAAAATTGAATTTTTTACTTGGCTTTTATACATAATAATTGCATTTCTTACAATTCTTAACTTTTCTATAACTATGTTATTACACAATTGCTTTTATTTTCTAGATTATACAATAACCTAAGATTTTAGAATAGTAGAGTCAGAGAGCACTTCCTCAAAAATAATTCTAATTTCAGAAACTTTAACTCGTACCTTCATCAAAACCTAATCAATTTCCACTCAATATTTCAGGAAAACGCATAGATTTTAACATTTCATGGACAAGTTTTTAATGCATGTAGATTGTTACAGATTGAGTTTATTTGAGAGGGTTTACAAAGCACATATTGGTTGATTAATTGTAAACATTGTTTGACATAATTTTCATCTCCCTGTGACAGATTGAACCTTTATGTCAACCCGACCTACCCTATTTTCTGAGAAATAAATAAATGTAATTTTGCATGTTGAATCTCCTGGTTGATTTAACTTTATATCTCAGCTTAAAAGAACATACAAAGTAACTATGGATCAATACGTTGATACTTGATAGGCTTGTATACAAAATATATTAATGGATATTGACTGCATTGGGGCTGTTACAAGATGATAAACTGATGATAGAGGTCAAATAAGTTAGTTTATTAAAAAGTATTGTTCTTGTTAAAAAAAGGAGAACACTGGTTGAGTACATTCAAGATTCATGATATATTATATTTCAAGACAAACTGTAGTCTCACTTACGAATCAATACAACAGAACAAACAATATTTGGAGTATACATTGGTAAGAGTTAGCATTACTGAAACTAAATATTACCCTTAACTGATTTACTTGTTTTCTGCTTGACTTGGTAGAACGAGTTAGAAGTAGAACTCAATTTGTCTTTTTTTTCTCATCCATGGCAATTCCTGTTCATGCTTGTAATATGTAAATAGCATGGCTCTGTCGCTCTTTTTGATTGGGTGACTGTCAAAGTGTTTGATAATGGATCCTCCTCAGAGGGAAATGCACTGACCAATGACCAATGAGCTCACTGCTTACATTGTGTTAATGTGTTTACATTAGCATGGCTCTGTAAGGCTCTATGATTGGGTGACTGCCAAATTGTTTGATAATGGATCCTCCTCAGAGTGAAGTGCACCGACCAGTGACCAATGAGCTCACTGCTTACATTGTGTTAATGTGTTTACATTAGCATGGCTCTGTAAGGCTCTTTGATTGGGTGACTGCCAAAGTGTTTGATAATGGATCCTCCTCAGAGGGAAATGCACCGACCAATGACCAATGAGCTCACTGCTTAAATTGTGTTAATGTGTTTACATTAGCATGGCTCTGTAAGGCTCTTTAATTGGGTGACTGTCAAAGTGTTTGATAATGGATCCTTCTCAGAGGGTAGTGCACCGACCAATGAGCTCACTGCTTACATTGTGTTAATGTGTTTTTCAGAATATGCCTATGGTGGCCATCCATTCCCATTCAGTGGAGTGTTTGAGATTGAGCCTGGTGATGCAGAGGATCTTGGGGAACAGTTTAAATTCAAGTAAGTCCTTAACGCAATATCCCATTTAATTCTGAAGGAGATATATTGAAACTAGAAAATATTTACCCTTCGAAAGGAAAGCATCACAAGGAAATACTATGTCATATTTTTTGTCATGTGACCTGTGTTTATCCAATCAAAGAATGAGAAATATGACACAGATAATTATTGATAATTTCTCTTTAACCAGAGGAAAACTTGAATATTGTATTTTTCATGTTTTTAGGCAATCTATTGAAGTCGGCAAGACAGATTTTACAGTGGAAGATGTAAAGAAAATAGTTGACCAGTTTGGGAAGGACTTCAGGGGAAATCAGTACCATCTACTGAACAGGAATTGTAACCATTTCACCTCTGGTCTCATTCAGGTATAGAGATATTTGGGCATTAAGCTTTGCTTTAAAGAATCAGTTTGGCAATAGGTTCCCTTTCACGAATCGGCATAGATTTCTTTAAGGAATCAATTTGGCATAGTTTGCCTTTAAAGAATACATTTGGCTTATAGTTTCCCTTTAAAGAATCAGTTTGGAAATAGCTTCCCTTTAATGAATTGGCATAGCTTCCCTTTAAGGAATCAGTTTGGCATAGTTTCCCTTTAAAGAATACATTTGGCATAGCTTCCCTTTAAAGAATCAGTTTGGCAATAGCTTCCCTTTATCGAATCGGCATAGATTTCTTTAAGGAGACAGTTTGGCATAGTTTCCCTTTAAAGAATCTGCATAGATTTCTTTAAGGAATCAGTTTGGCATAGTTTCCCTTTAAAGGATCAGTTTGGCATAGCTTCCCTTTAAAGGATCAGATGGATTTCATGGAAGTATTTGTAAGAAATTTAACCCCATGTCAAACATAAAATATCCTGAGATCTTTTTACCCAACAATGGGCATGTACAGAATTAGAATTATTCTCAACTTGCTATAATTTCTTATTTTATACAAATTCTGACTAAGAAACATCAAAAACAATGAAATATTAAAATACAAATTACATGTGTCCACATTTGCAATTTTAAACTTGTTACAGTTGTAAGAGAGGTCACTTGATAAAAAGATTTAAATTAATTAATTGGGAGTTACCAAATATTTTCTATGCATGATGTTGTAGAACTAAATTATATAGCTATTGCATTTCCTTTACTTAAAAGTCATTTAAATGGAATTACATTACCGAACAGATCCGCTAAACTGCATTACCTTTACTTACAAGTCAGCTAAATGGAATTACATTTACTAACAGATCAGCTAAACTGCTTTACCTTTACTTACAAGTCAGCTAAATGGAACTACATTAACGAAAAGATCCGCTAAACTTAACTGCTTTACCTTTACTTACAAGTCAGCTAAATGGAATTACATTAACGAACAGATCCGCTAAACTGCATAACCTTTACTTACAAGTCAGCTAAATGGAATTACATTAATGAACAGATCCGCTAAACTGCATTACCTTTACTTACAAGTCAGCTAAATGGAATAAAATTAACGAACAGATCCGTTTAACTGCATTACCTTTACTTACAGGTTAGTTAAATGGAATTGCTTTTGTTTCAAATCAGCTATACTGAACTATTTTACTTCCAGATCCTGGTTGGGAAGGAGCTGCCTAGCTGGGTGAACAGATTGGCTTATGTCAGTTCATGTATACCATTTATAGAAAAAGCAATACCTAAAGAGTGGCTTACCCCAGTTGCTTTACAACAAACTCTGCCTCCTGGCTATGAGTATAGATCTATAGACTTAGACAGACCTAAGACATCCCCTGGGGGGAGTGCTCACAGGACTGTGGATTTAACCCAGGAAAGGTCACGTAGCAGTGTGGGTTCCAGGCTAGCAGGGGCTTCAGGGTCAGAGTCACCCCCCACTGAGGGGGGTAGGAGAAGGTCTGATTCAAAGGAACGGGATTGTTTCTCTTTTGCAGAGACTTTTGGATTTAAGAAACAAAATACTAAATGATACATGCCTTCCCATTAGTCTGTTATGTAGGAAAGTTCCAAGTCCGACCACTGCACATAAATGAATACGGATTGTAATTAAGGTCTAAAAAACTGTGTTTTCTTTCTCATATTTTCTTAGTTATATACCTAGTAATGACAATGTAGGCAATAACCTTCAACTTTTTCCCTTGCCAGCTGTTGACATTGAATTATAGTGACATAACATGAAATCACTCAGGATGAAACTGTTATCATTAAAAATGTATTAAATGCATTCAAAATTTCATTGTAAAAGTTTGTATCAGTGCAGTCTTACATTAAAAAACAAATTGATATTTTTTACACATGTATATGCATTAATATTTGTGGCCAATGAGAATGCGCTCTTGTTGACATCAAGTTGACCAGACTAGGCTAGCTGGTTATTTTTCACAAGGAGTTGGAGAAGGAGATTTGTTAAACATAATTGATGAATAATAGGGTGAAATGTGCTTTGGGAGCAATTTTTCAGTATAACTGGTCATTGCATCTACAAAGTAAGTTAAATAATGCATTTATATAAGCAGGCTATTTATCTAAGTGTGACCACGTTCAAACCACAATTAGTCATTCTTGAAAAGCACATGACCGATAATACCTCGATAAAACCCCGGAGGTTCAAATCCAATGCACTCTGCACATTTATCTGATTTTATCTAATAAACCCTGATACTACAGAGGTCTAACTGGATCTTTCAATTAAAAATAAATATTTTAGATAATTTATATGAATATATTAACTGTAGAGTAAAACTTACATGTACATGTACAAGTTTTATCTCATTTACAAATTAGGAGTAGTTGCCGATAGGCTATCACAACTACATTATATTACATACGAGTATCTCATTAACAATTTGAATACTGTATTATATTAACATATATTTGTAAGCATTTTTATTAGTTGATAAAATACACATAACAGCTGTAATACTAATCAATGGTAATCTTTGATATAAGATGCTAATGTTACAAATGTATTCTTACAAATAAAAATAGCTTGTATTTAGTCATGTATAATGCCTGGGTTGAATCTCTAGTAGCTGATGTAATTATATTATCTTGGGTTTTAGAAACCCCATTTGGCTAACTGCTACGTATTTATATTATTTGAATGTTTATGGTTTAAAAAGCCTCTTGCAATGCTCTTTTGGAGCAAGTTTGTGGATTTAATTTTCCCAGGGTAGTTGTTATCTTACCTTAGGGGTGGTGTCAAAACAGCAGTGTCTTCTTTGTAGTTGAGTCAATCATTTTAAGTCACTTTAAGTGACACTTTGTGACAGATGTCGGGTCTAGGCTCTTTTGATTACATGTAAAAAATATGCTCCCACAAACTAAAAATTTTGCAATATTAGTAATCACGTAAAAAATAATATCTATGCAACTTACATGGATGAAAATCCAATATTATAATTTTCAAAGAATGAATATTGAATGCAAATATACCAGTTAAACGCTGTCATCTATCATTCTATAGGCTTGTATACATCAATGTTTTGACATTACTTTTAACATTAAATCAGATATGTCTTATTGGTAAACATACATGTAGTATGCTAGTTCTGTACATTGATTTTTATAAGTTGCACTTCCTCCAAAGGTTAAGTTGACATTGATATCTGTATATTGTGGCATTTTATTCACTTTTATTCTGCGATGTCAAAAATAAATGTTAAAGGCCCCATATAAAGTTTAAACAACTGTGTGCAGGGCCTTTAATTATTATATGCATGTTTTTGCAAGGATAATTGGAATAAGGCTCAAACTTTATATGTATTTAGATACCTGTGATCACTTGTATATTTATATTGACATTGAATGGTTATTACAGTATCATTTGTTTTAGTTGATACTTAGTCTACTTTTGGAATTGTCTTGAGGTATGCAATGTAGAATGTATAAATTGACTAATTTATTTTAACCCTTTCCTGTAGATTTGTAAACTATGTGATGTCTTAAAAAGAAAGCCAAAAATTGTAGGATAACCTTAAGTCCTTAAAGGCCTCATGTAAAGTTTGAAAATATAGTTTAATCATTTATTTTAATCATTTTCCTTGACTTCATATGGTTCCTTTAACTCGTGTCCTTGAATCATTTTCTATTGATACTGTATGTATTGTATGTCTTATTAATTGTTTTGTAGGCTATGTATTTCATGTACCTGTATTTTATATCACTGCTATACTGTTTTCCAACTTTTTCATTTGGCTTATTCTTTGAAATCTCACAAAATTATACATTATAGTGAACCATCCGTAAATAACCCGAACAATTTCGTACATTTGTTGATATTACGTTTATTACATATTTGTTGATTCAAGATTGTTTAACAAACATTTTGCATTTACATGATGTAAAACCACATATTTTATACAATGATACATCAAAATGTTATTTGTAGTTTAATAAATGGTATATTCATGTATACATAAATTGATTCATATACTGGTAATAATGACAATGTCTATGTAAAGAATGTAAAAATGAAATGTAAAATAAATGAAATTGTTATTTATAAACAATGTTTTAACATTTTACAATACATTACAATATAATGGAAAGCTAAAATGGTTTGGATTAGGAGGACACTTTTACCATTTTTTCAAGTATATTAGACAGGTTAATTTTTCAAATATCGCTGTTCAAATTGCAAGGTGTTCACATTTTAAGGTTTCTGTAACATGGGAGTCAATGGTAGGAAAAAAGGGACCAATAATGATTATCCAAAATCAGACAAGTAACTCCCTTACAAATAAAATTGCTGTTTAGAGGTATCATTTTTCACTTTGATCAGTATTTTTTGCATAAAGTGGAAAATGAAAATCTTGGACAGCTGGTCAGAAAATCCTGCGTTACAGAAAATTAACATCAATAAAGGCCTGAGCATACAATGGGTTTGTACTACTTCCCATATCCTCAGTTAAGATGGATAGAGTATAATTCTACCCTATACATGTATACATTGCCACTCATCATTTCATGTCAATAAAACGGAGATAAATATTTTAATTGAGTTGCCCTATAAAATCCTTCCAACTTCCTATTGGTTGTTGGTTCTTATTCTTTCAGTCATCTCCAAGCATGATAATGCTTACATGACTAGCTCACTATATTTTGTCAATCTACAAATCTAACCTCATCCATCTCTTATTAGACAAATACAAAAAGAGTAACAAAGATATATAAGGCCTAACATGCTGAATGTCACTACCTGCCATTTATTCAAGACACCGAATGCCAGACGCCAACCGCAGACACAAAAAATTGGAGACCATAACAATATCTCACCACTTCTTGTGGTGACTTAAAAATTCAACATTATAAATGCTACCATAAATATTATTCATGCCAGTACCTTAACAAAATTTCAATATAAAGTAAAAGTATATCATAATTTATACTGGTTACTAAAGTACAACAGGAACATTCTTAAAGTGGCTCAACCTCTGAATAACTCCTGAAACAATTTGCAGCACCCTGTAACTTCTACTATTGACTGGCTATGATAAAAACCTATTCTGAAAATGTATAAGCTTGAAAAAATTGCTTACCTCGTAAGCAACATGAGTTTCAAATTCCGAAACCTATGAGATTGTTCTGTCTCAGGATTCTTAAAATGTGCTTACTTTCTGGTACTAGCAATTTTTTCAAGCCTAGATATGTTTCATAGCCAACCATAAGTGTTAGCTAAATGTACATGTACATTTGATTCACTACATATTTTTGGTTGAATGTTGAGGATCAGATTACTAAGGGGTTGAGCAACTTTAAGTATGGAAATACCAGATTTTACTATTCATACTAATTTCAGATCTTCTCTTCATGTCTCTTATTTACAATTCGTATCCAACGTTTAAATGAATTCCATCATTTATTGAATTAATAACAGAATATAGTACATATATCTTTATATCATACATAGTTCATTGAGCAAACTAGATGAAAGATGCCAATCTTAAAAAAACAAGTATTACACTTCAATTGTAAGATCAGATGGAGGCTTTCCATATTTTTTTAATTTTTCTTCATTCCTTAAATCTGCCTTTTCTGTTCGTGTATGCCACACCAAGACCTGGAATAGAATCAAATATAAAGTTTACAAAAGTTTCTTTGAACATGTGTTAGATGTAGCATATTTCCGTTATTCTTCTTTCTATTTAGTCTTTCTAAAATGATTCATATTTACACAAACTGACAAACTGTACATGTTTGTAAACAATGAAAAAATGCTAGTTTTAAATCGTCAGTTCAGTTGTCAGAAATTTTTTTACAGGTCCTATTTTACAAAGTACCAAAACATATTTATAAATAATGAAATATGTTTCAACAAAATTATTTCAAGAAAACTGTATACTGTCTTACCTTTCTACAATTATCAGCCAATGGTTCCAATTCTTCCTTTGTGACAAACCCCCGAAGAAGAGTAGTTTCTTGATAACCCCTCTTTACTTCATACTCAAACTGCACAAGTGGCTTGTCAAATAGCAACTCTATGTTGATTGCAAATCCTGCCATGTCTAGAGCAAAGTCACGTTCAGGCATCCAGTATGTATGCCAGCCTGTAACCTGAAATAATTTACATACATTTTATTTATATTGCAACATTTCAATATAATACACAGGGTGTAGCCAGCAAATGTCAAGGGGTGCGATTTTTTGGGTTTGCATCACTGCGAGAGAACCCAAAAAGGGGTTCTGATCATAAGTTGGTAAAATTGAACATATAAAGGTCAAGTACTTGATAGATGGGTTTACTTAAGAAATAATTATATTCAAACTTACCTTCCCATTGACAACAATAGGACTTTCATATCTTAACTTTCCAACAAGTCCTACAGGCCAAACAGATACTTTCTTAGTTCCACGCATCTGGAAATAAAAATTTAATGGATCTCTTTTTGAATAATTCTTTGGAGAAAACTGAAGTTTGATTTATCATATTGATTAATAGAAAAATTTAGGATTTCATAATATAAACATTGTAACTTAAAAGTCGATTGACCCTATGGACAATTTTACTACCATTGGAAACAACATGAGCCATAGGAAAGAATACTAATTTGAACTGAATTTACATCCATCGCCAGGAAAATGCCAGTTTACACGGTCACTTAGGTTTCCTTAACAACAATAGGTACATATATCTAATGAAATGTGTGTGTATTCTTTGAATGACTAATTGTAAAGAATTTGATTATTTACCATTGGTGATTCACTGAAGTTTATAATGTCATTACAATGGTTCACTTTGAATAAAAAATAGGACCCACGGTCCTGTGCTCACACAGTTTGGAACCTTCAGAGGAATGTATATTCTGACTTTCAAACAAAAACATTAATTTGGATTTGAAGTCTAGAACTTTGAGAAACTTAGACAGCACAGTTGTGTGACCTAGTTTGATGACCTTTGACCTTGAAAATTTAACTTATTTAGAGCTGAGTAAGGTCTTTTGTGATTAAGCTGACCAAAATTTACATCCAAAAATCAATTTGAAAAATCAACATTTTTTGACCTTTCAAAAAATTGGTCAAATTGAAGCAAGTTGAAAAATAACTTATTTTTTCTGTTTTTTTTACGTCAAATATCTCAAAAACGGTAAAAATTTGATGCTGACATATATTGAGCAATATGTAGGAATGCTTAAATCTAGTAATGATGTAATTCATTGCAAGAAATGATCAAGCATAAGGCAAACTTTGAGAAACTTGTCAATCACAAAACCTGCCATTGACTTTATACATGAGAAAGTTTCCTGAATTTGACTTTTTGATGTCAAAATCAGCAATTTCTCGGAAACCGGGAAATGGCGATAATAGGTCAAATAGGCATTATGGATATGCATAAAATGACTGCGGATATGACTCAATCCGAATAGCAGTTTTAATTTGTGCGGCCAATGTTGACAGACGGACCAACGGACGGACAGACGGACGGACCAACGGACGGATGGACGCCTGGTCGATCCCATAGGCTCACTGTGTGAGCCAAAAAACACAAATGAAATGCAAATTTTTGTTAAAGTAATTCATTGAGCAATTACAATTCTATTGAAATCCGACCTATTATCATGAAAATTGCTGGTCCAACACTATCTTTGATTTTTAAATAAATTAATATGATCAGTTGCATATGTGGCGCCTGTATTTTGCTCTGGTGTATCAGTGACTGCAGCTACTAAATTGATATTGCCACAAACAGATTTCAGGGACATAGAATTTGCAATTATTCTGTACGACCATTTCAGTATTTTAAAAACATAACATTAATTTGACCACAAAAAGAAATATGGTCATGATAAGGATTGTACTAATATAATAATTGATAATTGATAAGTTGCTTGATCTAAAACAGATGCTGCTGCCATGGAAACAGGTGTTGAACAATAGATAAATCCTAAATAACAATAAAACCTGCATGATGTTAATATCTATGTTGGTGAACACATTTAAATGCTAAGATGTAGAGAAATTAATATTATTTGATTAATAATGATGATTTAATACTGTATTGAACTGGAATATTTCATTATGACATCACAATCACGAATCCATTTGAAAATATTTACTTTTAGCTTCACATGGTTTTATTGAAAAAGATTGATTAAATTGTGTGAAGTATACCCTTATTGGGGTACACCCTTCGTGTTAATCTAATAAAAGTTAATAACAAAGCACATGACCGACTTAATACACAAAACACATCGTAACAATACTTCAATAATTTGATGTACTACTTAGACAACTCTGTAAATCAGAGGATAATGTGCCTTTGCCTTCACAATTTATATCTGTAGGGAGGGTACTTAATCTTTAATCTATGGTAACTGTTACACAGCGGCGTTAAATTGCTTTCTTGTGAATCATTTAGACAAAAATAAGTTGATAGAAAATCACAGAAATAGTAGATATTCGAAACAATAGAATCAGACCTTCATTTTATTGATCCCAAAAATTGTGCGCATGTTCTCCCTAGAACTTTTTCTGCAGCTACTGAAAATCCATTTTCACCCACTTGAAAATGCGAAAAATCATGGAAAATGGGCATATTTTGAGCAATTTTGGTCTGCATTGAGAAAATGAGAATTTTGTACCCACTTGAGAAAAAATTCTGTGGAGAACACTGTATGCCTGAAATATCACTGTAATGCTAACATACCTCTTCAAATATTTGCAGATCATAGGTATTATCATCATCAGCAAAGTAGAGAACACCTTTGTTAGCACCTTTCTTTAAATTCTCCCGGATCCACGTTAATCCAAGATTACGCTGGAGTACCCCCCTTGGCTTTAACCAATTAGGATCCTTAGGTGCCAATTTCCAGGCATCAGGTGTCTTCACATTTAAATGGGTAAACTCTAGTCCGGAATGCTCAAGAAGGTTTTCAACTAACTTAGTTTTTCTATCGGAATCTTCTACTACTATCCAGTGAAAGTTCCGTACATGGAGGAATGTTTGAGAGAGTCTAATGAGTTCGGCTTTTTGCACTGGACGGGTATACGTAGGAGTTATTGCATAAATATATGGCAGATCATTTGGATTAGAGTCTTTTTCTAAGATTTCTGAAGCTACTTCTGGATAAAGTCTTCTCAAATTTGTTTCCACTTTTTGGAATCTAGACTGTAATAGTTTGAGCAACTCATTCTTTTCATAGATCATTTTGTCTCTTATCTGAAGTTCATTAACATCTCCGTCATTTGGGAAACGCATGTTCATTTCTTTGAAGGAGTTGGGACACCAAGAAGCTGAAACAGAAATGATTACAATTATTTTTATTGTTGACAAGTTTTAGCATCATATACTTTAATTTATCTAGCTAGATTATATATATCTTTTATTGACTCTTTTAGATGTCATATCATATCAGATACAGTGTATCAACCATAGACAATTCTAGCCAGCGCCAGCCTTTTATCGAGTTAGCAGCACTCTAGTAACCGCCGGTATAGGTCAGCAGTCATAGGTCAAAGACAAATCACAAGAAGTGCTGTACACGTACTGAAGACAAGTAAATGCACCTTTCCAGCATTACGTGTACCTTGGTATTTGAAATTGTAGGTTTTATATTACTCTGATTTATAAGTATGCTGAATAAATACTCCCACAGCATGTTAGAATCACAGTGGGGAATAAGAATGTGTATGTGGGGGTTGGAGGAGGGGGGGGGGGGGGGTGCTAGAGTAATGCCATGGTATCCATCTAGCCCTGACAAGGACTCTGAATTTGTCACTTAGACCCTATCCAGATCATTTTGAAGTAATGTCAAAGGCTCGAAAAATAATATGACACCAAATTTGAAAATATTTAAAGAAATGACCACTAGCCTATATCACTATTTTGCCCTCTCATCAGTGTGTGCAGAGTTGACCTTTTGCGATCAGAATTCAGGTATTTTGATTATGGATACTGTTGTCATATATTTCGTCATATTGGTGTGACGTCATATAAAAATGATATTAGACATGATGGAGAGAGGAAATGGCGGACATGTGGCAGTTTTGAGCTAAAAATATTATTGTTTCTTTTATGAAAACCATGGGTCGGATATTTACCAGGTATGCCGGACTAGATCATGAGTATATCTTTATATGTGTGAAGTTTTTGTGAAATTCATACAAAACATCGTTGCCTTTATGCGCCCCCCATTTTTTCAAATTTGGGGGGCGCTTAACCACTATCTAAATCATGTCAGTAAGATCTTAGACTTGGCATGTGCTTAGAATGAATGTTGATCTAGTCAAATCGAACACTTTTGTGAAAAACAGATCAATATAGGGATTGTGACGTCACTGCAAGATAGAATCCATCCTGAGATCGCAAATCATCAATTGCTTGTATTCCGTTCATTAGTGATCAGAAAGGTCAAAATAACAAGATGCTTCAAATGAGATTTCTGAAAATCAAATTGTCATTTTAAAGAACAACATTCTTGTCTTCATCCTATTCCTAGACTGATCCTACTCGTATTACAAAAGAATCTTGCCGGCATAAATTTTATGAAACGAAAGTGAAAGTTGAAACAAAAATTGAATCTCAAAAATTATTCGAATTCATGCTTACCAAAACTGTATATAACATAGATCAATGACATGAATAATGCCATGAAATAGAAGACTAATAACCTCCTTGGTGTTAGATATCCCATTATGCTGTGTCTAGACGGTGGAATAACGATAGATCAGTGGGAAATTGTCATTTTATTCTGAAATACCATAACTTCCGGACATTTACTTCTCTTTTATCGCCTCCTTTTTAAAGATCTTTTGAAGAGTTCCAATGAAACTCGATCTAAAATCTTTTATTTTGATGAAATCTACCTCTACAAAGAATTCAACTTCAAAGTTGACTAATTCAATTACCAACTCTTTCACACTGATTCGGAACTTGGAATTTGTAAATGCGATTCAGAGGTTTGTTATGACAATTTAAAATTCGCGTTTGTCCACAACAAACAGTACCAAGAAAAAATCAAGGATGGAGTACATTTTTCATGAAAGGGTAAATACATCAGTTATTTGTCATTTTCTGCCTTTATATTTGTCAAAATTGACATCATAGATAATAGTTGTGTGTCACTCCATACAGATGTCAACATGATGAACAGACACGAGGTCGAAAATTGTCAATATATTGGTTTGTAAATTGGTGAGATTTTATCAAACTGAAGTGAAACTGAAAGTGCTTTGACTGTTTGAAAATTGTGTACAGGCTATAGTTTAAAGATGTAAAATTATCGTATTCATGGCATCTGTCACCTTCCTAAATGTATTTTTTCAGCAAGAGGGCTCTCTATGTGCGCAACATTGTTTGAATGCACTTCTTCAGGGCCAGTACTTTACTGCAGTAGATTTAGCTGAAATAGCGCGACAGTTGGATGACTCCGAGCGAAACCAAATGGCAGAAGGTGGTGTCGATACAGAGGAGTATAGGAAATTTTTAGAGGTTCGTACAGTTTATGCTGCTGATTTAAAAAAACACAGTGCAATTAGCTATAATGTGTAAATAACATAAAATTTTGAAAAATATTACCTATATCTTTAGAGCCTAAATGGTATGGAATTTATTTTGTATCAAAATTGGACATTACATGATCTATGGGAAAAATCGAACTATATGATGCGATACTCGAACTATATGATTCGAAACTCGCTTCACACTATGCGAAATACGCATCATTATATGCGAAACTCGCATCATGTATGCCATTTTCAATCCATGTTATACCAACAGTTAATTTTCTTACATAACTTATTTTCATTCACACACGCACTGGTTGTATCAAGTGTCACACAAAGAGTTAGCACTAACTCCAATCACTTTCCAAAAATCCAAAAGCAATGTTGAAATGTCACACGGATTGTGTTATAAGTGGCATAGAATACTGAAAGAATTACACATGGATCAAAGTAAATTTCGAACGAACGTGTCAATTTTACACACGCATTGAGTTCAAACTTGCATAGGATGGTTCCCGCTCGCATAGGCTGTCACAAACAAGTTGCACTTCACACAGGATGCGAGATTTGAAATCACGTGACATTTACATCCTGGTTTCTACAATACAGCGCCCTCCGTTGAAATGTTATAGAATGTAAATTTTAAATTAAAAATATATAATTTAGCTTAGCTAGGGAGACGTACACGTGGCCATTTATTGGGAAACTACAAACTAGATCTTTTTATCTTTTTGCCGCGCTGATGTGTTATTTCGTTCAGTGCAAAAGTAACGCGAGATTTAGAAGAAAATCTCGAACATCTCTAGAAAGCAATTTATGTTACATCAAGATGTGTGATCGGTACATCAAGGTACTGTATGTGATCGGCACATCATGGTTTGTGAAGGGAAAAACATTTGTGCGAGCCGCATAAGCATTTGTTCGACTTGTGTACTCTGTTCGATGTCATTTTTAAACAATGCATACACAAATACGCATGTACAAGTGTGATTTTACAAACATAGAGTGTGCAAACTCGAACAAACCGTGTATGAAATCACACGGATTGTGTATGTATTCTACTAAACGCTATTCTATGTGTTAGAGATATCACATAAATATAATATGTCCAATTTTGATACAGTTTTAACACCATAAAATGGCAGTGGAATTTCACTCAGCCTTGGAAAAGTAGTGTCGTTATCAAATAATCTTACTGAACCAGGAAGTAACATAATTGAATCATTGAATGTTAAAACTGATTAATATGAAAAAGCTCAATACTGTGATGAATTTTATAATTTTGGATAAAATTCATCACAGCATTTTAATAAAACTGGTCTCAGCAGTTTTTGATTGACCTGGTTTACTGTTTTAATAGCATACAAAGCATGCATCCTGAAAATGTGACATTAACTTTCAGGAACCTTCCAGTAACATGGATGACAGTGGCTTCTTTTCAATTCAAGTCATACAGAATGCTCTAAGTGTGTGGGGTTTAGAGCTTGTCCCTTATAAGAGTCAGAATCCTATTGCTCAAGCTGCCCAGGCCTTACCTACGTAAGTATAGATCTTTGCAAGTGTGAACTACATGAATTATTTCTTTCCTAAATATATTTCAGATATCTTTGGGGTGTTTTAGATCATTAAAAATGCCTTTATTTCTCTGGTTATATTCAGAGAGCTTTGTACATCAATGGTTTCCATTTGGAAATGTTCATATATTTCCTTAAACAGCTAATTTTATTGATTTGCTTACTGACAAACATATTCTTGATTTTGGTTGTGATAACCAATCTTATTCGATATTTGAAAGATAAACTGAAATATCAGACTTTTCCATATTTCAGAAGTCAGCATGCCTATATATGTAACTTCAAGGAGCACTGGCTGTCCATTAGGAAGCTTGGGAATCAGTGGTTCAACCTCAACTCACTGCTCACTGGTCCAGAACTTATCTCTGATACCTACCTTGCCATGTTACTTACACAGCTTCAACAAGAAGGTAACTAAACACCGCTCTAATCAAAACACATTTCATTAACTGCAAAGGTCAAATAGGACATTTGACTGAGACTATTTTTTACAGTTTTCAGATCAATGTAAAATATAATACAGCATTCCTTTCAAGAATCAGTATAAAGATAAAGAAGTTTTAAACTGCTGGAGCGGAGTAGTAGTCAGTCATTGTGCTTATTAAGTGAGAAAATGATTCAACTTTTTGGAAATGAATGATAGTATCCCTTTGATAGCACTGAGCCCTTTGGCATGCTATACACTATTGGAAAGACATATTATAGACACAGATATTTCTTCAATTCAGCTTCTTTATATTAACCCAACCCCATTTTATTGCTTCAGGTTACTCCATATTCATAGTAGTGGGAACTTTACAAGAGACAGATGCTGACCAGATATTGAAACTCATGCCTGCTGTTCAGCCAATCAAACCAAAGCTCATAAGTGATCTCAATAAGCCAGACAAATCAGGTGAGGAATTGGTTGATATATGGGGTTAGATTATATTGGGTGTATATAACGGCTGTGTCAAAATGTTTATTTTTTTTTTCTTTGGAAGTAATTTTTTGGAAAAGATCTTCCTCTCCTTCTTCTTAAAAGATTATGACATTGTATGTGTCAGCTTTTTGTCCCTCTCCCCGTATCGAAAATTCACAATGATAGTAAAATTAATACATGGATATGCAATGACAGTATTCACTATATGTTACTTGCCAACCTAAAGTGAAAAATTTTCGGGAGATTTAAAAAAAATTACGATACTTTTACGGGAGTTTTTTTCAAAATCCGGTAGTTTTTTGAAAAAAAGCGGGAGTTTTTACGGGATATTTTTGAAAAAAAATGTAGTTTTTACAGGAAATTAAAAAAAAACGGGAGTTTTTGCGGTAAATTTTGAAAAAATGGGAGTTTTTACGGGAGATTTTGAAAAAAACGGGAGTTTTACGGGAGATTTTGAAAAAACAGGATTTTTTAGGGAGATTTTTAAAAAAGGTATTTTTCGCGGTAAATTTTAAAAAACGTGACTTTTTTTACGGAAGATTTCAGAAAAAACGGGAGTTTTTGCGGTAGGTTCTGAAAAAACGGGAGTTTTTACGGTAGGTTTTGAAAAAACTGGAGTTTTTGCGGTAGATTTTTAAAAAAACGGAAGTTTTTACGGTAGATTTCTGAAAAACGGGAGTTTTTACGGTAGATTCTGAAAAACGCGAGTTTTTACAGTAGATTTCGGAAAAAACTGGAGTTTTTACGGTAGATTTTGAAAAAACTGGAGTGTTTACGGTAGATTTCTGAAAAAACAACAGTTTTTACGGTAGATTTTGAAAGAACGGGAGTTTTTACGGTAGATTTCGGAAAAAAACGGGAGTTCATACGGTAGATTTATGAAAAAACAGGAATTTTTACTTTACTTTTACTTTTACAATCTGCGTGAGGTTCCATTTTTAGGTTCGGTTTTTCGCGCATGAGCATTAAATCCAACGATTTAATTGGTTGAAATTATTATGACGCATGAGCAGTTAATAAATTAATTAGAACTTATAATCTAAGAGAGATGTCACTTACGTTCATTATTTCACAGCAGTCCCTACCCATAATGCGCATTATATTGCGGGAATATTTTGTTTAGCGCCATATAAAAACAAAATGTATTCTCCCGCCAGAAGTATGACAGAAAATGAACTGGACCCTGTTTGTTGACATTTGGTGTGCAAACTAATCCGAACTGATCGCAGAAAAGCAATTTGAATCATGGGAATGAAGTACTTTTTAGTTATTTATGAAAGTATCGCTAGTAAACCATGGGAGCCAATCTTTCTTGGAGTAAAAGAAAGAAGCGTGCCTGCAATAATCAAGGTCACGAATTTGTCAAACTCTTTTCAAATACGGTAGATTTCGACAGCAAAAAACGGAGATTTTACGTGAGTTAAACCAAGAATACGGGAGATTTTACGGGAGTTATACCAGAAAACATGAGATTTTACGAGAGTTATACCAAGAATACGGGAGATTTTACGGGAGTTATACCAGAATACGGGAGATTTTACGGGAGATTTCAGCAAAAATACGGGAGATTTTACGGCCATATTTTTAAAAAAAATTACAGGAGATTTTAGTAGAAATACGGTACGGGAGTTTACGGGAGTTTTTATGGGAGAAAACGGTACGGGAGTTTGGTATTTTTTACGGAAAAACAAAAAATTTACGGGAGATTCCCGTAAAAAAATGGGAGGTTGGCAAGTCTGCATATACCAAATTGGATCAGTTAAAATCAGTTCCATGATCAATTCCCTTGACATTGTCCATTAAGAGATATTTTAAGTATGAATGAAATTTTTCCATGTCACTATACCTGAGTACAAACTACTACAAAGCCTAGAGTAGTGTAGTCTATATTTATTTTTTAATATCGGATATGTCAGGTCGTGATTCTAATGAGTCAATAAAATATTTTTACATGTACATTTAAATATAAAAGTGTAAATGGCATGGGTAATATAGAAAAAGTGTAGAGTGAATTCATTCATAGTTGAATGTGTATTGCGAATGACTTCAGGTTTTAACTAGAATAAATGGATTATACTTTGTACTCCATTTGGATATAGGTGGTGCAAGCAAGGCAACCGTTGACCAGGCAGCACTTCAGAGAGCACTCGATGAAAGTCAACATTTAATGCAATCACAAGATGAAGCTGATCTAGAAGCAGCCATGAGACTAAGCATGGAAGGTGGGTTATCTTGTAACTTAATCTGCTTCTTGTCTATATAGTATGTTAGAAGTTCTTGCTTGCCTCATTAAAAGCAATTAGCATGTAAGCTAGTTTTGGCCTACTTTTGGATAACACACATGTCTTCTTATTAGAACTGTATGAAATACACCTTCTTGATAGTTAGTTTAAATTCATTAAACAGAGCAGCTTGCATTTGCAAGATAGGAAGGTACATGTATGTCTGATTGATAATCTCTTCAATTCTCCAGGCCTTTCTCCTGATGAACCTGGTCCTTCCACGTCTACCACCAAACAGCCAGATCCCGAAGAGCTTAGGAGAAAAAGACTAGCTTATTTAGACAATATAGAAAAACCTTCACTAGATAAAGAAAAACCAGTTTCAGGTAACAGTTATTGAATTTGGTGTATAGGAAACTGCAGTTAGTAAGTGAAATAAGCATATACCTTATTCAGTTGATAATCTGAAACAAAGCCAGTCATTTAATTTCAAATCAGGCAACAGACAGGACTGCCTGTGCAGTTAATTTATAATCTAGAGTTTTCTAATTCGTTAACACAGAGAAATGCTTGAAAGATACTCATATGTTGTTTCGTGTTTTTTCCCATCCTCGCTGTTGACTCTCTTTGACTCTGTCTTAGCCTGGGGTTGGTGAAATAATACAGTGAAGGGGGAGACTTGATGTTAGAATTTATTGTTTCAGAATAGTTTACCTCGAATATGCTCCTGTATTGTATGTTCTATTGTTTTAGAAATGTCTGAAGAAGATCAACTACAAGCTGCCATCAACATGTCAATGTCTTCATCTTGACAGAATGACTGATGCTGCCATCTTTTACAAACCACATCTAGGACCTGCTGATTATTCCAACTGAAGGAGTGATATGTATCTATTCTTAGGCTTGGACGTTTCTCATAAGCTTAAGAGTTAGGTTCCAACCACCTTTTACAAACCACCTCCAGGACTGATTATTCCTATTGGAAAGACTGATGTTATAAATGTATAGGGTTGGAGATTCCTCATAAACTAAGAGTTAGGGTCCTGCCACATGTACAATGTCACCAACAGGACTTGCTGATTGCTATTATTAATAGCATACTCCTGAAGGGAATAAAGGCATGTTAGGGTCACCTTGCCATACCTTCATTTCCATGTGCAATATGCCAGCTGGACATGACACTGTTAAACCTGCACATCGCTCCAAAACGCAATATGTTGACATATATTGTTTTTACATTTTCAAGCTCTAATATAAACTTTATGTAAATAAAAATTGTTTTTCTTTGCGTAATATCAAAGGACAATCATTTAGTTAAAAAAATAAAAAGGCGAATGCGGGATCCGAACCCGGGCCTTCCGCGTGCCAAGCGAGGATTCTACCACAAGACCACCGTATTATTTTGAAAGGTGGGGTTATTAAACGCTACTTATTTTGAATGCTATGATTCGGAAGTGACGTCAAGTTCTTCATTTAGAAACCTTTCCAAAATCATATCGCCGGCTCCGATCGAAGCAAATTCAATGAAAAATCTTTGAAATGACACATTTATCGTAAGTATTTCTACACAAGATTTGCCCCATTTGTTCATCATTCTATAATCTTTCATTAAGCTCAAAATGATAAAGTTCACCCCCGAAACAACCCATGATTGCGTTTCGGAGCGAAGTCCAGCTTTAAACATAAAAGAAGAAAGGAGTAAACAAGAAAATCAGTTTCAGAGAAAATGTCTTAGTTTAAGCATGGACAGAGAGGCACTTTTAGCATGGTTCAGGGTCTATTCAGTCGAAAATACTTGTTTTGTATTGAACACAAAATGCTTGATATAGAGCGTGTAAAATGTTAAAAACAATCTTTTCAAAAAGCATGCCAATGTTTTCCAAATTTTATAAAATGAAATATCTGATGATTATAAGCTAGAGGTTATTGAAGCTTTAAATCAATGTCTATATTCTTAACAATTGAAAAAGGGGACATCCACTTTTTCTTCTTTTTGCCAGATAACCTGAAACTTTGGATAAAAGTCAGAACTGTTGGACTTAACTAAAATACTGCTAAAATAAATTAGGCAATATTATGATTTTTATGTCACCAGTGGTTGTAGCTATGGTGACATACTTCTCTAATCTCTGACTATTTTGTGGATGATGTTCAGCATTCGACTGTTGGTGTTTGGTGGTCAGGATCTGTATCAAATTGCGGTTAGTGACATTTTGCATATTAATTCATCGTTTGAAATTCATTCTTACCTTGTCTCTATCCCTTCTACTTCCTTTAATAGGGGAGACTATTCACTGAACAGTATGCCATGAGAACCAGTTCAGTTATGAAAACATTATTGGAGTTAGATTGTAAATAGCATAGAAGTTCATGTTCAAGACAGTAATAGAGGTGTGGATTCAACATTATGACAATGTTATATTGAATTCAAAATTCCACATTGTGACTTGTACAGAGGAATATGTAATTACTGGACTATTTAATGTTCCCAAAAATGTGATGAATAATGTACAATAAAACCTGTGTAAAATGAACACTTATGGAGCCATAAAGTGTTCACTGAAGGTGGGTGTTCACAACAGAGGGGAATTTATGCAGGAGTCAATGTAAAATGTGTCCTAAAGTGATGTTCACTTAACACAAGTGTTCACTTGAGAGGTGCTCACTGTTACTGTATGTGGTATATATTTTAGTGCTATCATTTTCTTGGACACTAAGTTGATATCAATATCAGCAAAAGGGATACTGCTGACACTAATATAAGTCTTACGATATGATAAAGAAAACAAAATATGATCATTTTTTATATTTCATACATATGATATATGTATTTGTATCTTTATTCCTTGATTTCAGCCATAAAATATAACATTGTTTTTTATATACAATATATACAATATTTACTTGTTGTTTGATTTATTCAGCAGTATCAACATATAAAATAAATTCTTAGTCAAAATATGTGAATAGATGTAATCAGCAGTTACACAGAGGTTATACTTATATGCATCAATGTATTACTATTACATCATGGGTTAAATCGCACGGTGGTAGTTTGCAGTTAGCATGCACTGAGACACAATACCACACGGAATGACCAGCTATACTACAAGAGCAAGTAATTCATTCAGAAGATTAAAACTTACACAACCGTATATAATCAAATTAGCTTTTTAGGTTAACTTTCCTTATTGCAGGTTGTAGAACAGTCAGATTTTATTTAAAATGAAAACAATCCTGGGTTGTGTGTCTTAAGTGCATGCTTACAATGTGGCTGTGATCGGTGGTGGTAAACCCATTTATTTAAATAAATTGAGGAAATGATTCAACTGTGACCTCTTCGGAGATTTGTTTTTTAAACGAGTGATAATACATCAATGAAGACACTAAACCATTTGGCGTGTTTTACTCCTCTCACAAATAAAACAGTTACACTTTAAACTGTTAAAACAAGTAAAATTTTCTTGAAAATAATCCATCAAATGTGAACTGTATTTCATGAGACATGTTAAAATTTTCTTGCATAAAATCATAATTTTTTTACATAAATTAAGGGTGTCTTTAAGTTAATCAAATGAAAAGTCGTTGGATCAGAAATGTATATTTTCCAATGGTTGTAAAATTTAAGAAATTATATTGAGCTTGATATTTACTATAAAATTGTACTGGTTTACAGGGACTTTAAGCTTGCACTGTTTTTCACAACCTAAACATGAACGTAAGTTATTAAATCGATGCATTTGTATGGCCGATTGGTCATACGCACAGGTTGATTTTATATGCAAGCTTAAACTCCCTATTTTCAGGTAAATAAAACTTCAATAACATACAACACATATGCAAGTATATATAACGAGTATCTGCTATAAGATAATACATATCAAAGCTAAAATAAATCTTTGTTCTTATATTTGTTCTACAGACATGAGTTATTTGTCATTGTGTATGTAAACTAAACAATAAAACAATATACATACACTCAAAATACCACATCAAAATGAGGCTTAATAGATTTAACATAACATTCATGCATGTTCATAACTGCCAATGGAAATGGGATATTATTTCATGAAAAATGGGAGAAAAGTAAAATTAAAAACTGGGTATACAAGTGTGACATTCTTTGGTTAAAAAGTGTGACAATGAGTATTTTTCATGAAACTAACGTGATGATTGATCATTATATATGAAGCAAGTTGTGTATTTACCTGGAAAAATTGTTTGCTTTTAAATTAAGAGAAAATCAGCCATTTTAAATAATATTAAGTATGTTTGAAATATGACATGAATGTTTGAGTATTTTAAAATAATGCTGTTACTATATAGTTCTTAATACAATTTATAAAATCAATGGCTCTACTCAAATGCAAATTGCTCAGAAAAAAACGCTTACATATAAAAGAAAAGTAGATACCGTACATGTATTACATTCTACATGTGTACTCCTCAAAAATACCAATATTCAAACTCCTACATTTTTAATTGTAAATCTTCATTTCATACATTTTTCAAGAGATCTTGATATTTCTATCAGCTACTAGAGTATGTTTGGTTCACCTTTGAGCAGGTGGAGGAAAACAATAAAAAAAAATGTTAATTCAAATATATTCTCACAAAGAGAATTTAAATATATCATAAACTGCTATGATTTTCTATTTTGGTTGCTATACATTAATATTATGATTTACACTTATGTAATTAAATAAAATAACTTTTTTAACGTAGAAACTCTGAGAAACGAGAGAGTGAGAAACATTCTAAGAACAATAAAAAATTGATGATTCTAGGAAGAATATATACAACATAGTATTGTACTTCCTAGTCCAACATAAAGTCCATGGACCCCCTATCTACTTAGGGCATAGAGCAACACTATTACATCTACTTCCATTTAAGCTGCACATATTTACATAAACTCAACATGCTAAAGTATTGGAGTTACACAACTTTCAAAATGTAAATGTATAACACAAATATTTTGGCACATATAAAATTGCACAAAATAATACATATATATATAATCTTATCTATATAATCACTGTCTACCAAAATTGAAATCAAAATAATAATGAATAAGGCATTAACATGCAAAATGTCACCACCTGCTATTTGCTACAGATGCCAAACACTAACCGCCAAGCACTTTCAACAAAAAAGTTGGAGACTATAACAATATGTCATCACTTGTGGTAGTGACATAATAAAATCAGACATTTTCTAACTTATAAAGGAAAACACAAATTATAAAAACAATCCAATTGAACCCATAATATTGTTAAAAATATTGAAACAGGCCTTGCTTAAATAGCTGCTAAAATAGGCTTATAATACTGGCAAGTTCTATCAAGCATTTTCTCTAAAGATAGTGCTTTTTCTTTATTTTTGTCTCTTATGGGAATCCAGTTAATATTACAAGCAATGTTTGTGCAATAATGTACACATATATTATTAAGAGTCAAAAGCTGTAATTCTCACCTTCAATAAAAAAAACTAAAATACTTCTAATTCATGATAATGATATGTAACTGTTTAAATGAGCTTACGTTTTACATTCCCTAATTTGCTGCAATATGTAGTACCATTGGTATAAGTGGGACAAAGTCTTAATTGAACCAGAATATAAAGATTTGCTGAATTTCTGAATAAAAGTGTTTTACAGTGGAACATATTTCAAGTGGTCAAACTTGAAAAAATATTAATAGACTAGAACTTGCATCTTTAAGATCTGACATTGCCAAGCAAAGATATCATTAAAAACACACCTCCAATAATGTGGAAGACATTTTGAACATTGTCAGTAGTTCATCATATTTCTCTAAGTTCATTCAAAATAGCAGCCATTTCACTGGTATCAGACATAGGTAGTGAAAACCCATTAAAATAGATGGAAAACATGTTTCACTAATTCCTGGGCTTTCAAGTCTCTAGAAAGCCCATGACTAAGTAAATACATAAAATGGGTATGTTTTTGAATTTTGTGGTCAAATTCACACCTGTCACCTTAAAATGTGAGGGCTTAATAGTTATCAGTTGATGTGACATCAGTAACACCTAAGCTGATGGTGTTGTATTCCCAATGTTAGCAGTATCCGCAAACTCATCTTGGCCAACAAAACCATCACCAGCAGAGCGCAATTTGATGTTTCTGTAGAGACGAATACCTGTAAATGAGGTCTGTGCAGTCCACAGGAGGAATGCTACCCATGATGCAGTCTGAAATATGTACAACATAAATATTATTGTGGATTGTCCACAAATGTCGTTAGCTGTAGAAAATAATTTTGGTATGCACCATAGAAGGGCTGAGCAAGATTGATGACATTGTCAATCAAGACAATATATTATAGCTTCATTGATTTGTCAAAAGGTGGTCAGGTTTATTGCAAATCTCTTTTCCTTATTTGGGTTATTACTGTAATTTCTACCCTCCCTTCAAAATTTTAAAATTTGACTTTGTTTTTCAAAATTGTAAACATTTTACATATGCTACATTTTGTATGCCATTAAATTGTCAAATGTGTCGAGCCATGCCACCTATTGAAAGTACAGTGTTAGTATAGAGTATGATATAATTCTACAATAATCTCACTAAATACAATGTTACGATAAAATCACAAAAATTCTGAAAGAATGAAAAGCCCAAATTTTGTTTTTAATTGCCAAATTGGCATCATTAACCTTGGCAATGAACCCTAGTGTCTTCGGTTCAGCAGTGGGAGTCAAATTGTATCAGAATATTTTAATTTGATCATGAGAAACGAGTACAAGATGGCTCCTTATAGATTACCTGGCCAACTGTCATGAAGTTGAAGAAAGTTCCAGAAAAATAGCTGGTACCAGCAGGTGCATGAGCATTCCAAGTTGGCCCCCAGATATCCATGTTCTGACCACTCGCACATCTACAAATATTAGACAATAAATGCTACATTATACAATTATTCAGGGTGTCAAATCTCGAATTACAATGGAGCTGTATGATTCCCATTTATCACATTGCAATTACCTGTCAGTGAGTTTTAACAGACACAAATGGGTGTACATTATTTTCATTTTAAATCTGATTTACAATTGTCCATAACTGACCAGCTTCTTTCAAAACGATCAAATCAACAAGAAATGTAAATTTGTTTCGGAAAAACATGTTATAAGTAATAATACAGTTACTAAATTCAAAATTAATTTTAGGTTATAATGAGAATTTCTGAAACCCTCTTTACGGCATATCAAATATCATTCAAATCTACTTACCCATCAATAGAAGCCCCAAGGTCACGCCCACTAAGAAAGCCACCACACCACTGAGCGAAGCCAACTCCAACAATACATGATGTGATGAAGATAATAGCAGTGATAACTGAATTACACAACAGGAATGGCATCACCCACATATGGGTCCTACAATTATAATAAAAATATGGTAAATGTACACATTGTACTACATGTATTTGTTTACTATGTATATTGAGCAATATGAATTTAGTTATACCATATGGTAGATAATTAAATTTAGTATACTTGGTGAAAGTTTGAACATCCAACCTTTACTAATAAAGATTTTACAAGTGGAAAGTAAAGTAATTTTTTTAGATTAATGGTTCATTTCGACTAGCTAAAACAGTTTTAAAGCTAAAGAATATAAGAAAACATAGGAAAATGAAATAAGACATGAGAAAGGTAAGCGATTTGTGTCAAAATAAGATAAGAAAGGTTGATTTTTTAGCAAATTAATTTTTTTAAAAACATCAATGTTTTGTTTCAGACAACGATGCATCGCGAGAATCAGCTTTGGCGATGTATATTGCGATGTATCGATTAATCGCGACAACACTAATTGGTACCATGTGACTACTAACAAGGGTGATTCAAAACAGTACATGTACTTACGCTATGCTTTTATCCTTGGTAATACTCATGTATGTTGCATATGAGTAGTAAATTCCCATGCCACATGCGAAGACAATGCTTACAAACACGTGAAGATAGACAATAAAGTGACATGTAGCAGCAGGTCCAAAATTGTAGTCAAAGTATGAAGAATTTTTCCATTGAAATGTCCCATAAAGAACGCAGTTTCCACCAAAATTAGTCTGAAATAAAATGTCAAATGTTTCAATAGTCTAATTTTTTGGTGAAGTCCTAGAGTCTACATACATTCATGGGCGTAGCGCTATTTTTCTAAGTAGTACGCCACCACCACGGGAACAAGAGTTGAGTGAATCAAAAAAAGCATTCAGGGGGGTCTGGGGTTCTCCCCCAGTAAAATTTTGAAATTTTTTTGTATTTGGAGCGAATTTGCAACCATCTGGTACGCCTGTGCGTACCCAGCGTACCGGGCACTACGCCCATGACATTTCATTTTGAAATTTATTCATCATCATGTATCAAATCATTATAGCCATCGTATATGTTTATATATTTCATTATATTCCAAATGTAGCTTGAACCTACATGTAATTAGGTAGTCTAGACTAATAAAACACAAAAAAATATTTCAAAAATAAATTTTTAAAAATAAACAAAAGTTTCAAATGCTGTTCATCGATTAATCTGGACATAACAGCTCCATAAATCTCCGGTAATTAATAGTACACATATTCACCTGTGTAACACCAATAGGAACACTGGTAATAAGACCAGTGAGAACGATTCCAAACCATATCAAAGTCTGTATAAACAGCTGAATGTCCACTGGAAACGCCTCCATTCTGATGGAATGAACAGAAGTTTCTACTCGTTGGGAAATATTTCCGAAATCTAGGTCAACTGATAAAACCGTGGATTATGGACACTTTAAGTCAACTGGAACTCAAAATATTAGAGCACTGTTTTGGAAATAATGTTTAGATAGCCGCTGGGCCATATTCAAACAAATATCTAATTGTTCATTTGCTAAAATTATTTTTCAAATTTGTATTAGCGTACAGCAAAGAATACTTGACTAAATAAACATTTCGTTCAGTGCACATGGCCATGGGGACTAAAGCAAAAGTATGAATTCTTTATATTATTTCCTTTATACAGAGTTTTGATATGCTAATATATGATGCATATGTTATGTTATGGTCTTTTCAATTATGAGACAATATAAAAAACATATTGTCCCTCATTTGATTGAATAGAAATGTTACTGAGTTGAAAATGAAAATTGATAATCTTTCCTATCACCAGTAAAAATCACATGCTAAACTATCTATTGCAAGACTTATGCCTGCACAACTATCACCATGTTTTTAAGTTTTGCAAGGATCCTGCCATGACAGTGGTATTGTTATCGTGAAGCCTGGTATAACCGTGACAATGCTATATTATATTGCAAGGCCTGTCATGACCGTGGTTAGGTTCAGCTGGAAAGCTGAATTATTGGCCCCCACGTGATCTCTCACTGGTCCCCACATGGCCCGTTTTGGTCCATTAGATCATGACGTCATAATGCCAAAATGTTTTGTTATTTGTTTACACAACAATCCTATGGTTGCCGTGACATTGTGATTACTAAGGAACCAATAAACCAAAGCTATATTTTGTATATGATGTTACTAATCACGTGGGGGCCAATTTGATTGATCAGTTAGTTTTATTTCATTATCTATGACCGTTAGCAGTTATCTATCATTTATTTTATAATGGCTATCGCAAGAACTCTACGTTGGGCTTACGATGGAGAAAACCGCATTTTTGTAGCTGCAAGTTGAGAAAAGCTATTTCAGTTGTCCTTTAAGATTACCACGGTCATGAGGAATGTACTAAAAACCCTTCGACCCTTCGACCCTACGACCTACGACTTACAGGGTGTCAAGAATTTTGGGAATATATTTTTATAAAAACCCTGTGACATCTACATCTACATCTATCATTATACTAATTAAAGCTCTTTATAGAGCAACACAATTAGTTTTGGAAGTCATCCAAGCTAAAAGTCTAAAATGGCAGTATGTACAATTAAAATACTGTCTAAAAACAGGTCTCGTGTCATGAGCTAACCCTGCATACTAGATACCAGGGCATCACGGAAGGCAGTACTGTCTTCTATCATCCTGGTTGTGGAAGGGAGGTTGTTCCAATCTGTTATTGTTCTGGGAAAGAAGCTATTCTTGTAGGTATCAGTTCTGGCAAAGGGAGGGATGAATTGTTGGGCTCTTCTGCCAGTTCTGTTAGATTTCTCGATGTAGGGGGGAATGGGTATTGCTATTTCATTATGAAGGGCTTTATGGAATAGGGTGAGTCTCTTGGTTTGTCTTCGGTTTTCAAGTGGTTTCCATTCCAGATCTTTGTAAATGTTGGTGATGGTTCCTGGCTCCCTAGAGTACTGTTTGGTTACAAACCTTGCTGCCTGACGCTGAACCATCTCTACCCGTGCTTTGTCCTTCTTCTGGTAAGGGTCCCAAACTGAAGAAGAGTATTCTAAGTGGGGCCTGACCAGAGAATTGTAAGCTGTGGCTTTGATGTTGCGTGGGCAGCTGTGGAGGTTTCGCCTCAGGAAGCCAAGGGAACGGTTGGCTTTATTCACTATGTTGTTGATGTGAGTGGTCCACTTCATGTTGGATTCTAGTTCCACACCAAGGTAGGGGTTATGGGGTACATCCTGTAGTACTTGGCCTTTCATGATGTATGCGGCAGTTCTTCAATTTCTCAGTCCATATGAAGTTGCTGGAAATATTACTATGTTTATAGAACTTCAGAATCGGTCCCTGGGGAGTGTAAGATATTTGTTGTATTCAAGCACATAATTTTGAATGTGAACGTTTTGTACCTCCTCAGTCACAGTCAGAGAGAATGTTCTGGCGAAAGGAGATTCTGGGATTCCAAATTCTTGTTATTGATATCATTCCCGTTCGAAGAACGTATTAGATGTCCGTGCATCTTGCCAAATTTCACCTCAAATTTTTGCTTCCTGGTCAACTCAACCCCAAGTCAACTCAACCCAAGTCAACTCAACCCTTAGTCAAGTCGACCCCAAGTCAAGTCGACCCTTAGTCAAGTCGACCCCAAGTCATCTCGACCCTTAGTCAACTCGACCCCAAGTCATATCAACCCTTGGTCAACTCAACCCTTAGTCAAGTCGACCCAAATGATTTTACTTGTTTTAAGTAGATTAAAATACAATATAATCCCATTGTTTGTGCAGTTTGATTTCAAATCAAACTTCAAAGAAAAGAACATTTCTGCCACCTATAGATCAAAACGAAGATTTGAAATGGATCATAAAATCCCAATCTGATTGTTTATGACACCTGACATGGGTACGATAATGGAAATTGTAAAATCATAAATCCCATTGTTTGTTCAGTCTTGTTTTAAAATCTAGATTAAAAAAAATAAACATTTCTATCGCCTATAGATCAGAAGGAAGATTTGAACTATATCATATTGTTTATTGTTTATTATTATTATCAAAATATAAAATCATTCAATACAAAGTAATGGATGGATGTTGGCACAATGCACATGTTGCATAAGTTACCTGTTGTCAAAAATACTGTTGCAACAATTTCGGTATAACAGAAAAGTATATAGATAATTTTTTTATTTCAGAGAGATAAAACAAGCTCAAATATGAAGGGTTGAAATATATGTATAGCATCGTGAATAGCCCTATTAAGATTAATCAAATATTATTTTGGTAAATAAATGTCATATTTATAAAAATTATAAATGCGTTAAGCACAAACTTCAATAGTTGATAATTTTATTTTGGAAAATTAGCATTTTAGTCCCTCATTCTTTCAAAATTCATTGATATCATACCATGAAGATAGTATATCTATTTGTTTTTTATGGTGGGGTCGAGTTGACTAAGGGTTGAGATGACCAAGGGTTGAGATGACTTGGGGTCGAGTTGACTAAGGGTCGAGATGACTTGGGGTCGACTTGACTTAGGGTCGACTTGACTTGGGGTCGACTTGACTAAGGGTTGAGTTGACTCAGGTTGAGTTGACTTGGGGTTGAGTTGACCAGTTACCAAATTTTTCGCGCTCGATACGCTCGCGTTTAAAATATCCATCAACGAGGGGGGGAGGGGTAGGTACGAAAAATTTCGAACGGAATGCGTGACATATACGTAATTCGCGTGAAAAGTCCGAACGAAATGCGTACGTTTTTTTTCCGGCGTTCGTATTTTTGCTGTGTAGACGATCTTTTTTAGAAATTTTTCTACAGAAATATTTTTGCTTGACAATTACCAGGTAAAATGCGTATTTGCGTGACATTTTCTGTCACGCAAAAATAACTGGCGTAACTTCAAATTCTTCAGCAAATGCGTGACAAATACGCAAATTGCGGGACAGTTGACAGGCCTGATGTTTCCATTGAAAGAGTACGTACAAAACATTTTCCAACTAATCTAGGTAGATTAAATCCTACGGGGAGCTCAAGTTGGAACTATACATAATCATTTAGAAAACTGGACTGGGAAATCAGAGGTCGAAGGGTTTTTCAGAAAAATATGTTCCAGAAATTCTTGACACCCAGTAAGTCGTAGGGTCGAAGGGTCATAGGTCGAAGGGTTTTTAGTACATTCCCGGTCATGACAGGCCTTGCAACCATTGCCACAGTCATATAAGGCTTTTACATTACCACGGTCATGACAGGCCTTGAAATATAGTATAGCATTGTCACGGTCATATCAGGATTTAACATCACCACGGTCTTGACAGGCCTTGCAATATAATATAGCATTGTCACGGTTATACCAGGGTTTCACGATAACACTACCCATTACCACGGTCATGGCAGGATCCTTGCGAAACTTAAAAACACTTATAACATAGTGACGGTTGTGTCAGGCATAGGTCTAATCTTGCAACAGATATCATAGGGTCTTGTAAAAATGTAGCTGGCTTAGGACTCTATTAGACTGTCACTAGACTATGGTATAGTTTTTTTAAATGTTTTTCTTCGTAAGTCAAATCTAAAAATACATGTGTGAAATTGGGTTCTTGATTACTGTAGATTGGGTTAATTTGGCGCCCGCTTTAATTTGGCGAATTTGGCGAAATTGAAAAATTCGCCAATATAAATCTCCGCCAAAATTTAGAATGAATCCCCGGGAATCATCTAGGGTATTTCGTCCAGTGTATTTAGGTCACTTCCGGTTTATTTTTTCCAAAACTATGAAAAAATGTCTCTCATAAATTGGCTCAGAACTGGTCAGTCACTCATTAATACTCAGGGAAAAGTAGCAGCATCGATTGAGGTGTAAAATGTAAAGGATGATCTCACAAAAATGTACAAACGTGGTGAATCGCCAGTGGTCCTCAAAAGAAAAAATGAACATAGCCAAACATGCCCATTTACATGGTAATTCGCAAACAGCGCCAAATTAAATAGCCGCCAATATGCCAAAAATGGCAAAATCGCCAAATTAAGTAGCGCCAAATTAACCCAATCTACAGTATTTCATAGTTTGGTATCTTTTAATTTTTCAGTATTTTGGTCCCAATGTCATAGCTTGTCAGGCCATCCAACTGTCCGCATTATTGTCAAGAAAAAATATTTCAGGAGAAAATGAACGGTGTAAAAAAACGCAGTTTGTACTGGAATTTCATGTGAATTGCATATTTGTCACGCATTTGCTTTGAAATTTCTTGTTTTCAATTTCTTTTTCTAAATTTTAGAAGATGGTAAACTCTTCCATTCCGTTTAAACTCAGAAACTCATCCGCAGACAAGCATAAATCTTTTTTCAATATTTTAGTAATGTTAATATCAGACAAGGTTGACTGACTCTTCAACATGTACATTTTGTGGTGCATTTTATATTGTGATAGGTAAAAATATCATCAGACGGAAAATGGAAAGTCGAAAAAGTAATTACCACTTCTTTCTGTAAGAAACTGAGCTTAAAGTTTATACTGTTGAATGCATGACTTATATTAAAATTAAAAAAATTAAGTGACTGTTGCAATCATTGTCAAAAGCTTATTTTTATTGGAATTTGGCGTTTAACAGCTGGTTCTGTAACAAATGACAGGTGGTGATATTTTGCATATTAAAGTACATGTAATGCCTTGTTTAGATTTGATTGATGAAGAAAATCATTGCAATACAATACATGTAACTTACTTGAACTTGATACTGTTCATCGTGGTGATCCATATCTCTATTTCAGCCAATCCTCTACTCCTATTTCCGCAGTTCCTGCTCATACAGGGTTAGAATAGGTACGTTGGAATTTGTTATTGTAGGGTCTTGTTGACATTTCTATATCATGTACTTGTAAGCCTGTGACTGTTTGTGTTACAGAATTTGCATGTATGTATGCATGCTAGCCATACATTTCATAAAATGCAGTACTGAGATCTTGAGTACATGGTAATTTCCACCATTATTCATGGCTCTTACTTTTTCCTTGATTTGAAAAAATTAGGTTTTTGGTAATCAAATATCACATTTTCGAAAATACATGTACACCAGTATAGTATGTATCATTAATGTTGTCTCCAAATCAGATATAATGTATGTTTCAAAATTAACTTGTTGATGAAGTAATTAGCATCTGAACCCTCTGAATGATCCAATTTTCTGTCTCCTATTTGGTTTTGCAGTATATGCAGTGAAACAAAATTCTGGTAAAAATTGCCTGCAAAATATGAAGCCTACTTGAGATGAGATACTATACAGCAAAATAATTTTGCAGCTATCAATTTATTACAGCATTAGCTCTGAAGGGGGTGGAGTATGAATACCGTGCAGTGAACCTCGTCAAAGATGGTGGCCAACAACATTTTGACGAATACAAACAGCTCAACCCAATGGAAATGGTGCCATCTTTTGTGGTAGATGGTCAAGCATTGACCCAGTCGGTGAGAACTTGTTTCACTTAATCTAACTGAGGTGGGACCTTGCTAGGGATAACAACTGAAAAATGACTGGAAAATTCACTTTTAATTTTTAGAAATGGATAGTATCATGCAAAACTACACCCAAAAGTGTTAAGACATCATATTTTTTAACAAATTAAATGTTTTTTACACTTTCTCGCTTTCCATGGATAAAATAATTTTAACAATTATCATAAGTTATCATTTTGATAAGGTCTTTAAAAACAAAAACACAAAACTTGGTCATATTTTCTACCTTCTAGATAAAAACTGTTTTTGATTTTTACCACCAAAAATGTGATGATAACCAGTTGGAAGATCAAAGATTAAAAAGGAAAAAATCTGATGGTAACCAGTATAAGAAGATCAATGAAAAAGGTTAAAAAATAGAGTTTATTGTCTTATCTAATGACAACAAGATTTGATAACCTATTTTTTATTTTCCCCTGATATTGTAAGGTTCTAAATGATATATCATATGTAAAATAATTGTGTATACCATGTAGAAATTTATTTTAAAAAATATTTTCAAAAAATTGAAAATCGCCCCTTGCTGAAATCCTCCATAACTTCAAAAAGCTCCAACCGGTTTGCTTTAAAAAACAGGAATCATCAGCCATTTTGAAAAATTGCCTCCATTTTAACATTTTTAAATATAACTAGAAAGGTTTTGGAGGGATTTTGTTCATATTTGGTATGTGAATACTTTAAGCATGGCACTGTCTAATGATACTTTTGGTACATGTAGAAGGTGGCCATTTTGAAACATGGCTGCCGTTTTAATGTATTTTACTTTAACGTGAAAAGTAATGGAGCGTTTTTGTTCATATTTGATATGTGAATACTATAAGCATGGCACACTGTCTAATGACACTTTGGGGAGTAGACGGTAATTTTGAAAAATGGCCACCATTTTTGCGTGTGTTATTTTAGTTTTTTTTACTTATAGCTTAAAAAGTAATTGGCACACTGTCTTATGACATATTGGCTAGTAGGTGGCCATTTTTCAAAATGTACGTGTGTGCGATTTTGTTGAAATTATATATGTGCCTACTTGGAAGCATATTACACCTTCTGATGACAATTTGGCTAGTGAGCAACCATTTTGAAAATGGTGGCCATTTTTTGTGTGCATATTTTTGCTATATGCTTCTTTTGTAAAAATGCCAGCCATGGCTGTTCGATTGAATTTGCTACACTTTGGCGTTGCTGTTGTCTAGTTTTTTGATATGATTGCAGTTGTCTATTTAGTACATGT
Source organism: Owenia fusiformis (assembly GCA_903813345.2). Classification (NCBI taxonomy): domain Eukaryota; kingdom Metazoa; phylum Annelida; class Polychaeta; order Sabellida; family Oweniidae; genus Owenia; species Owenia fusiformis. The sequence goes on along the minus strand of CAIIXF020000008.1, from coordinate 20,516,997 downwards.
ATGTACTTTTTTGTATTTGATTCCAGGTGCCCATCATGGAGTACATAGAGGAGGTTTACCCCCAGAAGCCAAGTTTACTACCCAAAGATCCCTTAGTAAGAGCTCAGGTATGAAGAAAATTAAGTTTTCATTTTCTCACTCATATGAGGGCTGATCAATATGTAGTGGACATTTTTTACACACATAGTTATTAATATTATGGACCAATCACTGATTACCATTGAATATGCATCATTAATTATCTATTACTCTGGAAAATTTGATGATAAGTTATGCATCAAGCATGTGTTAGAAAAGAAGATGAGATATTAATCCTTGTGTAAGACAACATTGGGACAACATGTCATTCTCTTGATTCAATATTGTCCAGGATAAAATATCACAAAATTTCAATACTCTACAACATGGATGAACTATGACCAATGCACTTTAATTTCATATGCCTTGAGATTGGTCCATTAAAAGTGTCTTGTGTACAAAAATTCCATTACTCTTTGATAACCACTCAAAAAAGCAATGCTACAGCATTTTTTTGTTCCCATCAGGAAGCACTGTATATTGACACAACGTTATAGCCACTGATTTTAGAATGGTGTTTGGTATCTGTGATTTCTTGTTGGCATCAATATCACTAGTGTAACCAATTGCTTGTGGTGACATTTGTCTGGTTTTTACTTGGAAAAGTTGGTAATTTAAAGTGTGGAAAACAAGCATATTGCAGAACAATATTATGTGATATCCTGTACATGTATATTTCAACATTTTTTATTTTAATACAATAAATAGGTTAGGGCAGTTTCTGAGATTATAAATAGTGGTATACAACCAATACAGAATCTGCCAGTGCTGCAGTATGTGGGGGATGAAAAGAAGATGGAATGGGGACGTTACTGGATTGATAAAGGTTTCAAAGGTATGAGACTGAAATCGCTGTATATTGAATAAGCTTAGTATTACTTTGCAGTAACGGAAGATGCCTTTATAACGATTATCATTGTCATGTCATAGCATGCTATATTATGTCTGCCTTATATCTGTGCTTTTGGGATATATTTTCATATCAAATTGTATATTCATAGAGTGTTGTTTTATTATTGTGTATCCATAGAGTCTATTTAAAAATGATATAAAGGATGCTAAGGGTGAAAACATCAAATTAATATGGTAATGATACATAAGGTTAGAGTGTGGTTAGGGTGTGTACGATTTGGAATGACTTTCTCAAATTTGGTGGAATTTTCTCATTGGAATTTTTGGGGTCACCCTGTATAAGAAATTTAAAAACCTCAGACCAACCCTGCTATCTCCTCACTAGATGACCTGACAAAATGCATGTTTTATCAACAGGGCTGGAGAAGCAGTTACAGCAGACTGCTGGTGAATTTTGTGTGGGAGACGAGGTGTCTATGGCAGATGCATGTCTAGTTCCACAGGTCTTTAATGCTAACAGGTATAGTAGTTCATGCTCCGTAAAAATGGGTCAGGTGACCACGGTAACCATCTCGGTATTTAGTCACCTAAACCTAATAACTCTCACATGGCCATGAATGAAATTATTGTGAATAATTTGTATAAAAACAACAGCTTGAGGTGCAACATTGCTACACAGTCACTCACATATTCACATTCATAAACATTACAATCTTACATATTTTAGAAGAAACAGTTTCTCTCACCAAAATCGTATACATGTATGTTTATTTTTTTCAGGTTCAAGGTGGATATGAGCCAATTCCCGACCATTAACAAGATTCACCAGAATTGTTTGAACCTAGAGGCATTCAAGGCAGCTGGCCCCACCATGCAGCCAGACTGCCCAGACGATCTCAAATAATGTAGACATAAATGTTGGTACATAAGCCCAAATGATGAGCAGGCCTCGCTTAAAATCTTACGAGTCAATTTGTGTTAGGACAGGTTAAATATGTTCTCATAAGAGGTGGTAGGGGTGAATTTACTTAAGAAAAATTGGCTGCTATTTAATTTGATTTGACATTCGACTTGATTTGACAAAGATTTATACCCAATCTTCTAAAGAATTGGTAATACACCAAATTAAAGTGGATGCCAGTTTAAAGCAAATTTCAGTAAACAATATGTACTACAATATGATATCAACTAACTGACTAAGTGATAAGGAAATAAGGTAATGATAGCATTCAACTCCACAGGAAGGCATATGTATCAATTATAGTGTAGGGCTTAACCAGACTTGACCAAACGATCATATGGCAGCTATAGTGATATTTGGTTTCTCGTGATATACATGTACTGGACTATACCATGCATATACAGATATTTTCATGTTTTTAGTTTCTATCTAATGTACAATTGTTAGGACTTGATACAGTAAGATATACAATCTTGTAGATTAGGGAAATATATACTTGGATTATATCAAAGTATAATGAAAGAATCAATCTTTTTTGTCGATTATGTGTAATAGAATTGAAATTGCTGTAGTGGTCAAAATTGTTGTGGTGGTGGTCAAAATCCTGAAGGGGTGTGTCAGGATCCAGCCTAAAATCCACCAATGGCTTCTTCAAAGTATTTTAATAGATTAATTAAATCACGAGGCTCAACTACAGTGTATACACGAAAAAAGTTAATTTGAAATTTAGACCTACCGGGTGTTTGAAAATCAAGGATTTGATTGTGAGTTTCATACTGCACCGTTTTTCTTCAAACTTGTTCCATTTAAAGCAAAACAAAAATGCCTTTCTGTTGGTACATTATCCTGTTATACAGACTCCCTCCTTTCAGCAGCGTTTGGGTCACCACTTGTAAGGAGCGCTTCTCACAGCTGGGGACCCAAACGCGCACTAAATTGTTTAAGCTCCTTTCCAGAAATTTCAGGGCTAAATTAAAACTGATTTTAGATGGTTAGGGCCTTTTATACAGCCCAGAAGTCTAATATCTAAAATACTTGTAAAGAACGACAAATTATGTGCCAGTTTGAAAAAGGATGCGACGGGAGTGGCGAATTTGAAACATTTCACATAGATTCCCGATTCACTTCACACACATAGATAACATCAATCCGCACCGTATAGGGCTTGCACATATTTGTTACAAAATATTTTTATAATCACACAGAAAGTTTATGGCTTTTAAAATGCAAAAACGATTTGCATCGATGGGTCATGTTGATTTCCAATACTGAACAAAGGCTGTAAACGGTGTATAAAAGCGGAAATTTCAAAATCTGCCTTGGAAGGACGATTAATGCTTAGTGCGTCGCTTACACAACTACAGTATCAACACAATTTCCTTTTTATTAGGGATCGTCTACACATACAGCGTGAGTTATTAACATTTGTTTGTGTTACCTTTTTTGGCTCACCCTGTATGTGAATATAATTGAGTACCCAACATGCCATGGTTTATGAAGTATCGCGAAAACTAATACAACTGAATGACCGTTCAAGTCCACACCGAGCGCACATAGATTTTGTGAATCTTTTGTATGGAATAGTATGTACGTGGTGATAATCTCGCTCGTGGCTTATGTGAATGATTGTGATCCATTCAGTAAGACATGCAAGTCGTTTTCAAGATGCCTATTTCAGCATTATGGTCCATATACTAAACTGTAATAAATGATTTATTCTCTTAAAAGATGACATTAATGGAGTAAGCGTTCCTCCTTCCAAATCCGGAAAGTCTTTCCAATACTGCAATAGACAGCATTAATTTTTGTCACATTAAAAAAGTTGCTTTTATTTTTCAAACTATTCAATATTCTTGTTATTACACCATCGTCATATAAAATGATCCAAGTAATTTTAATACTTTCTAATAGAATTCGCCTTAAGAGAGCATAAAGTGTGTAGTATCTGATCTATATACAGGGTGGTCCAAAAAAGTGAACCCCTGCAACAGGCTATATTTTCCTTAATACATGCATGAATTTGCTCATACTATCACATCCTGCAGAGAAAGGTCTAAAATTTTTGTTGACACCATAATTTATTCTCAGTCTTGAATTTCGAAGAAATTACTAGAATTAAACAAACATGCCTCAAATTAGACTTTGGCCCAAATTTTACCAATGTGATTGACGGAAATTGTTGATACACATTAGATGATCTTAAAAAGGCTTTCAGTGAGAGATTATAAGTTTAAACCCTACCATGTTACAAATGGGACACTATTTGAGCAGAAAACACATTTCACACTTTGATTGACCATTTCGAAGCTGTTTTAACCTTTCAACAGTTTAGAGGCATGTTACCTACACAAACGGGTAGAGGGGGGCAAAGTTACCCCTTGTGACCCAAAAACTGAGAAGCCCTTCATATAAAATCTTACAAAAATTAAAAGGAAATCTAATATTCAGTGTTTTGAGCCATATTTCATTAGAATTGGTCGATTAATGAAGATATTGACATTTTAAGACCATATAGGGTTATGTTGCGATTTCACTGGAAGATGTTCTTGTCTTTGGTAACATTGAACATTTCTTTTGATCACAATAACTTTGCAACTAACAGAGGTAGGATGTTAATTTTTACATCATATTGTGTGGGATTCAAAACCAAACAAATTCAGAAAACATTAGGTTTCCCAGACTCCAGCTTAAGAGTTTCATGGGAAGATTGTTGAAGGGTTCAAGAATCTCAGATATTGAAGTCTACATTTTACCCAATTTCAGTGATGTTTCGTTATGGCTTACAATTTCTGCAAATTTCAATACTAAGAAAAATGTATAGTACCAACAAAAATTTTAGACATTCTTCTACAATATGTGAAACTATGAAAGGATTCCTGCAGGTAATAATGGAAATATAGCCGGTTGCAAGGGTTCACTTTTTTGGACCACACTGTAAGTCACTTCGGATTAGTCCCCTGGTCACATCTGTTGATGTTGCTTCAAATGAATACCACAGTTACAACTCCAAAAGTTAGAACTGCCAAATTTATTGTGGCTGACGTAATGGCGCTATTCACTGGAAATACAAAAATTAAACTTGTTTTTTGCTTACGTTTAAGTTAGGTACATGTGAAAGAAAACATTTTTGAAAAATTGCTATACTTGCACATATTAAGGATGAATGTGTGTGTAAAAATGTTTTCTGGAAACCAAAGAAATCTCCTTGAGGGAACAAAACGAAAGACTAACATCAGAAGCCAATCATACTTTTAGATATTTAGGCTAGATAGTCTTGAATGCTACAAAATATTTGTACTGAATAACAAAGCTGTAGGGTAGAAGTATAAGATACCTTTGGTAGTTGGCTTCTGGCAGATATATCGGTATTTAGCTGTTCTAAGAGAATCCACAAAATTACTTCCCATGCCATGTAGAGCGGCAACATTCTCCCCTCTGAAGTCATTTGGCTCCTTATCCCAACGGCTGAAAAGAACTCATCAAATGAAATAAGGGACAACCTCACTCGAGCAGAAATTGTTTTTGTTTGAATATGACTCGATATAACTAGATAATTATGCAAAGGTATGTGTTGCTTAACTAGCGGAACTCATTTGTGGTAATCACCCATCATCCTTGGTCCAAGGGTATTTCACTTCTTTCCTGAACTGAGAAATAAATGAAGTCCTTTGAATAAAGGATGATCACCAATAAACTTACATTAGGCTCATGTCTGCTCTGACAACATCGTCATTCCACTTCCAGGGTGAGTTCGTGTCATCTCGGTTCAAACCAACAAAGAATCCAGATATGGTCTTGTCAGCTAAGAGTTTTATGCCAACCAAATCAGTCACGTATTCCTATAATATAATTCCGATAATTAGTAAACAATATTTTTATTATCTAGGGGTCAATTTATGTTATGGATAAACTATGAGTACTGGGTCTTATGGAAATAATAAACCCAGTACGAATGGTTTATCTTAAAATCCACACTTGTGAAAGGTAAATGGTCCATGGTCCAATTTTAGGAATATTTCATTTGTTTTGTATTGAGTATGAGGAAAGTGTGTTTAGAAGTGACTGAGTGTAATTAGTTCAGCTTCAGTGCACTGCATGCCAGGTACAGTTTAAAATTTGATTCATTTTGTGTTACATTCAAATATTGCATGGGTGAATAGGGTGTAATTAGTTCAGCTTTATTGCACTGCATGTGACAGTCAATCATATTTTTGCCACACTGGTTTTGGATAGCTTTCCAAGTGTTAATTCTTTAAAAGCGATAGAAAAAGAATGCAATATCGTTACAACTGTACATTCTTTGAAATAAACTACAGTTCATACTATTGTGTTGCTACCTAAGTAGGGTCTAAGGGCAACAGAATATACTGAAAATGAATTAAGCATGTACCATGTGCCCCCTATGAATTAGTTTACATTATGCATTCATTTGGATTGTGTCGTCTAACGTACCATTTCATCCTCGTCATCAAAAGCCACCAAGTCAGCATTTGGATTCGATGTTGCACAGCTTATTCTAGCATCAACCCAGTTCTTGTACTTTGTGGCGTCCCCCATTCCTTGTAACATGTAACAATGACCCTTTCTTGTTGACCAACCCTGTTGACAAGGTGATTGCTGACCTGAAATTATTTGGTAATATTTTATTTTATAAGTAGGCTATGCTAAGACGGGCTCCTTTAGCTAATATCGTCTCGTCTTTATTAATTATTAATGCTCATATAACAGAAATCATTATTTCGAAAATTAGTGACATAATGCATGTCTCTCTGAAATGCAAATACTTTTTCGAAAGGGCATGACATGATGAGGGCAAACGATATTTTAGAATTGTAACAATTTTCCGAAACTTTCTCTTTATTCATCTCTAGCTTTCTGCTCTCTTACTCAATTACAGGGTGGGCCAATAAAAATTGGAACATTTTTCTATTTATTCAATTTTCTTTATTTTTGCAGTTCAATTTACAAAAATTCAGATAATGGTAAAATGAATATTTGTGAAAATGTGAAAGATAAAAATATGTATGTATGATTATTTTTGGCTTGTCATGTCATGATCTGTATACTGCGTGCGTCATGAAAAATTTCCAAATGTTCTCTGCTTGAGACATCATTTCTAAAAAATACAGTATCTCATAATATACAACATAATAATAATAGGATTTTATTAGTACTGATGCCCTTTTAGGGCCAAACGTACATCCAATATACAATTTTCAATAACAGTAAATATAGGCAATAAAGTAAAGAAAATAGGATTACATTCTTCAAATGACATATAAAATGTTACTTTGATATAAGAATCCTGTCTCTACCAATCATTAGATACTTTATCATGTCAGCAGATTCTTTTAATATGATCCCCTCACTCGTCAATAGAAAAATTGTCTTTTGGTGGTCATTCATGTTTTTAAAATTACGACACAGGTTTTCAAGTTTTTCAATATGGGATTTTCTGATAAACTCCAATTTTTTACATTTGAATAAAAAGTGTGTTTCATCTTCTATAACCGAGTCCTTGCATATTTTACAAAATCGACTATTAAGATCAGTAATTGGTTTTGTATATCGGCCTCTCTCTATCTCTAGATTGTGGGCGCTTATACGTAATCTAGTTAAATGTTTAGCATTTGAAAGTGTCGTTTCTGAAAGGTAGTGTTCAAATCCAAAGTGCGATTTTAGTTGTTTAAATAATCTAAGTTTTCCCCCATTCCCACTTATCAGATTCTTCCAATATACTTGATATCTCTCTATTAGTTTCTTTTTGACTTTAATAGCAAGCCTATTCGTGCTCAACTCTATGTTTACCCTATCTTCAAGATTCAATTCATCAGACATTTTTATTTTAATATGGCACAGTATATTTTTGAGTTGTTTGTGCCATGTAAATGTGTTATTTGTTAAATCAAATGTTTTACTCATAATTAATGAATCGTTTAGTAAACTCCCATTTGAACTCAACTCTAAATGACCGAGGTATTTGATTTGTCTTTTTATAATATCAACTACCAAAGGTATTCTTCCCAATTCTCCTCTTACTGCCATGTTTGTGGCTTTTCTATGAACCCCGAGAACATATTTTTGGAACCGAATATGATTGTTTTCAATTAAAGCACTTTCGTATTTCTGTTCAATATCTCGATTAGTTTGGCAGTCACGCTTGGTATATATATCATTACACCATATTTCCGAACCGTATAAAGCGACGGGTTTGATAAGTTGATCATACAATTTCATTTTCAGTGAAGACTTCATCTCTGTGCCGCTTGTCAATTGATAAAGTTTAAACATGGCTTTATTTGCTTTTTCTTTTATGTTTTGTTGGGCCGGTTTAAAAGATCCCGAAGCACTTAAGACAATTCCCAAATATGTATACCTTTGAACATTTTGTATATTCTTACCATTTATTTGAAATCGTTCTTGACAAACTTTGCCACATTTCCAGAATTTCATAATTTTTGTTTTGTCAATGTTAATTTCAAGTTTCCAGTCATCACAGAAGGATTCAAGAGTGTTCAGTTTTAGCTGCATTCCTTCTTTACTAGTATCAAATATGACTAGATCGTCTGCAAATAGCAAACTGCTAACATGTTGAGTTTCAAGGAACGGAGATTCCCCAACATTATCAAACTTTTTTATAATATCATTTATATATATGTTAAATAATAATGGACTGAGCGAGTCTCCTTGTTTTACACCCCTATCACATGAAAACGATTCCGTATAAGTGGAATGATTAAGTTTTACACACGCCGTGGCATTTTCATACATGGTTTTAATGATTTTGTAGAAGTGCCCTTTGATTCCTGACTTTTGTAACTTATACATAAGGCCTGTGTGCCATATCGAATCAAATGCCTTCTTTAGGTCCACAAAGCAGGCATAAAAATTACTTTTATTTTGATGAACATGTTTGTCAATAAGAGACCGAATTATAAATATATGGTCGGTCGTTCTTGCTTTCTTCATAAAACCTGCCTGGTTTTGTGAAATAATATTATTTGATTTGACAAATGCATAAAGGCGATTATATAGCACATTGGAGAAAATTTTCGATAAGCATTCCGAAATAAATATGCCACGATAGTTACCTGGTACTCGAGGGTCATTTTTCTTGTAAATTGGTACAATATAGGATTCATTCCACGATACTGGGTATTGGTTATTACATAATATTTCATTGAATATCTTGCAAATGCGAGGAATTAAAATTTGCCTTCCTGCCTTTACCCATTCATTAGATATTCCACTTTTACCCGCAGCTTTTTTATTTTTTAGTTGGTTTACTACCATATTGATCTCTTCATATGTTATCTTGTAACTAAGTTCGTCAAAATTAGGCTCGTTTTCTAGTTTTTTCAATCTATTTAAAATATCGTTGTCATCATTACTGTTATTTGAAAATAATTTAGAAAAATGATTTTTCCATTCAGATGCCTCTATATCATTAGAGGGGTTAAATGAATTGCTGTCTTTTCTGAGGCTACTGAGAAGCTTCCAATATTCAGAGGGGTTATTTTCTTCAAAGTCTTCAAGTTTCAATATTAGACTGTTTTTGAATCGTTTATTGCTTGACTTACATAATTTTCTATATTGTTTTAGTACATGGAAATAGGATTTTCGAGCTTGTTCGTTGTTCGGTGATTTCACCAGTTGCAAACCCAATCGTCTAACGCGCTTATTCAGAACGGAACAAGAAACGTTAAACCACGCTTTGTTATTCCTTTTATTAGGTCGTGATTTTTTTCTCTTCTTTAGAGATAATGTCGCTGTTGTAATAAGTAAATCATTTAATTTATTCATACTTTCATTTACCCTGTTTTGTGAGCAGTGCTCAATAAGCCCATCCAATTGCTTTAATTTAGCTGCGATCGGCGCTGTTTGAAGAGTTTCACGAAAGACAGATGGGGATAAGTTATCCCATTTGAATGAATTTGCCTTCGAACTTACATGATTTTTTTTGGTGCAGATAGGATTCTTATGACAATTTTCTACTTTAAGTAACATGGAAATCATGCAATGATCTGATAAAGAGCTTAAACTATCATGAACCTTAAATAATCTTATTCTATTCATAATTGACTGTTTTGCAAGGCAATAGTCAACAGTACTACTACCATTGTATTTATGGCATGTGAACGAACCATATGCCCTTCGAATAGTCTCAACACAATGTCCATGTGTAGTTATACCTAGGAGGAGCTAGACATGTCTCCCTTGGATAATATGCCTTAACTAACCTCCACTTTTTTCAAAACGGGTACAATATGTCTCAAACCTATCATTTAAGCCAAGCATGACTGTCAAGTACAGCTCAGACTGATTGTTCAGGTGGGCGGAGGACATGTTCAGTAATAAAATGTTGATCATGCATATTCATATTTACGAAAGCTGTTGACAATGAATTGTTTTTTAAATTTTCTGAAGTATTGAAGATAATACAAGACAAACAAACAAAAAAGTTACAGTTGATGGAAAATGATCCAGTTTATTTACTCAATTTAAAGGTTTACTGAACATGTCCTCCGCCCACCTGAAGAATCAGCCTGGGCTGTACTTGACAGTCATGCATGGCTTAAATGACAGGTTTTGAGACATATTGTGCCAGTATTATCCAAGGGAGAAATGTCTAGCTCTTCCTACAGAAAAGTACTTGTTTTAATTGATGAAAATTGTGCTAAGACCATTTGAAGGGTACAAATTGTATGATATAAGTGATACTGTGTTTTCAGCAGTGATGTCTCAAGCAGAGAAAATTTGGAAATTTTTCATGATGCACGCAGTATACAGATCATGACGATGACAAGCAAAAATAATAATAATACGTGCATATTTTATCTTTAACACTTTCAGAAATAATCATTTTACCATCATCTGAATTTTTGTGGATTGAACTGCAAAAATAAAGAAAATTTATAACGAATATACGTAATAATCATAACCACCATCGTATTCACATACATGTGGTTTTATTACGAATATATGTAATAATCATACCCACCATCGTTTTCACATACTTTATTACGAATATACGTTATAATCATAACCACCATCGTATTCACATACATGTGGTTTTATTACGAATATATGTAATAATCATAACCAACATCGTATTCACATACATATGGTTTTGTTACAAACATATGTAATAATCATAACCACCATCGTATTCACATACATGTGGTTTTTTTACGAATATATGTAATAATCATAACCACCATCGTAGTCACATACATATGGTTTTATTACAAATATATGTAATAATCATATTCACCATCGTATTCACATACATATGGTTTTGTTACAAATATATGTAATAATCATACTCATCATCGTATTAACACTGATAAATATGGTTTTATTACAAATATACTCATACCCACTATCGTATGTTCAGATACATATGGTTTTCTTACAAATGTATGTAATAATCATAACCAACATCGTATTCACATACATGTGGTTTTTTTACGAATATATGTAATAATCATAACCACCATCGTAGTCACATACATATGGTTTTATTACAAATATATGTAATAATCATATTCACCATCGTATTCACATACATATGGTTTTGTTACAAATATATGTAATAATCATACTCATCATCGTATTAACACTGATAAATATGGTTTTATTACAAATATACTCATACCCACTATCGTATGTTCAGATACATATGGTTTTCTTACAAATGTATGTAATAATCATAACCAACATCGTATTCACATACATGGTTTTATTACATACTCACCATCATATTCACATACATATGGTTTTGTTACAAATATATGTAATAATCATACTCATCATCGTATTAACATACATATGGTTTTATTACAAATATACTCGTACCCACTATCGTATATTCACATACATATGGTTTTCTTACAAATGTATTTAATAATCATAACCACCATCGTATTCACATACATATGGTTTTATTACAAATATATGTAATAATCATACTCACCATCGATCATATTCACATACATATGGTTTTGTTACAAATATATGTAATAATCATACTCATCATCGTATTAACATACATATGGTTTTATTACAAATATACTCATACCCACTATGGTATTCACATACACATGGTTTTATTACAAATGTATAAAATAATGATACTTACCATCGTATTCACATACATATGGTTTTATATTAGAACATCCCGAATTATCAAAAACTCCATTCTTCCAAATCTGGCCACAGTTCTGCAGGCCATTGTAATTATTTGGTTCCTCGTCCCAAGTACTAAAGAAAATGTGAATTAGTTATTACATTGAGACTCATCAGGAAAATGGTCGATAAAAATGGAGATATAGAATCAATTTTGATAATACCTCTCATATACATCCTACACTGTTTAAATATTCAGGGCAATTCTTTAAAATCTGCTACAACGACAAAACCTCGCTTACGCGTTTTGCAAATTCTATAAAGGAAGATGAAAACATGTTTTTAACATTAATGTTGGCCTACATAAGCTTTTTATCTGCTTTAGATCCATCTGCCCAAACCCAGGGGTGACATCTATCGGTTTGATCGCGGTCATTGAGGGATGTCCAGAAACGATCATCCTTCCTTTGCACCAGTGTGGCTATTACTGCCTGAATAAATAAAAATGAATTAGGTTTAACTCGAAATTATGTTTTAAGCTATCATTCTTATTGGAATTCTTGTTGCTTGTTGGAATGTCAAAAAAAAATGAGCTGGACATCGCCGAATGTCATTAGCGCATTTTGAGGTCTATAGCACTATAATGTGAGTTCAACTATCCTTTATTCATCCTATTGCTCAATCAATTACACATGACTAAGCCTAGGTGACTTGACTAAGCCTGGATGACTAAGACTTACTGCGTCTTGTGGGGAGTCTAGTGCAAGAAGATCCCCACCTTGGTATTGCATACACGCCTGTCTTGCATCAGTCCACGAAAGTCTTAATTCTGTATTTAATTGGAAGCATTTCCCAGCGCCAGCATCCCAGCCTGCGACGCAACCACTCCCTACTGGAGCTGTAAGAGTATAAAAAAAACTTTTAAAATATTATATGAGTTCGTCACGAGTATATACATCCAAGGGCTCCATCGAGTGAGAAACACCTCGTTTTGGTAACCATGACGTTTATAGGCTTTTTCACAACGCAACCAACAAACAAAGACGTTATGAAATTCACCAGACAACGTCCTGGTTGCTGAAATGAGGAATTCTCTCTCGATTTTTGGAGCTGCTGGATGTATTTGCTCGTGACTGAATAGCTTTTCAGTATCCGGATGTTACTATTAACATATGTGTAAAATGATTGAAATTGATGAAAATAAATATTTACTCTGACAGAAGTTCATCCATTTTGTTATAAAGACGTCACGTCTTTGTAGCCAGGTTGGGATCTGTGTATAAGTTCTCTTGACTAGAACCGTATAGGGTGTGAATTGTATTTACCTTGGCAAATATATGATCTCTCTGATGAGCATTGTACGTCTTTAAATGATGTGCCATCATTCAAAAGTAAACCACAGTACTCTCTGGCGCCGTAATTATTAGGTTCCTTGTCCCATTCACTGAAAAAGATATAGACTTGAAAAAATAGTGCCATCCAGGGCGCAATGTCTCTGGATGAGTTCTTCAGGTATTCAATGCTCTAGACATTGGTAAAAATATTGTTTACCATTTATTCATCACTTCATTATTAGAATACGTCCAATTATTCCATAATAACATGTTTTCCCTGGGAATTAAATAAACTGGGAATAAAACTGATATTCAAAAAAACCCGTAGATCAGATCCCGTTTCAGCCAAATCCAGTATCAGATCTATCAGAGAATTTCATTTCATTTTATGTCAACAGCATTAGGTAACGACGGACTAAACAAGTTTCAGAAATATATCATAGAATAAATATAGGTTATTGATGATCGTGATGGATTATGAATTTTTTCCTCGAGAAAATATTTGCCTCGGAAAATACATGTATCATATTGGGCAGTCGCCCTCGGCCAATATGATATTTTCCTTGGTCAATATCATATTTTCCCTCGAAATAAAATTCATATCCCATCCCTCCCATTGAATAACCTCTATTTATAATATGAGATTATAATGTCATTATCGTTCACACTCTACATCGAATAGCTTCTCTATAATTGCATAGATGGGCTTACATCAAAGACATGTCTGCGAGATTGGAATCACTGTTCCACTTCCAGTTCACCTTATCGCCATTTGGTAAATTGTTGAGGCCAGTCCACCACGATGGGCCATTACGTATTCTGAAGAGGTCACTGATCTTTTGTTTGAACCATAACTTAAACAAATACATGCAATGGTCTAATTTGTTTGGCTCCGTCGTAGGGTTATAGGTTTATAAAATTCCGGTAGCAAAGTAAGTTGAAGCAAGACGCCTATAGATCTCGATAGACGTTCTTGGTTGAAGCCATTAGCCGCTAATGAAACAAGAAATATGCATGTTGCTAAACAGAAGTCCCGGTAACGCAAGGCAACCGACACACCCTTTTGTGCCCTTTGGGGTAAAATCAACATATTTACCATCTCACTTTGGGAGTTGATCCATACTAGGTCAGATGTTGATTGCATGTTCCTGCATGCTGTCTTAGCCTCATCCCAGCTCTTCATTGTACTACCACTCCTCGTACTGAAGTAATAGCAAGAAGTACCATAGGACTCCCATTCATCAGCGCATATCCCACCTAATACGAAGGATGAAAATGCCTTGGCCCCATTATGCAAATTCTTTAGTAATTTCTTCATTCTCCAAAATCGTTACTTTACCATGGATGTTTTTGGAAATTGGAATTCAAGATTCGACGGCATATAGTTATTGCCGGTAAATGTACGCCTTTACCTGTAGTGTCATATTTACAGATGTATCCCCTAGATCTAGCACAAGTGAGATCGTTGTATTTCCCATCCTTTAAGATGTCAGCACAGTGTTCTGTTCCCTTGGCATTGTTAGGTTCTGAATCCCAGTTGCTACAATAAAGGATATGTCCGTTGTCAAGATTGGGTAGTTTATTGATATTGACCGATGACACGCCTAACCATCGACAACGTACAGTGACAAAATATATGGGTGTACATATTAGATGTACGTTGTCATATATTAACGATGCGAAGGAAAAACTGTGATGTAGGTTTTAAAAGATTCATTTGAGGAACATCACTGGTCTCGATCAAGCAAAGGGAACGGCTTTCACCATCGCATCAAAGATGGCGGAGGGGAAGTGTCGATTTCGATATTTTTAGTTTTCGTCGAATTAGACTAGGTTATAGTTGATATAATGATTTGATATTTGAAATAAATCCTATTTATATGACATGGAAACTCTGGAGTATGATCATTTATAAACGACTTTTGCCGAGTTTGACCGTATAGGCAGTTTGAATCCTATTCCCTGGATTCCTCCATTGCAAACTTTGCAATTCTGTAGGGTTTCTTAGAAAAAATCGTGTGTACTGAAATTGAACTCAGTTGGCCTTATTTAAAAACAACGTAAGCAACCTGGCTTTAAGAAAGATGTCCCTATTGTTTTTGCTTAAATTGTTCATTAAACAATTATTAGGATCTTGATTTGAACAATTGGTGTTATTTTATCTTGAATAAACCTAGAACTATTGAAGTTCTGAACTTTCCAGATACAGCATAAACACCACATCACCACTTTTGTACATAAAAAAGCATTCAACAAGAGGTAAAAAGCATATTTACCTTATTTTTAACACCATCTTTAAAAAAGATATTTGAACACGTTATTTGAACAAAAAAACATTTGATACTCATTAATTCCCTTGTGTATTTTGAAATAAAATTGTAGCATTGTTTACTATTACATCTCATAAATTTCATAAGTTGACAACCGTACAATTCCGATTTTTAAAAATTATATCCAAAACGTGAATATTTATTAAATCTTCATTCGTCCTAAATTTTGTAGTTTATATTTAGCATATGCATATAAAAATTATGAACACTCTTTAAAGCTAAGGGGAAAAGTGGTTAATGAAAATGTGAATATAATCAACATTTTGCAATCGGTCAATTATGTTGGTGGAATTACCTAGAAAAAACCGGAGCACTATTCGAGAATCTGTTTACGTAATTAGAAAGTTAAAGGTTTTACCTAGAGCATGCAGAAGAAATTAAACATAATTTACTTCATCATATTCCTTAAATAAATCTCTGAAAACATACATCACAGTTTTTGCTTCAAATCGTTAATATATGACAACGTACATCTAAAGTTTACACCCGTATATTTTGTCACTGTACATTGTCGATGGTTAATAGGCGTGGATGATTCAAGGATAAAGCACAATTAGCAACGACTGAGAAACAAAACAAAATACTATCATGTACACAGTTCCAGCAATAAAATGTTCAAATTGTAAAGCATGAATTTTGAATGCGTTATCTATCCATTAGTATTTTGTACATATGTACACCATCCTGAGTTAACTATTGGCGTTTCAATGTTATCTATGCAAGTTTTACGATAAGATAATTGAACAAAAATAAGATAGTTTGTACATGTTCCCATGACCTAATGAACTCCAGCCATATTTGCATGAAAACACTACTGATATTTCGAAACAAAAGGAGCATGTAGGTTATCGCAAACAATTTCAGAAGGTTATATCTTGGATTATGACTATTTTCTGACAATGAAGACAGGTTTATCTTTAAGATCAATTCATTATCTCAAAGAAAATTATACACAGTAATAATAAAATCAAACAAACTCGGAGATATTTAACTAGCAATCAACCAATCAACACACTTTTTCAAAGATGTTGACCCCATTTTCACCAAAAATGCAATCATTTTTTACAATGTTTTATGCATTACTATTCTTTATTTTGATGTATCAAATAGTTCTTAAAAGAAAAACTGAATTGCTTTAAGATAAGTGTTCCCCATATTATTTCTCCATTGAAAAATCTCATACTATCCATTGCTTTCAGTTCATTTTGGTCATTCAAATTCAATATCTTTAAAGTCCCTTGAGCAATCAACTTTTCCTTTTAGGAAATCGAACATGTCTCAAAGCACATTCTAATTATGCATTCAACAATGTAATAAAAGGTTGCATTTTTGGTGAAAATTAGGTCAACATTTTTGAAAAAGTATGTTGATTGGTCCATTGCCCCTTCAATATCACTTAGGTCTGATAAACTAAATTATCATTATATATACTTTTCTTGAAGATAATGCATGGATCTAAAAGATACACCCATGTCCATGATCAAAACATATTCATAATTCAAGTCAGAATCGTTTGAAATTGTTTGCGATAACCTACGTGCTCCTTTGCATTTTTAAGGAACTTCTCTGAAATATAAGAGTCCCATTCTAGTAAAAACTGGCAACGTCCATTTCGGTCCAATCTCAGAGTACCAAATAAAGGTCTTACATGTTGGACAGCGATGGATGTGTGTAGTCACCATCTCCCCAACGCCACATTGGAAGGCAAGATGCAGTCGGGTAATCAGGTTTGTTCAGGCCTGTCCAAACCTTGAATCCCCCAAGAAACTGTACCATATGTGCCTCAATAGCACGCTAGAAGTTTTAAACATACTGTCAATTACATTTCAGTGGACTCGTTGCATGTATCTAAACGTTTTAAGGTACTGTTAAATACGTTTCATTGGACTCGTTGCATGTATCTGAACGTTTTAAGTTTTTTTTTCAAGTCATATTTTTCAAAAAATGTTTCGAATGGTTTTTATGAAAAGTAATATTTGAATGGTTAAACTTTTATTTCAAACTTTGCACAGAGCCTTAAGTAATGAGACTATGAGGAATAAGGAACTGTCCATTGAATCCTTACTCGAGTGTCATCCGTTGTGTATTTGAGAAGATCCCCTCCCTTCTGTTTGCAATCTGCACGGGCATCATCCCATGGCAACCTGTTCCGCATGTTGAACAGGAAACACTCGCCTGCCAACAATTCCCAACCAGTCTCGCATCCTAGTTCTGCACAATGGGCTGAAATAACAACACATGTCATTATTTGATTCATTGATGGTAGGGAATTTGCGAGGGCTAGGTATGATGAGACAAAAATCAAGAAACGTGCATAAATTAAAACTAAAAGGAAAAAGAAAGGATATAGTGAAACATGTTGGAAGCAACTTTTTCAAAAACGTGCCAATGACCCTTTCAATCCTAATTTCATTTTTTTGAGGAAGGAATTGCGATATCTGATCAAATACAGGAGTATTTGAAGATTTGATTCAATTTATCCGTCGGATTCA
This sequence comes from Owenia fusiformis, assembly GCA_903813345.2. Lineage (NCBI taxonomy): Eukaryota > Metazoa > Annelida > Polychaeta > Sabellida > Oweniidae > Owenia > Owenia fusiformis. The sequence continues at coordinate 20,498,822 of CAIIXF020000008.1, read as the reverse complement.
AAAAGGGAAAGGACACTTTATCAATATTTTGACAGATAAGCCAAAAGTGTAAGATTTTTTCTGACTTTTTGACGGACCTTTAGGAAAAAGACATGACGTGGAACGACGAGACACTTTTTGTGACTAAGGCCTCAGTCACATTTGCTCTGGGGCGTACGGCGGCCGGAGCTTCCCAGAATCGAAATCTACGTACTGGAAAAACTATTATTCCTAGATTTTATGCTGCATATTTCTGTCGATTTTGGGAAACTACGCCTGTCGTAGGCCTACGGTTGCCATCGATCAAATGTGACCGAGACGTACTCTCAGATCGTCGTTATCCATTCTATTTGACCCAAAGATATAATTTTGTTTGCACATAAATCCAGATAAATTGTTTTGAGCACCAAAATATTAACGCAGTGTGTTCTTATATTATACCTGTGCAGAGGAAACAACCCATTAAAATCCATATTGATTTTCCTACTTCCATATTGTGTAATAAAATTCAAATTTTATTCTTAAAATATGTCCACCTTCTAGATCATTGATTAACTGTTTTGCTGAAGGATGCATTGTCCTTGGTCCTCGTAAATTTATAGCCTGATTACGGTATCAGAAACGGGCTGGCATGGAGAGTCCTTGGAACAGTCCTTAACATACATTTTAATAAGATTAACTTCAAGACAAGAGATAATATATAAACTCCAAAAAGATTCTATAGATAGCATTGTAATTGATCTAATATTAGAACCTGTGCATGGGCGTGTAATATTTCGGCCCCCGGGGTTTGTTGTCCCGCTCTCAATTCACTTTCCAGGGACCTAATTACAATTATTTTACGTATACATACTCAATAGGCAAAGTAAGCAATACAAATGGTAGGTGCATTCATGCACCCTCTGGGTCTCTGAGGATCGTGAGGATCTAATGCAAGTCCTTACGACAATCCAACGCATTAGAGGCGGTGTTCACCGTCTATACAAATGGGGGAACTTATCCACAGCCCGGGTCCACAGCGCATCATAATTCTACACGTTCACGCATACGTTTTAAAAAACGTGTATTATAACCTCTCCTAATCAAACATGACTTTTAAAAGTGCAAAGCCTCTAAGTGCGCTCCTTAGTGAATTTTAAATCACCTCTTCTGCACTAAGGTTCCAATACACCGTTGGAAAGCTGTCAGATTTTAGAATTTAACCTCCATTCAAACTTTCGCTGAACGTGAAATTAGAGATTAACCCTTTCGTCACCAAGGGGTAAAATCAAAAATGTTTTGACAATCGGTATAGCCTAGTACAAGTACTTTCAATCAAAAAGTTCAATAAATAAATTTTGTGGACTTAGCACATCATGAGTATGTAATTGTGATGCACGGTTTGAACTCCGTGGTCAATACATTTTTTGTTTGAAGTTTCTACCCAAATATATTTGAACAAATCTTATTTAGGCCTACGGTATATATTTTTTGTTGACTTTTCATATAAAACAGGAGAATGCACATTAATCAGTAGGCCTAAAAAGTACATAGGGAATAAATTCTTCGTTTTCGTCGTCACGCTCCAAGATCAAATCTGCGGCTTTGCTTCAATCCTTAGTTCATGTGAGAACGGGATGGTGGTTGCATATGTGAAAATGTAGCCTATGGTTTCAGAATGCCTAGATTAGTCCTTAATAATTGGTTAATGTCGTCGTCGAGAATAATAATGTCCAAAGTGCCATTTTTGAAAAAATTGAGATTTTCTCAGATTTCCACTGTTTAAATCATCCTCTTTCTTACTGTGATATTCCCTTACCTTTATCTCCTCTCAATAGCCTGCTTTTCAGTGTCTAATTGTCCTAACTCCCCCACTGAACTACGTGTTAAAGCCTCTTTACCTTTGAATTTTTATTTGCTTAACCTGCAATGAAAATACTTACACTATTAATGTAATAGTAATTTGGGATCGAGGGGGGGGGTCGGATGGAGGGGATCACGTGTATACAAGACATGATAAGACATGCCCTTGAATTTATTCTTATGACCCCAAATTTTCCCATTTTTCATTCTCCAGAGATATAATATCCACTCTAACTGGGGTACTGAGTTCAGATTTTTCAAATACTCGCGATGGGAGTTCTTGTGCATTTGTTCCATCGTAAATATATATAACTCCCCCCCCCTCCATCCGATCCCCCTCCATCCCAAATTAATTTATTTGGATTATTTTTTGTATAACGCATGGAAACTAACTTTAAAAAGTGAGCAATGTCATAACGTCCCTTATACCTATTTATTCCAGGTTACGTAGACCATTGTTGCCCGATTTATAGCAAAAACATTGACTTTTGCACGTTGGTGATGATGCGCCTTTTTTAATAGATCTTAGAAGGGCCATCGGTTCAAAAAAAATACTAGATCGACCTAACATATTTTGCCATGCACTGCGCCTATTCATTTGGCAATTCAGTTGTAAATTTCCTCTTGAAAAAATAAATCTTCCAAAGGATCTAGTGCACCTGCCATTATGATCTCCCCATGAACAAAATGAATCATTTTTAGGTGTAATATAAAGAATACAATGTTACATAATACTTTGGAAAATATTTAAGCGTTTGGCCCCACATGGGCTGAGATTGGGGTCATTAAGTTCAGCAAGGGTGTATTGACTTGACATTGGATGTGTTCTATTGACTTAACATGTGGATACCATCAGATTCCAATGGAGGCCATTGGTTTCTATTGATTTTCACAAAAATACCTAAAATACACTATGACCTGAATCGATTGCAAATTAAATAATTTCACAATATGACACAAATGGTATTTCAGATCAGATGTGCAAATATAAAGTTTGCAATCGATTCAGGTCATACTTCAAATTAAAAGATTATTCATTTTTTTCATCATTTTTTTTCCTACAAAATGGCTATAGAAAAATGCTTCAAAAGCAACTTTTACACTTATGAAATCCCATACAACTTTGTAAATCCAAAGATTATACTGTTATGATTCATTAATTAATAACATATTTTGATAAGATGTAGGGATGTGTAGGATGCAAATGGATTTTGACAGACACAAAAAGACTTCCTGGTTTGGCATCTCTACCCCTGTACACTTTATGATTGAATATTGCCCTAAAAAGTGGCCCATTCATCAATACAGTGCTGAATATAGGTCAACAAGATACTAGTGTACATATAAATGTAATAATAAAAGCAGTATATTTATTTTGAAAAATCAGATGAATTTATTTTTGTTCATGGGGAGATCATAATGGCAGGTGTACAAGATCCTTTGTTGAGTTTTCCTGCAGAAATTGCTTAATCCCCCCACAATTTTACAGACTCCTTTGGAATTCTTAACTTGAATTTTATCATCTCCCCAACTTAAAATTTTCATTTTTTATCATCTATAATATTAGGCCTACATATTGATAATCGTTGCAGACAGGAAAGTGTATTGAAACGATTTCACGAATTCACTCCCGGGAATGAGATATCCGTTGTGAGAATCGGCTGATGATCCGAAATTTACACCCAGCTTCCACAAACTTCCGGTTGAAAGTTTTTTTCCCTTTTCACTATTTTCGATGTAATGGAAATTCTAAGAATCCTACGTGATGGAATTTATATCTGAAGCATAATGGTATAATTAGGTAATATATTTAGCTCAATTGTTTTATTCATGTTGTTACGTTCGAAAATAACAGAAAGTAAAAACAGCAATTAAAATATGATTACAATATATTTATATTTTGAAAACTAAATAATATAACAATAATATAAAGGAGGTTTAATACTTAAGTGATGTCCAATCAATGATACCGCTTATTCTTGATGTCGATAAATGTCGTTGACGATCCTTTGGAATGTTCCAGATCACGAAATGTTTCAATAATCGTTAATAGTTCTCCAATGTTTGTAATAATCCAATAATGTTTGTTGTAATCCTATAATGTTCGTATCCAATAATGTTTGATGATAATCCACAAATGTTTGATGATAATCCACAAATGTTTATGATAATCCACGAATGTATATGATAATCCGTATATAGTGTGTGTTGTAATATATGTCCATATAAAGTCCTCAGGTTGTATGTTTGTAGTGTTATAAATGTTCCCACAGTACGTTGTTGTAATTTTCTGCTAAGAAGATGTCCTTTTGATAAACTTTGAAATTCTGCTACAGAGTAGATGTCCAGTTATGATGACTTAATTTATCTGCTAATGAGAGTCACTGTGCTGTTCTTTTTATAATGTGAAAGAATGATCCAGAAACGAATCTTCTAGAACTGAGACTACTTGTTGAGTTTTGATTGGACATCTCTAGTCACATGATTAAATCTTAATGAATGGTTATATTTTCTAGAACTCTCTGGATGGTCAAGGGTTAATGAATCATTCAGTTCAGTTTTGTTTACTAGATACAGTGTATAATGTCATTGTGACCTTGACCAAAGATCTCTAATAAAGAATAGCTCAACATATACAGCAAGCACAGATCACAAATCAAACTATAGGTGAATATAGTAGAATATAATATACATGTAGCTCACTACTGTAACACCTCCCTCCTTAAAAGAAAAGTTTTGAATGCAATGAAAAACTTTTACAATAATATCTTAGCTTGAGTAGCGAGCATTACAATTTCTAAAAGTGAGGTTGAGACTTACATAATATTTGTTTACAATATTCTTTTTTTTTATATGCAGTATGTTTACAAATATATAATACTTTCTATCGTTACAGTGTGAGTACAATCTAATAACATATAATTTTCTGTAATAATCCCATACTACAATAATATCTACATCAGTTATGCATTAAGTCATAAATACAATACACGCAATAGATCATATAACATGTGCAATAGCATAATTTTTGAGTCTGACAAACACAAAACTAGTACAATGTTTTAAATGATCTTATGTAAGTATTTCTAATAGTACACTCTGATGTTATCAAGTAATCTTGTGACACTATTTAATGATCACCTATAATGCTCATATAATCTAGGAACATTCTTGTAGTTCATATAATATCAATTTCACTATTTAGGCAAATGTTTTTATATACAGTATATAAGTGACAGTTATCTCAAATCTCCAATTTGCCTATCATATAATATAATCTTCATGAGTTAATCATTATAATTTACAATATCTGACTCTTGAATAACATATAGTTGTCATTTACATACAAGTTTGGCCTATGAGCTAAGAGCGCAAGCTCATGTTGAGTAAAGAAATTTTATCACGCTCAACATACTTTTTCATCATATGTAACTCTCTACACCTCACAGGAGTAGTTTTATCAATGCAAATGAAATCATTCAGCACTGAGTTAGATTGTAAGTCAGATATGAGCTCCTTTGGTAGCTCAACTAATGTGGAATTGTTGATTTGTGTTTTCACAATATACTTGGTTTTGTTATTTCTAAGCATAAGGTGTGATTTTATTTCTAGAAACTGTGTGGCCATAGACAGAATAGTGAACAGATATTGATTATCAGATTTTGTTTTTGGTAATGGACCAACACAGTCAATAAGAACCTTACTGAATGGTTCATCAAATGCAGGTATAGGGTGTAAAGGAGCAATTGAAATTTTCTGGTCAGGTTTCCCTACCATTTGACATGTATGACAAGACCTACAATACTCTTGGACATCTTGTTTTAATTTGGGCCAATAGAAATGGTTGAGTATTTTATGGTATGTTTTAGTTACTCCTAAATGACCTGCCATAGGCGAATCATGAGCTAGACTCAAGATTTCCTTATGATATGATTTTGGGGCAATAATTTGATGCACAATTGCCCAATCGTCTTCAGGGGAAGCTTCAGGAGGTCTCCACTTTCGCATTAATATGCCATCCTTTTTGTAGAAACAAACAGGGACCTTGTCAGCTTCATCAATAGTAAGACATCTTTTATGAAGATCAATGAGTGATGGATCATGCTCTTGTTCATAAATTAACATGTGTTTAGAATGAGGATCATTTTTCAAAGAATCACTATCAGAAATAGAGGATGAAACCTCAGAACAAGGAGGAGATGAAACCTCATGAACACTAGCAGAAGAAGATGAAACTTCATCGGGACTAGCAAGAGCGGGCGAAACCGCATCAAAATAGTGATCCTGCTCAGAAGGTGAATCACCTCTGGCAATAGGCTTTTTCAATGAAGAATTTGCCTCAATAGATGACTGCTTGGCTCGAACAGAAGGCTGTTTCAATGTAGAATTTGCCTTTAAAATAGGATAAGGACCATCTTTAACAAGTGGTGAGTGACATTCATCATCAAACAAGGAGCTTAAAAACCCACTATCAAAGTCATCTCCCACAGACGAATCCCCGCTATTAGCTAACTTTTTAGCCATAGCCCTAGTAACAGCACAAGCAGGATATATATCAGAGTCCTCTTGGACAGAATCCTCAATAGAACAAGGCTGATCAGAAACAATGGGGTCTAATGATACCTTTCCCCCAGCTAAATCATTGCCTAAAAGCAATGCGACTCCTTCAACAGGAAGTTGTGGCCTAACACCAACAATAACTGGCCCTTTGACTAACTCTGATGTGATATGAATACGATGGAGGGGAACTTTAGTAAAACCTAATTCAATGCCTTGCATCAAAATATGGGTACCTGTGAATGACTCCTCAGATAAAGGAAGAACACCTTCTAACAACAAAGTCTGAGATGCACCCGTGTCTCTAAGAATCTTAATTGGCTTTGAATTGGTACCATCACTTGACAGTGACACAGATCCTTCCGACATGAAAGGCTTATAATCCTCCATAATATCACTATGAGTTGATTTCTCAGTATGAGTATATGAATCCCAAACAATGGGCTTTCTTGAAATGGGAACAGTAGCACAACCATTTGAATGAGCAGAACCAGACATCTCTCTTCTATTCTTAATCCTATAGCATTCAGAAATAATGTGACCAGGCTTTTTACAATAATTACAGGTGACATTTGATGTTGGACCTGACGATTTTGATTGATCTGATTTTGAGCTAGAACTCTGTGATGAATTAGACTGGTCTTTTGCTTTGTTTGATGTATTTGATGATGAGGACTGATTTGATTTTGTATCATATGAAGGTTTGTTACCTTGATAACCTCTAAAGTTAGGATTACCTTTGATAAAACTACCCTTATGAGTTAGAGCATAATCATCAGACAGGGTGGCAGCTTGACTTAAAGTTTCTACCTTGTGTTCATCTAAATAAGTTCTAATGTGATATTGAACACAGTTTTTGAATTGTTCTATTAGCATAAGCTCTCTGAGCTTTTTGAACTCTTCAGATACATCTTTAGAGACAAGCCACCTGTCAAAAAGCTGCTCTTGCTCTCGAGCAAACTCAACATGGGTTTGGTCACTCTGTTTGTGGGCATTTCTAAATTTTTGTCTGTAAGCTTCTGGTACTAGTTCATAAGCTTTAAGAATTGCATTTTTAACTAGGTCATAATCAGAGCATACTTCTCCTGAGAGAGAGGCAAATATTTCACTTGCTTTTCCAATGAATACACTCTGGAGCATAACTGGCCATGCAGATTTAGGCCAGTCTAGGCTCTGAGCAACCTTTTCAAAATGTGTAAAGTATTTATCAACATTTTTCTCTTGAAATTTAGGTACAAATTTCAGAAATTTTGAAGCGTCAAACCTATTTTCAAAATGTTGATGCATAGTAGCATGTTCATCAGATTTGCTTTTAGCTTCTATTTCAAGCCGTTTTAATTCAATTTCTTTTTGAATTTCTTGTTCCTTTAATCTTATTTCTTTTTCATTTTGTAATCTAAGTTCAATCTCTCTCATTTCTCGTTCATTTTGCAATTCTTTCTCTCTCAACTCAAGTTCTTTGAGCTTAATAGGATCGGCAGGCTCAACATGCTGGGCTGGCTCCATGGAAAGCTTTAATGCTTCCTCAGGCAGAATTTCTTCTGCTACCAAATATTGCACTAAAAGGTTTTTAATTGTGCCTTTTCTGTAGGAAGTTTTAACTGCTAAGCCAACATGTTTAGCCAGTGCCAGAAGATCAGTTTTCTTTAAACTGTCAAATTCCTCCAAAGAGGGCGCTTCTAAAAATGTCTCAACCTCAAAACTCATTTTCAATTAATTGCTGTCTTCACAATTTAAATATACAAGTTTTGGATTTTGAATTTTAAAATATTTGTATTTTAGCTTGTTGTAGTTGTATCCCGGACGAGCCCCCAATTTCTGTTACGTTCGAAAATAACAGAAAGTAAAAACAGCAATTAAAATATGATTACAATATATTTATATTTTGAAAACTAAATAATATAACAATAATATAAAGGAGGTTTAATACTTAAGTGATGTCCAATCAATGATACCGCTTATTCTTGATGTCGATAAATGTCGTTGACGATCCTTTGGAATGTTCCAGATCACGAAATGTTTCAATAATCGTTAATAGTTCTCCAATGTTTGTAATAATCCAATAATGTTTGTTGTAATCCTATAATGTTCGTATCCAATAATGTTTGATGATAATCCACAAATGTTTGATGATAATCCACAAATGTTTATGATAATCCACGAATGTATATGATAATCCGTATATAGTGTGTGTTGTAATATATGTCCATATAAAGTCCTCAGGTTGTATGTTTGTAGTGTTATAAATGTTCCCACAGTACGTTGTTGTAATTTTCTGCTAAGAAGATGTCCTTTTGATAAACTTTGAAATTCTGCTACAGAGTAGATGTCCAGTTATGATGACTTAATTTATCTGCTAATGAGAGTCACTGTGCTGTTCTTTTTATAATGTGAAAGAATGATCCAGAAACGAATCTTCTAGAACTGAGACTACTTGTTGAGTTTTGATTGGACATCTCTAGTCACATGATTAAATCTTAATGAATGGTTATATTTTCTAGAACTCTCTGGATGGTCAAGGGTTAATGAATCATTCAGTTCAGTTTTGTTTACTAGATACAGTGTATAATGTCATTGTGACCTTGACCAAAGATCTCTAATAAAGAATAGCTCAACATATACAGCAAGCACAGATCACAAATCAAACTATAGGTGAATATAGTAGAATATAATATACATGTAGCTCACTACTGTAACAATGTACTTCAAACATTTGTGCGATTTATCTCGAAAGATCATTTTATTTTCAATATTTAGATTTCTTTGACAAAAATATTTGATCTCCAAGCTGATGTGGCACAAACCTTAATTTACAAAGCATTCTTAAAAATAATTCATTTGTAACATTGGGGGAATATCGTCTTATTTTAGATTAAAGTTCATTTGACTGCTTCATTTCGTCAGTAGAACGGCAAAAATAAGAAATTGGGAGACCATTGTGCAATAATATATTCAGCAATATTTAAAAATCACATTTACCTTATCTTTAGCAACATCTATATTAGGGATACTGGAACATGTCTGTTAAACATAACTTGTCATTCATTAAAAACCTGAATGGATTTTGAAATAGAATTATTGCACTGTTTAATACATCTCATGAATTTCAATTACACTCAATTGGCTCTCGTGGAATCCTTCACAAGAAATCTTCCACACCACTGCTCTTCCTATGTCTTATTCTTAGTGGTGACATCCACCCAAACCCAGGTCCTGTAAAATTTCCCTGCGGTATGTGCCACAAAGCAGTTGCCAAGAATCATCGCGCCCTTGAATGCGATGAATGCGGCACATGGGTACACATCAAATGTGGCAATGTTTCCCCTGCTGAGTACAATGTTTTTCTTGACGCGGGCAGTTTCACCTGGATCTGTCCTGGATGTGCCCTACCTAATTTTTCCAACAGCTTCTTCAATGACTCCACTCTTTCTCATTCCTCGGTAACAAACTCCTTCAGCGCTCTCTCTGATCTTGACAATTCGTCATCATCATCTGATTCTACCGAATCAGAACCACCGAGGCCGACTGCACGAAAGAGGCGAAACCAGGTTCGCCTCATGTCTATCAACTTCCGCAGTCTAATTAGTCATGAGAAGCAACTACACCTTCAACAACTAATTGAAACTCACAAGCCAGATGTCATCATAGGCTGTGAGACTCACCTGGACAACACCATCGACAGCAAATGGATATTCGGTCAAGACTACCTTAGCCCACCTCCATACAGGAAAGACCGAAAGAAAGGTGCTGGCGGTGTCCTTATCGCAGTCAAAAGTGACTTCATATCAGTCGAATATGAAGCGACAGCTGATTGCGAAATCATATGGTCCAAAGCATCTCTATCAAATGGGGACATACTGTTTGGATCCTTCTATCGTCAACCAAACAACGATACTGGTGCTTTGGACTCGCTCCAAACATCCCTCGATAAACTTTATGCTAATGGTAATACACATATGAAAAACATCTTCCTATGTGGTGACTTCAACTTACCAGACATCGATTGGGAGAATGGAACTATAAGGCCTAATTCTCAATATTCTAATGATCTTAATGAGAAGATGATTACAATAACTGATGATCATGGCCTAACCCAACTAGTCAAGGAACCAACTAGACAAAATAACATCCTTGACTTAGTATTCACTACATGCCCAAACCTCGCAGAAAGAATCTCGGTGGTCCCGGGCATGAGTGATCACGAGGCAGTCCTATGTGATATAAACCTAAAAATGAAAATTCAGAAAAAGAAGCCTCGTAAGGTCCACATATACAAGCGGGCAGAATGGACTGGACTTAAAGAGACTCTACGATCTAAGTTCAGCGAATTCAAAGAGAACTGTGAAAGTAGATCAGTTGAAGACAACTGGTCCTCCTTCAAATCTACATTAATATCGTCAATCAATGAGCATATTCCAAGTAAAACTCTAAGTGGGAAATTCAAAGTACCCTGGATTACCACCAGGATACTGAGACGATATAATGTTGCCAAACGTTCAAATGAACCTCATCATTGGCATAAATACAAATCACTACGGAAATTAATCCATAGTGAAATTCGTAAAGAACATCAGCGCTACATCAACGATCTGCTTGACATTGATGAAAGCGAAATCATAAATGAGAATGTTCAGCACAAAGGCATTACCAAACGCTTCTGGAGCTACATAAAGTCTAAACGCAAAGATGCATCAGGTATCAGTGTGCTGCGTAACAAAGATGGCGACGAAATAACAGACGCCGCCCAGAAAGCAAACATCCTCAATGACCAATACAATTCTGTATTCACAGATGAGGATGCCACTCTACCGACAATGGTACCTAGTCAAATTCCTGAAATGCCAAATATCAAAATTTCGACAAAAGGAATTCACAAATTGCTAACTGGCCTAAATCCATCAAAAGCCACTGGACCCGATCTTATTCCGACTAGGGTCCTGAAGGAATGCAGTGACAGCATATCACCATTCCTTCAAATAATTTTTCAACAGTCTATCGATGAAGGCTTAGTGCCTATGGACTGGAAACATGCCAATGTTACTGCTATCTACAAAAAGGGACGAAGAGATGAGGCTGTGAATTACAGGCCTGTATCTCTGACGTCAGTTCCATGTAAAATAATGGAACATATCATATTCCATCATGTTATGGCCCACTTTGACCTCTATGAAATTCTAGTAAAATTCCAACATGGATTCAGGTCAAAGCACTCATGTGAAACACAACTTGTCAATACAATAGAGAATATAGCTCGGGCCCTCGACAACAATAAACAAACAGACATGTTGGTATTAGACTTTTCCAAAGCGTTTGACACAGTGGCTCACGAACGCCTCTTGCTCAAACTCGACTATTATGGAATTCGCAATAATAACTTGAACTGGTTCAGATCCTGGCTTGTGGGAAGATCACAACAGGTAGTGCTCGATGGTGAATCAAGTTCAAAAACTCCAGTAAAATCAGGAGTTCCTCAAGGAACAGTTCTTGGACCACTCTGTTTCCTTGTTTATATCAATGATATGGGCAATAACCTATCATCCTCAGCCAGTCTTAAGCTTTTTGCCGACGACAGCCTTTTATTCATGACAGTCGAAAGCAAGCAAGATGCATTAACACTACAGGAGAATCTTGATAAACTGGTCTCCTGGGCATCAGCATGGCAAATGAAATTCCATCCATCAAAATGCTATGTGCTAAATATTCACAAAGGTAAATCCCCTATCATGCACAATTACACCATGCTAGGGGAAAACCTTAAGTCGGTAACACACATCCCATACCTAGGAATTGACATCACAAATAACTTACGCTGGACTACACATATTCAAACTATTGTATCCAAAGCCAATAAGGTGCTTGGATTTCTCAGGCGCAACCTCCATCAATGCCCTGAAAAAGTGAAGGCTCAGGTGTATAAGTCACTAGTCCGGCCTAATTTAGAGTATGCCAGCTCGGCATGGGATCCATACCGACAAAAAGATATTGATATGTTGGAACAGGTACAGAGAAGAGCAGCCAGGTTTGTAACCAAATGTCACTCAAGGGAACCAGGCTGCGTCACCAAAGCTCTTCAAGACCTGAAGTGGGAGCCACTGAAGGAGCGTCGAGAGGCTGCTAGAGTTTTCCTTTTCTACAAAGGAAAGCAGAACCTAGCAGCCATCGACGTGCCTCCATACTTCCGCCAACAGATCAATACCAACACTAGGTTGTATCATCCTTCTAAGTTCATACAACCATCAACTAGAACGGATGCATACAAATTTAGCTATTTCCCTAGGACAATAGCTAAATGGAACACTCTACCTGGTGACATCTTAGACTGTGACAGTCTAAGTAGTTTTAAATCATCATACTATGCCTATGTCAATAACTGCAATTAAATAGGTTTGTTTTTAATATAGATCTATGTTTTAATGTAAAGGGTCCCCTGTGCACAGCAACAAGCCTGCACTACTGGTAAAGAGGGGTGATGTCAACGCGGTAGCCTGACAGTCTCCCCAGGTAAAATGAGTTGTAAACCATAGATCTATTTTTTAAATGTTAAGGTTTTAAATTATATTCTATCCAAATTCTATCACTGTTAAATTATATATCTGCTTTATATGGGCTTATTAGCCTTTTGCAGATTATTGACATAGACATAGACATAGACACAGTGGAGTTGACAATGTACATTTCTGATTTTTTAAAATTATACCCAATACATAATATTTATCAAATCTTCAACCATCCTAAATTGTGTAGTTTAGAGAAACATATTTTCATAGAAAAAATCGACACTCTTAGGCGACAGTGGAAAAAATAATCAAAGGAAATGTGAAAAAACAACATTTTCCAACAATTTTTGAAAAAAATTTTCATACACAATTTTTGAAAAAAATCGAGCACTGCTCAGAAATCTTTTAACATAATCAAAAAGCTACAAGTCTTTCCAAGCTAATACATACAAAATCAAGCATGAAATCCTTTTTGTTTTTATCAGATTAATTTTTTAAAACCTACATCAAACCTACATCATAGATTTCGCTTCATATCAGTTAATAGTGACACTGTACATCTAAACTGTATGGCGGTATGTTTTGTCACTGTACATTGTCAATGGTTAGGCGTGTCTATAATTGCTTCAGAAATTGTTTTGAATATTAATATGCTCAGAATATTATTTTTCAGATTAAACACGAATAAGTCACCATGGTACATGATATAGAATACAGTTTCCTTCTGTTATATGGGATCTTCCTTACTGCCCAGGCCAACTATGACCCATTCATGGACAATGTTGTTTTCAAACTTGACTGGCCTGGTAGCACCTTAGATGATGTCAGCCCAAGCTTAGTAAGTAAATTAAGCTACATGGCTGAACCATTGTGCTTTGCTCTTTTGTATGAAATTTTTGTATTTGTGTTACACGAACAGACATCATCATATTGTATTTTTAGTACATGATAAAGCATAATCTAACCAATTGTGTTGCGTTATTGCAGGAAGATGCTGACGGAAACAGTGTAGTTGTCACCACTGCAGATCAAGAGAAGTACAAGTGCATCTTGCCAGACACAATGGATGACTCTAATGATGTTAGTAAGAATAGAGAGAAAGATTATTGTCAGAACATTCCTTTCAATCTATTCATTTAAATATTCTGGTATATTTAATATCCGAATCTGCATTTTCAGAATTCAAAGTGAAGCCCATATGTTATATTTTAAAAATACATGTAGTGCCTTTTTTTCAGTTTCTGAAGTAATTCAAATTCTTAAAAATAAGAGAGTATTGGGCAGATAAGGAAAATGGCCTTTGCTCAGTGGTTGAACCACAATGTAACTCAATGGTATATGCAAGATGAAAATACCTTATTTGCAGAATAACCAGGATGCCTATAGTGGTCCTACAGAACTAGAGCTACTGGCTCCATTATTCAAGCAATCTGCCTGTTCATACCGGGTAAGTAGTTTGAGTATGAAACATACTGCCTTCTTCTTGATACTCACTACTCTGTTGGTTTACTGGGAATTAAGAAGACTTCATTTCTAATAGTGTTTTCTGAATTAATTTTTAATTTTTTTGCTATCCTGTCTGAATATACAAATTTTCATGATTTTCAAGTGGGTGCAAGTAGGTTATCAGATGGTTGTTCATCGTCAATTATCAAAATCTTTGGAGAGTGCAACACCCACTTACTTCTTGGGATATCACTGATGTATCTTAATCGAAAACATCTTACAGTGAATAATAGACCAATAATTATTATATACTAAAGTGCATATTACTTTTATACACAGGTACATCATGTATGGTAAATTGTAGTAGATATCCTGCATTTTTATACTTGGTTGAATAATATGTGACTGTTACAGATTGAAAGTTACTGGACATATGAGCTGTGCCATGGAAAACACCTAAGGCAGTATAATGAAGAAAAGTTACCAGGCAAAGATAACATCAAAATACAAGAATATTTCCTGGGTCGTTATGTCCCCCCAAAACAAACTGAAGGTGGAGAAGAAGAAACTACCACTGAGAAAAGACATGCAAAGGTATGTTGCTTGAATTTGTGAAGATGTTCCAACTATGCTTAAAAGAAATATGTGAATGTATGTTGCTTGAATTTGTGAAGATGTTCCAACTATGCTTAAAAGAAATATGTGAATGTATGTCGCTTGAATTTGTGAAGATGTTCCAACTATGCTTAAAAGAAATATATGAATGTATGTTGCTTGAATTTGTGAAGATGTTCCAACTATGCTTAAAAGAAATATATGAATGTATGTTGCTTGAATTTGTGAAGATGTTCCAACTAAGCTTAAAAGAAATATGTGAATGCATGTTGCTTGAATTTGTGAAGATGTTCCAACTATACTTAAAAGAAATATGTGAATGTATGTTGCTTGAATTTGTGAAGATGTTCCAACTAAGCTTAAAAGAAATATGTGAATGTATGTTGCTTGAATTTGTGAAGATGTTCCAACTATGCTAATAAGAAATATGTGAATGTATGTTGCTTGAATTTGTGAAGATGTTCCAACTATGCTAATAAGAAATATGTGAATGTATGTTGCTTGAATTTGTGAAGATGTTCCAAATATGCTTAAAAGAAATATGTGAATGTATGTTGCTTGAATGTGAATATGATACAGATACAGGGGCGTCAGAAGGATTTGCCAAGAGGGGGGGGCGTCTTTTGGGTATGGATGAGTCGTGCATGAAGCACGCCACACACAAAGCGTGTAGGGCAATCTAGGGGGATCTGGGGGTGGGGTCATGCCCAGAAAATTTTCAAATTTAGAGTCTCTCTGGTGCATTCTGAACATATCTCAGCACAACATTCTTGATAATAAAAACAAGAAAAAATGTAAAAAAAATATATTGTTTGCGTGTGTTAAGATGTTTCAAGGATGCGTGAAAGAAATGTGTGGATATATTGTTTACGTGTGTGAAGATGTTTCAAGGATGCGTGAAAGAAATGTGTGAATATATTGTTTGCATGAGTTAAGATGTTTCAAGGATGCGTGAAAGAAATGTGTGAATATATTGTTTGCGTGTGTGAAGATGTTTCAAGGATGCGTGAAAGAAATGTGTGAATATATTGTTTGCATGTGTGAAGATGTTTCAAGGATGCGTGAAAGAAATGTGTTAATATATTGTTTGCGTGTGTGAATATGTTTCAAGGATGTGTGAAAGAAATGTGTGAATAGTACCCCGGACAGGTTGTATGATGCAGTCGTTTTTTTACTCTATATTTGCAGCAGAACAACCATTCTTATTGAAATTTTCATATTTTATTCTGGAGACAATTTCCAACATTGAAAATAAATATTTTGTCAAAATTTCCAATTTTATGATTTTGACGGGCTTTTTTCAAAAACACTACACTGTCAATAAAATACAGGTTTTTGCTTAAACAATTGAACTTTTGACGTCATTTCAAAGATTGTCTAGCTATTGGATTTTTGACAGCCTAAAGTCTTTCCAGATGTATTTGATGCCATATTAATTATGGCTGATTATTGTTATTCATTTTAGTCATATTCAATAGGCCTAATATTATTACAGTACATTAGGCCAATGAAAAACTTGTCATTCTGGGTCATGTTTTCTCTGAAAACGCACCTTTTCCTCCACTGGATTTTTTCCGCCACCGTCACTCAGCATGCAAGCCTGTGACACGTAAATTGTACCATGCTTTTAAAATGTCAGGTCTCCCTGACAATTTCATGATAAAAGACACAGCTGTATTAACATCTCTGAAGGATCTAATGCCAAGAATACTTCAAATAGGAGATTCGTAATGTTTTACTTTATTTTGGACAGTATTGAACAGTAACCGGGTTGAACTCATGTCTGTGGACAAGCAGATTGACCTCCTCTATCTGGGCTCAATCTAGGGAACGCTTCACAAAACGAGGCCCAGAGCAACAATTTTTTATTGGCCTAATGCACTGTAATAATATTGAATATGACTCAAGTGAATAACAATAATCAGCCATTATTATGAATATGGCAACAGATATATCTGGAAAGACTTTAGGCGGCCGGAAATTCCATAGCCAGACAATATTCGCAATGACGTTAAAAGTTCAATTGTTCAAGCAAAAACCTGTATTTTACTGACAGTGTAGAGTTTTTGAAAAAAGCCCGTCAAAATCATAAAATTGGAAATTTTGATAAAATATTTATTTTCCATGTTGGAAATTGTCTCTAGAATAAATCTTGAAAATTTCAATAAAAATGGTTGTTCAATTGCAAATATAGAGTAAAAAAACGACTGCATCATACAACCTGTCCGGGGTACTATATTGTTTGCGTGTGTGAAGATCTTTCAAGGATGCTTGAAAGAAATGTGTGAATATATTGTTTGCTTGTGTGAAGATGTTTCAAGGATGCGTGAAAGAAATGTGTGAATATATTGTTTGCATGTGTGAAGATGTTTTAAGGATGTGTGAAAGAAATGTGTGAATATATTGTTTGCGTGTGTGAAGATGTTTTAAGGATGTGTGAAAGAAATGTGTGAATATATTGTTTGCGTGTGTGAAGATGTTTTAAGGATGTGTGAAAGAAATGTGTGAATATATCGTTTGCGTGTGTGAAGATGTTTTAAGGATGTGTGAAAGAAATGTGTGAATATATCGTTTGCGTGTGTGAAGATGTTTTAAGGATGTGTGAAAGAAATGTGTGAATATATCGTTTGCGTGTGTGAAGATGTTTTAAGGATGTGTGAAAGAAATGTGTGAATATATTGTTTGCGTGTGTGACGATGTTCTAAGGATGCGTGGAAGAAATGAATAAAGGTATGTTACAGGAATATGTTTTACAAAACAATTGATTGGTAGCAGTTACATGTAGTGAGGATTTCCAATGGGTTAGAATAATTATTATGTTGCCACCAAAAAGTGGTGACATGTTGTTATGGTTTCCAAATCCATCTACAAGTTCTCAGAAATTCAAATCTGACTTTAGATTTCAGATTTGGGCAACTAGGTGGTGACATTTTGTCATGGTAATGCCCTGTCATGACTTTATTCCTCTCCAAAATGAACCATATTATATATAATGACAATACTACTCCCACACTGGAATAGCCTGACAACGATAAAGTCAGATACCATTGTCACAAATAGCGGACATAACCTTCGCTTCAACTGTTTTATCACTTGGTCCTCATTTTATGGGATTTTATCGTCACTAATTTTGTCCATGTATTTAACTCTTGTGAGGATGTTTCATATGAAATCTTAATTTCAATCAAATTGGGTAGTGAATTGCCACAATATGGCGTTTTCGAATGACAACGGAATCTGAATTTGAGTAATTTAGAAAGACAACGGCATATGGTAATTACAGTGTCCGTTGTCCCGTATCTCATTTTGATTGGTTAAATTAAAGACATATTTCGATGGTAGAACATTATTAACTGTACAATGAGTATAAAGACAGTTTGATTGATTGTTGTTCCAAAGAAATCTAGTCTAGGTGCTCTATTAAACATACAGTTCATGAAAATCTAATTGAAGCGACAGTTATGCCCGCCATTTGTGACAACGGTATCTGACTTTACCGTTGTCAGGCTATTCCACGGTGTCACCTTAGATGTTATTGATTTTTACTTGTCATCTGTATTAAAACATTCTTTTTATTTAGCCGCCCATTATGAAGCTTGAGGGCAACGATTATGCATACTTTGATGTTAAGATGTCAGGGGGTACCCCATGTGATCTAACACAGGAGCCCCGTCGTACAACACTGCACTATGTGTGTCATACAGAGGGGAAGGGAGAGATATATGAGCTGAAGGAAAGCTCAACCTGTAACTATGATGTCATTGTGTTGTCAAAGCAACTATGCAAACACCCTGACTACAAGTAAGAATACATTTTTAGAAACTACTCAAAATAAAAAATAAAAATTATTTCTGTCTAAGTAAATAAATGATTTTGTAATAAGGGTAACATGTGAAGTTCAGGAGCCAGCCAATCAAGAATTTTTCCAATGTTAGCATATTACGCATTATACATTATGTCTGTTTTTAGTTTGGAAGTTCATTATCTGTTGATTTATTCCAGACCAAAGATCCAACCTGTAAATGCCATCAAGTGCCATCCCCTTGGTAACTCCCCTGTGAGACCTAGTGCAATGGAGGACCCCATCACACAGTTTCTACGCAATGATGGATCAACTGGACCTCAGGGGGTAATAATCTTGTTGTTAATGTATCATTACCTGCCTTCTTCAGCCATTCCTGTTTTATTTAAGTAATAGTGCTTTGCAGAACTAAAAAGGTTGCCACAACATTAAAACAACTTAACAATCAAAAATTGGAAAATCTTGAAAATTTGTAAAATTCAGATCCTGAGTAAATGGTAAAACACTTGAGATTTGCAGGAACAACTTTTGATCTGTAAACTTGCAATCTGTGCTGCCTTTCCTCCTTCATTTTATATTTATTTAACCTCACAACCTTATGTGGGTAGATGTTTGCATGTTGGAGGAGAAGTACACAAGGGCCTCAAGTGAGACTACACATTGAATAAATTGTGAAATTATTTTTGTTGTTTTTTGTGAAATTGTATTTCATATGGACTTGGTGCTTTTTCAGACAATTAAAATCAGTGTAAATGGTGAAGAGATTGAGACTGGATATGAGATACAGATTGAGCCTCCAGTTGAGGACAAAGATACTTATCATAAAGTTGAAAGCAAGCCACTTATACAAGATACCCAGCTGATTAAAGATTTCATGGCTGGAGACTACTGTTTAGTTGGGGTAAGATAAATGTTTATCCATTCAATTAATTTGACCACCCCCTGTATATTGTCAAAGTAATTTCACCAATGTCTGAAAGTTTTTGCATTCAGTGTGCACAGATGTATTGCCTGTATTAACCCCTTGAATCCCAGGCTCTAAATTCGGTTGAAACGAGAGAATTTTTCATTTTTGCCACCTTTTGACATTTTACTATACCAATACAACTTTAGATGCTCAAATTAGTAAGATTAGATGGCAGAGATCATTTCTTCACATTTTAAAACAATTTTAGTGTAAATTGGATGAAAATTGTTCAAATAAGAGGAATCTTAGTGAAATACTTTGTGACAGATTTTCTTGTCATTCTGGGTTTCAAGGTCATTTTTGAGGTTGAGAAATCTTGTCACTCCAGGTAGTCAAGAGGTCAAAGGATGGGAAGAAATGCAGTTCAGTTTCAGCTGGAATAGCATATTTGATTTTTCTACAGAAATGATTGCTCCTGGTTAACACCAGACTTCCTAATGATAACATACAATTAACTGTGTATATATTTATGAAAATTCTTAAAACATCTTGTATGTTTCATTCTAGGGGGCTGGGTGGTGGAAACATGAGTTCTGCTACGGCAAGTCTGCTAGTCAGTTCCATGAGGTGAGTGACATGAGATTTTTTATTGTTTACTTTGCATTTTAATATATATTTCAATCATGTAAACAATAGTTAGGAAAATTTGGCAGTCGTAGCTACTGTAACATTCATATTTTTTCTTTCTGTGTATAGGCCGAGGGTTTAATAGTACAGTATCTTGTATCTTTAATCTATTTTTGCCTTAATTGTCTTGAATTCGATGTTCAGTGTAAGTTTTAGCAATAAAGTACCTTGACATATGATGTATATGCTTAAAGCATATTATATGAGGATTGTTTCCTGTATTTACAGGAAAGAGGTCAAACAAAGACTGTTATATTACTGGGAAAGTGGAATGAATATGAACATTTAAAATGGCTCAAAAATAATCCAAATAAAAGACCTAAAGAAAAAAGCTCAAGAAAGTAAGTAGCTATCTTTAGGTTAGTTGTTGATTGGTTGTAGCATGGCCTCTGGAGTAAATCTAATGAGAAACCATATTTAATATCATTATTCTTTTTATTTGATTTTTATTTCTTCACCTTGATTTAATTTTTTTCATCATATGTTTTCACAATATTGTGATTCATTTTTACCATACTTTTTTAAAGTGCTATATTGTTATCATATTATAAATCTCGCTTTATCTTTCAAAGTATTTAAAGCCAAAAATGGCCATTTTCTTAACCTCTTGACTACCCAGAATGACGTCGTCACCTCAGAAATGACCTTGAAACCCAGAGGGACTAGAAAATCCGTCACAAAATTGTTCACAAAAATTGCTCTTATTTGAACAATTTTCATCCAATTTACGCAAAGATTATTTTAAAACGTGTAGAAATGATCTCTGCCATCTAATTTTACTAAGTTGAGCATCTAAAGTTGTAAAGGTATGTAGTAAAATGTCAAAAGGTGGCAAAAATGAAAAATTCTCTGGTTTCAACCAATTTTAGAGCCTGGGATTCAAGAGGTTAATGTATTAATCTGTAACTTTTTGTTTTGTTAAATTTCACTACAATTTAATGCTATTTAATTTCACTAGGCTGTAATCCAGAGTATATCCATGTAATAAATATAATATTCTTATTTCAGATATATATCTCAGTTTTATAGTGATGGTAGCATATGTGATTTAACTGGAAAACCAAGACATGTAGAAGTCAAGTTAAAGTAAGTAAAAAGATTTTTATGTCACCACCACAAGTGGTGAAGTATTGTTATGGTCTTTTTTGTGGACAGTGTTCTGCAGTTGGTGTTAGATGTCTGTAACAGATGACAAGTGGTGACATTTTGCATATTAATGTCTTGTTTATTAATTGATTAAAGTAACATTGTCACATCATCTTTTGTTCTACAGGCACCATTTGAATTGATTTAAATATTTTATAGCCTTGTTCAAGTATTATCCATATATTACTAAGTGCAGTAAACTATAATAGGTTGAAACTTTTGATCATGCTTTTTGTTCATTTTTTCAAAATGTTTGGGATTTTTTCCATTCATTATAAACTCAAAACATTAAATAAATAAATCATTGTTTCCAGATGTCTAAATAACCCCACCAACCCAAATGCTGTCACTATATATCTGGTAGAGCCTAAGACTTGTGAATACATGCTAGTGGTAAGTAATACAACAGTTCAACGTCTTCCTGTTTCGACTTTCCATACCCCTATGGCGGATCCGGGGGGGGGCATGCCCCCCCCCCTAAGGTTGGCCCAGAAAAAAAAAGTTGGGCCCAAAAAATTTTAGGCCAAAAAAGGCCTTAAGGCCCCAAAAGTTCAAAAGGCCCCAATTTTCAAAATTTGGGCCCAATTTTCGGTTTTAGGGGCCCAGGAGCTTTTCTCTCTGCCCTCAGATTTGGGCCCCCCTCTGTTGGTTCCTGGATCCGCCACTGTACCCCATCAAATGTTAGGTTAATCAAATCACACCACCTTCGCAACTACATGTACTTGTGTACATTGAAATCTCAGGACTATTGAAAATAAGATTTATAGTGGTTATATATGTTATTTAGATAAAATTCAGAATTAATAGCAGTGCTTTGAGAATAATGAATATTCTTTCCTTTATTTTTACAGTCAAAATTAGGTGAACACAAAATTAACTCGACAAAATAATGGCGGGACAGAATTTTTTTTGGCCAGAGTGTTTTTAATGTCTCTGGACAAATTTGGCTACAGCGAAAAAATCCTTATTTGCCAGACTGCAACTATACCTTATATGGTGGTAAATGGAACGGTAACTGGTCAACTCGTACCCAAGACAACTCGTACCCAAGTCAAGTCGTACCCAAGACAACTCGTACCCAAGACAACTCGTACCCAAGTATATCTTTTGTTTTGAATCAAGTGTTGGGCTGGGAATGGGTATAGATATACATATTATAACGGTTACATACAGTTCAGAATAGTTTGAAGCATGTAGAAGAGTTTTTGGAAGAAATCGATTTTGTGACCAAATATATTGGTCACAGATTCAGATGTTCGAGGGAAGAAATTTATGTTTATTCCACATATTCATAATCATTGTTCACAATATTAGTGGTATTTTTGTATGTTAATGAGTGTTTGGAACAAGTATCAGATCTAATCTTGAAATATGGTATTATCAAAAATATAAAGATTTTCAAAACTTGCGCCTATTTCTTATTAAACAGATAATCTATTTAGGATTTCATATTATCAGATTAAAGAATGATAATTCTAAGAAGTCACCTTCATAAAATTAAGCAATAAAAAATATTCTAAATAATATGAATATCAAATATTATTTTGATACTTATTCATACATGATATAATACACTTTGCATGCATGTGTTCAAATATAATCCAATTAAGTTCAAAATGGAAAAGAAATTAACAGATTAAAGTTCCCTTATTAAAGGAATATTCCTTGCCAGACCCTTTCTCTCTTGATATGGTAGCTATAATCATATATATAGTTTCCATATTTAGCAAAAGATTGGAAAATGTTTTAATATGGTCAATATTGATCATTTAAAAATCTAGTGCTTATTTCCAGTGAGCTGCCATCTTTTAAGATTTCTTGCAGGAAGTGATGTCATCAACTCTCAACTTCTATAACCTTGCCCATAACAGTATAGGAAAGTAGCACAAAATCACTTTTAGACAAGGGATCATTACTTTCTGTGCAAAAATATTTCCAGGGCTTGTCAACTTAGAATAAAAGAAGAGATTTTCAGAAGGATTAAATAAGATACAAAGTTGAAAAAGAATATTTAGCTGGTTTTGTAATTCTTAATAGCTCCTTACCTAATGCTATATGCAAAGTTGAGAGTTGATGACATCACTTCCTGTGTGAAATTTTAAAAGATGGCAGCTTACTGGAATTGAGCATCACATTTCTAAGTGATCAAATTTGACCATATCAAAACATTTTTGCGTGTTTTGCTAAATATGGCAAGCATATATATGGTTATAGCTACCATATGAGGAGAGAGATGGTTTGGCAAGGAATATTCCTTTAATTTTCTCTGAATGCATAAGCTAAATTAATTGTTTGATTCATTTGTTGAAAAGTTACTGTTTTAATTATATTCATTTATATATATGTATTACAAAAAAAGTTGAGAACAAGCCCTTCAAAGCACTTCAAAGGTAATCCAAGTTAAAACAAAATGCTTTGCTTAATCCATTAAGAAAAAATGTCTTCTAAATTCAGAAAAAATATTGAGGCACATTTTAACATTAAACATTTTGACACAGACTCAATTTGTTTTCTTATATGCACCCATAATACAGAAAATAAACGTGGGTACGAGTTGTCTTGGGTACAAGTTGTCTTGGGTACGAGTTGACTAGGAAGCAATGGAACAATAGTTGCAGTACCTTTAAATATAGAGTGTTCATTTATCAAATGGATACAATGGGTTTATCATTGTTATAATTTGGTATTATCACCCAAAAATTCAAATCATATTCCTTATTTACTGAGTTTGTGTTTTAAAATGTTATGTTCAATTCTTAAATGCATATATGTGTAGAATTAGATACATAATACATCCATTGATTACTATTGCAGGTTGAATCTCCAATACTATGTTCTATAATTGAGCAAGCAAACGATGATGGTATGCTCCCTACAGACTATAACAAAGTACAGCCTTAGATTAGACCACCTCGAGAAATAGCAAGGATCTGGTATTGGATGAGGCAAATATTAATAGGACAACTTATAGGTTAAAGGAGGTTTATTGCACCTTTTGGACTTCATTTCCACAATTTTAGTTGAAAATGTACTTTTTGAAAAGTTTTGGTGAGGGAGTGTCTTCCTCATGCCTGGCTACACCCATGCACCAGCATAATTTATATATGTTGGTAGCAAGCTGATATCACCATGTTAATTTATTAATATGGTAGCAAGCTGATATCACTAGGGGTCAAACGGTTAACCGCGGTACGCGGTTACCGCGGTATATGATGCTAGGACGGTATTTTCGGTTCATAAATATGAGATTCGGTTCATCCACGGTTCGATGAAAAATTGAAAAATGAAATTTTTAGATTTCAGTATTCTCTCTTTCATTCGACATGAACGTATTCTTCATGTATATATTCCTTAAAACATAGCAATAGAAAACATTCAATTCTTACCCATATATGAAATAGATCGCTCACAAATCAGTAGACAAGTAATTGTTTACATTTTTGTGACATACAAATAGACCGGAAGTTGGTCTCGCCAGATTACGCTATTCATAGTACAATTAATTTTGCTTCGTGGAGGTGTTTTGTCTGTTATAATGAGTTAGTTTTTAATCAATATTATTTAAAAAATACTACAATTACAGAAATTATAACATTACTAATGTCTTTGTTAAAAACTTGAAACATATTTGTGTCTAAATCCCCCGCACAATCGCAGCGCCATCTGTGCTGATTCAGCATGGCTGCTTTGACAGACTAGGTTGAAATACAAAAGCAATGTTTGGAATTTTTGAGGTTTTCCTATTGTAAATGGGAAATCAGAGGACAATGTATCAATACACATAATCTGTAGGGAGGTCATGAAGTATCTTCACGGTGAGAAAAATATTTTCTAAGCCTAGGCTAAATTTTTTCCTCAAGTTACTGCTCTTATCTAACAGAAATCTTATCAAGGACAAACAAAAATTTAAAGTTTAAAATTTAAGTGGGCCACTAGGCCAATAAACTTTGCTTTAATTTGTCAAGTCAATTTAAAAAAGCATAGTGGGACCAGGATAGAAAGTGACCGTTGGGCAAGGCTAGATAGAAAGCTAAAACCTGTTTCTTTATGAGCTGTCTTAACGAGACCCGCGAGAACCGTGAACAGAACCGAACCATGGACCTAAAAACCGTGACCGAACCGAACCGTTGGAATTTTGAACCGTTTGACCCCTAGATATCACCATGTTAGTTATTAATATGGTAGCAAACTGATATCACCATGTTATTAATTTTTTATTAATATGGTAGCAAGCTGATATCACCATGTTAATTTATTTATTAATATGGTAGCAAGCTGATATCACCATGTTAATTTATTATCCCAATGAACGAAGTTCGGTAGGGATATAGTGAAGCCCTCCGTCCGTCCGTCTGTCCGTCAGTCCGTCAGTCAGTCCGTCCGTCTGTCCGGAAGATAACTCAAATACTAGTAGACAGATTTTCTTCATATTTAGTGGAAAGATGTATATTGGTAAATAGTTTTACGCAAATAAAAATTTTTTTCAAAATGGCCGCCGCTTTAAAAATGACGGGACTTTTTCGCAAAAATCATAAAGTTTTCATTCTAAACCAAAGTAATTAATATTATTGTTTGAAAATTTGGTAGTATATTCACAACATTTATCTATTTCACATATATTCCGTGTTTTTCATCCTGACCCCCAGGGGCGGTGTATGGGGGGACAGGAAAACAGAAATTTTCGCTAATTTTTAGATCTTTCTGAAGTATAGCTTTATTATACTCAAATGAAAGGCAATTAAGAGTAGATTGCAAATAGTGTATCTTTTTTCTGATTCGAGCCTCGTTAAATTCAAAATGGCTGTTTAATGTACGATTTCGCAATAATTTTTCGATCCCTTCAAAGTATGGCTATATTATACTCAAATTGAAGGAATTTTGGAGTAGATCACAATTATGGTATTATTTTTCAGATTTGTACCTCAGAAAATTCAAAATGGCTGCTTTGCAGGAATTCGCAATTCTAAAATCTAATTTTTTCAATTTTAACCAAAGTAATGAGTATAATTGATTGGAATTCGGTAATTGATATTTTGTTCGTTGGGATTTGCTACTCCGCGGAGTTGCCCTTATCTAGTTAATATGGTAGCAAGTTGATATCACAATGTTAATTTATTAATAATATCACAACCTTAATTTTGGTGAAACACATAAAGGGTATTGCCCTTACCCTTTCAACATGTTCAAATTAATTGATTGATTAGCAGTGCTAGCAAGCCTTTTGAAAAGCCTGTTCTTCTCAGCCTTTTTCGGCATACATTTAAAAGATTTTCTTTGCATTTATAAGCAAAGTATAAAGACCTTGCTGAACAGACAGTTACAGTAATCTTTGGATGCCTTGTATCTGGAATATACATTTTTGTTTTAGTTTTATGGTTCCTGTATTGAAACTATATGTAATTGTTATATAATACATTGACAGAGCTGAAGCCCTGTAATTATTGGCCCTCAAGGAATATTAAATGTAGTACCGGAAGAATAATTCACAAGTGATTCATGATTTTTAGTACAGTCGTACAAGGTAAATTCATTTTGCAAAGTTGAATGCGAGACTTGCGAGTTGATACTTTCATAGAATATTATTGATTGAGTGAGTCGTTAATCAAAGTACAATATATTTCACTACAAGATCATTATTATTCACAAATGTGTGAATTGTGAAACAATAATTATGAATTTCGTAAAATCTTAAATGAATTTTTTTCAAACTTTCTGTACTTATTTGATAATAAATTGACATGTAGCATGTACAAATACTGCCTAGATGGTATAACACTGAGGGCAGGATGATGGCCAGTGGTCAGTGAACTGTTAAACTGATTTAAATGTCCATCCGTTGGGATATTATTATATGTTAATAACATATTCTTCTTACACTACATAAAAACTTACTTTTTGGGTAACAGTTACTCGAGAATATTGTGGTATAATATAATTGTTGTGGAATGGGTATTTTTTAATTCAAAATTATATATTTTTTTGGTGTACATTTTATTTGTCAATCGAGTCAAGGAGTAAACATAAGATGGCGAATATACTTGCAGAAATATTTCATTCTGTGGAATAAATATGCATTTTTAACAATGTAATGTCTAATTTGTGCACAATATAAAAATGATTTCTTCCTATAATTAGTAAAGCATAAAATGGAACTCACACACACGTGACCTGTGTTTAACCAATCATAGAATGAGTAAAATGACAGTGAAATATAGTCTTTTCACTTTTTATTGAATAGAGCACACACTACGATTAGTGGAGATAGACGTCGTGTTAATACTATAGATTACTAACAGTAATTTCAGATATTCACTTTGGTTCAGCATGTTGTCATGAATATTGTATATAATCAAATTTGAGAAACAGAATAATCTAGGTGTATAAAATCAAAATACAGTACAGTACAGTAAAACCTGTATAGTTGCACACCTCTACAGTGCAACAATTTCAGGTTTTACTGTATGTAAATTATAGATCACTATGTCATGTTATAGAACTGGAAGTGCAATTGTAAAATTACAGGAAATAAAAATGTGTAAAAAACAAATGAATGTGATGTGACAATGCTTCATTTATTTTTAGAATTGAAATACCCTTGGACAAAGGATGCTGTTTACAGGTGTGAAAGAAATGATGGTCCCCAGGGATTATGGTCCCCTTTCTTAACGGCCCTTACTGGCCCTGATTGTGTATAAGATAATTAGGGAAAGAGTTGTATTTAGGTCACCATATAAATCAATGGACAGTAGGACCATGATT
Source organism: Owenia fusiformis (assembly GCA_903813345.2). Taxonomy (NCBI): domain Eukaryota; kingdom Metazoa; phylum Annelida; class Polychaeta; order Sabellida; family Oweniidae; genus Owenia; species Owenia fusiformis. The sequence continues at coordinate 20,470,585 of CAIIXF020000008.1, read as the reverse complement.
TGAGAGGACTTCCTACCCTTTTACACCTGGACTAATTAGTCTAGATGAAAATAAAGGATTTATCACTGAACCTTGTTTTGGAGTATATACAATGTTTTATTGCATTTTTGATAGTTAGACATGTCCTGGTCAAAAAGCTACAAATATGCAGTTGTGGTAGGTTGAGCGTTTTTTCTATTGTCTTTTTATCGTACCTAACAAAAGGTACGATATTGTAGTCAGCTTGACGGGCAGCGGGCGGGCGGCGTCTCACTTTTCAGCTTGTCTACGGGTTTCCAGCCAAACCATTTGAGGGATTCATCTGAAATTTTCAGGGATGTTTCTACATATCAACGTCAAGAACTGATTAGTTTTTGGGCATTCTGGGTAAATCTTAAGGTGGCCATTTTGGATTTTCCGTCCTAAAATCTTCACTTTCAAGACTTGTCTACAGGTTTCCAGCCAAACCATTTGAGGGATTCATCTGAAATATTCAGGGATGTTTCTACATATCAACGTCAAGAACTGATTAGTTTTTGGGCATTCTGGGTAAATCTTAAGGTGGCCATTTTGGATTTTCCGTCCTAAAATCTTCACTTTCAAGACTTGTCTACAGGTTTCCAGCCAAACCATTTGAGGGATTCATCTGAGATTTTCAGGGATGTTTCTACATATCAACGTCAAGAACTGATTAGTTTTTGGGCATTCTGGGTAAACTTTAAGGTGGCCATTTTTGATTTTCCGTCCTTAAAGGAACATTCCTTGCCAGACTATTTCTCACCTGATATGGTAGCTACAATCATATATATACTTTACATATTTAGCAAAACACGGGAAAATTTTTTCATATGGTCAATATTGATCATTTAAAAATGTAGTACTCATTCCCAGTAAGCTGCCATCTTTTCAGATTTCTTTCAGGAAGTGATGTCATCGACTCTCACCTGTTATAACCTTGTCTATTACAGTATAGGAAAGAAGTACAAAATCACTTCTAAACAAGAAACCCTTATCTTCTGTGTAAAAATATTTTCAGGAGTTGTCAACTTAGAACTAAAGAAGAAATCATCAAAATGATTTTAATCATAGACCAAATTGAAAAAAATATTCAGCTGGTTTAGTAATTCTAATAGCTCCTTACCTAATGTTATATGCAAAGTTGAGAGTCGATGACATCAGTTCCTGAGTGAAATTTTAAAAGATGGCAGCCTACTGGAATTGAGCACTACATATTTAAGTAATCAATATTGACCATTTCAAAACATTTTTCTGTTTTTTGATAAACTTGCAAAGTATGTATATGGTTATAGCTACCATATTAGGAGAGAGATGGTCTGGCAAGGAATATCCCTTTAAATCTTCACTTTCAAGACTTGTTTACAGGTTTTCAGCCAAACAATTTGAGGGATTCATCTGAAATTTTCAGGGATGTTTCTACATATCAACGTCAAGAACTGATTAGTTTTTGGGCATTCTGGGTAAATCTTAAGGTGGCCATTTTGGATTTTCCGTCCTAAAATCTTCACTTTCCAGACTTGTCTACAGGTTTCCAGCCAAACCATTTGAGGGATTCATCTGAAATTTTCAGGGATGATTCTACATATCAACGTCAAGAACTGATTAGATTTTGGGCATTCTGGGTAAATTTTAAGGTGGCCATTTTGGATTTTCCGTCCTAAAATCTTCACTTTCAAGACTTGTCTACAGGTTTTCAGCCAAACCATTTGAGGGATTCATCTGAAATTTTCAGGGATGTTTCTACATATCAACGTCAAGAACTGATTAGTTTTTGGGCATTCTAGGTAAATTTTAAGGTGGCCATTTTTGATTTTCCGTCCTAAAATCTTTACTTTCAAGACTTGTCTACAGGTTTCCAGCCAAACCTTTTGAGGGATTCATCTGAAATCTTCAGGGATGTTTCTACATATCAACGTCGAGAACTGATTAGTTTTTGGGCATTCTAGTTAAATTTTAAGGTGGCCATTTTGGATTTTCTGTCCTAAAATCTTCACTTTCCAGACTTGTCTACAGATTTTCAGCCAAACCATTTGAGGGATTCATCTGAAATTTTCAGAGATGTTTCTACATATCAACGTCAGGAACTGATTGGTTTTTGGGCATTCTGGGTAAATTTTAAGGTGGCCATTTTGGATTTTCCGTCCTAAAATCTTCACTTTCAAGACTTGTCTACAGGTTTCCAGCCAAACCGTTCAAATTTTTACATATGTTACACAGTGATAAGTTCTAGAGCTGATTAACTTTTATGCGGCCATCTTGCTTTCTTGGTCAACAAGACCACAATGCTGTGTTTTAGCAGGGGCGTAGAAAGGTGTAAATTCAACACTACGCAAAAAAATCCCGCCAAAAATATGAAACAATTGTGTCAAATCTTCTTTATCAAAACGCCTATTTTATTATCATTTTATGGCAATAGAGATTTTAAGCATGCAATGTTTTCACAACCTAAATGTGAACGGAAATAATTAAGCGATGTATTTGTATGGGCGATTGGTCATACGTATAGGTTGGCGTTTCGATTTTATATGCAAGCTTAATATCCCTGATACCCTTTTTAATGTGCTTAAAATGTTCGAATGATTTTCATCATTTAAAATCACCATGGAAAGCCGATCTTTTAAATCTCGACACAAATCATTTTCACTTTTCTTATGTCTCGAACGATAAAGACGATCGATTTCCAAATAACAATGAGAGATTTTTAATCATTTTCGAATAATTGAATTGAGATATATATTATTGTCTGATTCCATCGTGTATAATACCGTGCAATACGACACGTACAGATTAAAGAATCTAGCTTGATTTAAAGAAACGCATTCGTGATCAATGATACAATTAATCCTAATGTCTGCAACCTTTTTATAACACTAGTTCGCAAGACCAAATAAACCTCCCACCACAAAGGTCAAATCGAGGTCAGCGTGACTTGGGGGGTGCCAAAAATGTTATATTTCATGAAAACAATAATCTATTATCTTTCAAATGAAATAAAAATCTAGGTAATAGCTTTTCTATTACTGAAATCAATGGAACGCGTAATTAAATAATTAACATTTTCAAGTTATTTTTGTCTTTAACATTCATATTTCAAGAAGTACTACCAATAACAATAGGTGATTTAGTAAGAAAATAGATAATTGCTGACTTAACTATAATTTCTGTCTATGATTTTGCCTAGCAAAGGAATATAAATCGATATAGTGAAATTGAAAAATTGGGGGTAGGGGAGAATAAAAAATATACATCTAATTTAAAGAGGTTCATCATTATAATTAAACGATACCACAGTTTGCATAAGCATTACGGAACATGCGCTAAAAATTGCAAAGATATTCATCAAGTAGTTTTTGAAAAAAACTGTTTTTCTCTCGTGAAGAGAACGAGAATCACGAATATTTGGCGAAATTTTATTTTAGTTTTAAAATCCATAAGATAGTCAGGCAATAGCCTAGTGACTCGATTTTCATGAATTAAAGCATGTTGGTAAGAGAATTCAATCTGTTAATTGATTATTTGCCAAACAGAGCAATAATGATTACTTTGCATTTTCTACAGTATTAGAATTGTAGAAACAAGGTATTAACTTTCAATATTTTATTTTTCAAAAAGTGTCATTTATCTGTGGCCAAGGTTAGAAAAATAACAGAGGCACAAAAAACATGCAAAAGAGTACTATTAAAAAATCGAGCATATCATGGTATCCACAAACATTTCTTTAGGCTAGTGTGCTCGAGATTACTTTTGCACAATACAATAAGAAAATATGAATAAAGAACATAGGTAAATTAATAAGCCTTTTTATTCTCACTTTTCAACACTACGCACTGGCGTTTTGGCGTACATTGTTCCTACGCCACTGTTTAGGTACGATATTGTTCACGTCTGTGCCTTGTTAAAATTATGTAATATTTCTGAAAGGGGGCGTGGCACATTTGGTAGTTTTCATGTATTTAAATGGAGTTAAATATCCCTTATTTTTGTTTAATTTATGACTTGCATTATACATATCTACCTGTGAACATTCTCCCTTAACAAATACAGTAATTATGCAAATTAAATCAACACTACCGGAACAATGTAAACTTAGTGCAGTAACGATTTTCTGATTTTTATAACGGGTTCACCTTTGGTAGAACAGAGATTTGGTATCATTGTAAAGCTAAGGATGTGCAGAATATGGAATCAATTCTATTATTATAAAATATAAATGTGTTCCAAGTGGAGTTAATTGTACTTGAATAACATAATTAGAGTAGAATAAATACGATCTAGTATTTCAATTATGAGTATAGGGGTAAAAGAAGTGTATAAAAAGTGTGTTTTTACGCATATTAATTAGCTTACTAATTAACATATAAATTTTAATTCCTTTTTTACAGTAACTCAATTTGATTATTTGTGCAATATAGTACACTGTGATATCGGTCTTATAGCTTGTATTCGTGAATGCAACTAACGCCGTCGGCTACCTGATTAAGGTGCGGTGGTAGCTAACATGAAGTGACAAAACCATGCTGGATTTTGAAATTTTTTTGAACCAGTTAAACTGAATCACGTGATCTAATTATGCGCAATGACTTATCAGCCGGGCAGCAAGACCACTGGTGATCCACTTGATTACGCTGGTTACCGAAACGGTTCGTTTTGGTAACAAAATGTCGGAACGTCGAAGGTACGATTTTTCCCCCTTATTTCACACGTTGTAGGCAGAACTCACGACATTTTCAACACAAACGTGTATCAGTATCATTTGTTTTTGAAAATGTACATATTTCCGAACAAATAGTTCAGAAGACGACAGAATCGACGATTTAATTCCTCACTTAAGTTACATAAACGGTTTTTCGAAAAACAGTTAAGATCTGCACTTTTAACCCAAACCGTTTATGTAACTTATGTGAGGAATTAAATCGACGATTCTGTTGTCTTCTGAGCTATTTTTTCGCAAACATGTACATTTTGTAAAGCATATGATACTGATATACGTTTGTGAGAAAAAACGTCGTTGGGATTCTGTCTACAACGTGTGAAATAAGGAAAAAAGAAAAATCGTACCTTCGACGTTCCGACATTTTGTTACCGTTTCGGTAACCAGCGTAATCGAGCGATCACCAGTGAAGACCCCTGGTCTACTTGTTTGGCATTAACATGTGGTGTTCTTCCGCAGAGAGAAAGTAGTTCGTTAATTGGATTTCTATAAAAATGACAGCCTGTTTCAAACTAAGTTTAAAGGTATTAGGAAAAAATTTAAATGTATATTTATCCAATATTATATGAGAGTGTAGTCTCAAGCGTCTGTCTGATGTACTTTTGAACGAATAACTTATTCATGGGAGTTGCTGTGACGTATTTCCATATGGACCCAATACGATATATTTTTTAACCAAAATAACGCTTGAATCACAAATTTTACTGGGCCGTTTGATGATAGCGTTATACATGATTTCTGTTACGACAGCCAATCAGTTTGCGAGTTCTTAATCGGGGAAATGCTAACTGCTTATCTCAGGGGGTAAAAAGAAAGAATATATTCTGGATTTTGAATCCCTGTGATCGGAGGATGCCACTTATAGAATATTTATTAGTAAAGCTAGGATGTTCAAACTTTCCCCAAATATACTTCATTCATTTATCTACTTTTACTTCTAATGGTGTAGTAACTTTTACAACTATGATGATTCATAAGATTGTGTAGTTTTATTCTCAAGACAACAAGCATTTAATTGACACCAGTAGTTGTTGCATCAATAGTGAGGAACTAAAACAGCGAATTTATCGCTTCTGAATGATGCTACATGTATATCAATGACAATATTTTAAAATATAGATCGTACGCTAACTGCACGTGTATGATTATCGAGAAACGTGTCCTAGAAATGGGTTTAAATTGGAAAAACAAAATATCTTGCGAAAATCTATCACCGGAAGGCCGGCCATCTTGATGCAACAAGACGGTGTTGTTACATCACGATACCCTCAGTGACTTTGTTCTGGCTGCCTCCATCGAAGCAGTTTTGAAAAAGTATACTTTCACTACTTCATTGGCCTTCTTTAGAAACCCAGAGAAAAAAAAATAAAATGTACAAAATAGTCAATGGCATTGATGAAATTTTATAGATATTCCGTAACCCTAGGCTCTACAAGCCCACTTAATTTCACAAGAAGTCATGAAATTATCATTAACCGTCTAAGAGCTGATCTGATGTTTAAAGCCTAGTTATATGCTCAAACTTCAATTTTATAGATACTCCTAACTGTACATGTTGACTTCCTCAAACCTTGAAACATGTTTTCTTTCACTACTCACTTCTTAGCAAGAGAAAAATTATTTAGAGATATCACAGAAGTAGCAGAAATTGAATAAGGGAACATGGGGCAAAACGGTCCTTTGGAGCAAAGTTGTCCATCGAAATATGTTGAACTATAAGGAGATGGTTCTTCAAAAGTCACACAATCGAATTTTGAAATTTCCGCTACCTTATCACCGCCCTGTTTTAACCAAGCAGCGTCTCGCCTAACGTAAGAGGTAATTCTACTTTTCACTCTCTTTTTGGAAACTACCCCTCCCACGAAATTCAATTTCTGTATGAGTCTATAAAATCGTCTTGTATCATATCATGGTATTGCTTGCTCTCTTGCACAATATCATCATTTGTTGATCGATTAAGGGCAACGCCTAGTAGAAATATCAGCTCAATACGGATAGCCCATGTTTCTAACACTGCCCCATGTTTTGCGAATCAGCCTGAAGTTGTGTACAGCTACCTTACTTTATAAAGTAAAAAATAATGTCTACACCTTTCGACAAACTATGTCACAACAATTCAAAATGGCCATTTTTATTGTATTGTATTGATTATAAATGCAGCTAAGTGTAAACATATGTATGTTGACAATAATGTCTCAATGCACTTTTACCATGTGAGCCCAGTACCCATGGTTCTATTTTTTAATTTATAGGCTGAGCCGTAATATCTAGAAGTTTTGTTGATATTACATGTATATTTTTATTGTGTTATAAATTAAAAAATATCATATTATTTTGTTTGAAATTACATTGCCATGTATAAATATATATGTGAACAATAACCTTTGAAAATGTTGGCAAAGTATTTCATGAAATGTTAAAACGGCCGTCACTTTTAAGACGGAAACATTTCTTAGGGCTCTTTATCAACAGCTCATAACTAAGATTATTCCATCTAAAGCAATTCCTGCAAACAAAGAACGCTCCCTGGACTGGCTGAATTTGCATTGTTCCCTGTAGAAAGGTGTTTCCGTTTCTATCATCTCCATAAACAGTTGTATCAGTCCCTAGAACAGATCCACCTGTCAGATAGAATCGACTTTTAATGAAAGAAAGCATAGGTGCACAAATATATTGATTTAAAAATATAGGGATTAAATTAACAGTGGTAGGGATGTCGCAGCTAGCTGTCAACAATCGGCTTATCCTAATCTCATTCACATTAATTCAAGCTCTTTAGAATCGCATGTTGGCTTAGAAGCCATTCGCGCCTTTAAAAAACAATAGAATATACAAGAGCCCGTTTCTCGTAATTGACGATATTTTCGAGAAACGGGCTCTGGTGTAACTAATTTTCCATGTTCCTTGCGAACAGGTGGATTTTCAAAATTTTCCTTAAAACAGTATTCCTCGTTCCCAGAAGGCAGGCGTTCCTTACAAAGAGGGTCTGCTAACATGTTAGTCAATGGAAAAAATATTTAGTTCCTTTGAAATTGATTCCTTGTACTCAAGAGTTCCTTACAGAAAAATATTCCATCGGACAGGTTTTATTGTTAGTACCTCAACTGAAATACTCGATTCTGATTGGTTGATTAGCGGTCAAAAATATGTACCGTTGACCGCTACTAGGTACTGTTGACCGCTACTTTTGAAAAAAAGTTTCATGACGTCACAAAAACATGGAAGACGGACATTTTGTAAACGTTGATGAAAATGATATTTTGACTTTACTAGACAACAAATATAGCAAAAATACAAATAGAAACGTAAAATTAACAATAATTTACTAATGAGTACGCCGTGATGTGCCGAATACAGAGAGTTTAGCTACTTGCACTGTCTTCATTTTTTCTAAAAAAATATTGCTAACGTGGTTCGGAGAAAAAGTTGTGAAATGAAGCCATGCCGATTGATGATTGTCGTCTATATGTGTATTATTAGTTTCTTCGGACTAACAAAACAATTGTAGACCTCTCCATTCGATCAACCGTCAAAATCATATACTGTACCTCTACTGTAAACCTTGAAACCACTGTTGACCTCGACCTTCGGTCTCTGTCAACAGTAGTTTCTCGGTTTACAGTCTCGGTATACAATTTTGCCGGTTGACCTCTGGAGAGGTCAACAATTGTATGCTGAATATATTGATTGAAATTGTAGTTACCTTATGCCTTAAAGGAAATGTTAGCACTTCAATTGATTTCTACCTATGATTAGTAAAGCATAACATGGAAATATCACAAACATGTGATCTCATAGAATGAGTAAAATGACAGTGAAATATAGAAATGTCAAATAGAATTAAATATTTGTTTTACTGTTCACTGTTATATTCCACACTAACATTAAGAAAAACAAACTATTGATGTCTAATTAATCATAACATCGTTCTCCCGGGATATATAAAATCAGAATTACAATGGACTAAGTCGTGACTGGTGAATATCATTTGATATCTAACGGAAGTCACGTTGAATATCGCTTGTTATTTTTTAGTCTTTATGTTTCCGTAAGTCCATCCATCCGCCTGATATAATGAATGATATATTGGAATGACACTTTTTTTTTTATGTCACCACCAAAAGGTGGTGACATATTGTTACCACCATTATGGTCTTCGTTTTGTGACGGCGGTTTGTACGGATGGATGGTATTAACAAATACAGTTTAGACTTTTCAAAATCATCTACAAGTTTTCAGAAGGTCAAATCCGACTTTATATTCTAGATTTGACCTTCAGTGACCCTTTCAAGGTCAAAAAAGGTAAAAAAGGTATTTTTCAACTTGCTTCAAATTGATCAATTTTTTTCAAAATCATCTAGAAGTCCTATAAAGTTTAAATCCGTCCATAGATTTCACCTTCAATGACATTCCGCTCTAAAGAGCATCTCGGTGAAAAAAATCAAGTTCAGGCATTATCCCAAAGACCTAGTTTTCTGTGTAGTTCAAATATGTTTTTAAGAATGATATATTTATCATACTATATTATGAACTATATTCTATCAAGTAATCCAATGTTCTCTCTGTGGTCATTGTGCTTGGATGTAAGGGTTATCCAGTGCTAGTACTGCTATCAACCATAATAACATGGTAGACTACGTATTATTGTCCATCAACAGTTGTGTTTAATCTTAAAATTTTCCAAAAGTCATCCATACGTGATGGAAATCTTTGCAAATCGTGAATCAAAACAAACAAATACTTGTCTTTATCACCTTTCGATGTATTTAAAGTTACATCACTGGAAGTTAATAAATATGAAGGGTATTTGTGCTTCAGCTGAGTATGTTTAACACCGGCTTTTTCAGCAAGTACTCCAGTTATAAAAACATCATCTATCCAAAAGAACGGTTCGTATAATGATGCTTTGTATATTGCTCTGACAGCAGACATGGAGTATATGAAAGCCAGACCATTACAAAATGGTGGATACATATCTCTCGCATATTCCTCTTTCGTCGCCGTATTTAAATTTGATTTCCTCGCCGGAGGTTGAGGTGGCCGTATGAAGCCTAACAAATTATGGCGTCCAGTTTCTTCTTTATTAATCTTCAAGAGATAGTCAAACAATGGATATATGTTCACAAAAACATCGTCGTCTGTTTTCAAAATAAATGTCGCGTGAGGGCAAAAGTCGATGGTCCACTTAAGGCCCATGATCCCCTTCAGTGTCAAATTTCTGTAGGATTCTATAAAATTTTCCTGTATTATATCATGGTATTGCTTGCTCTCTTGTACAATATCATCATTTGTTGATCGATTAAGGGCAACGCCTAGTAGGAATATCAGCTCAATACGATAGTCCTTTATGCTTCTAACACTGCCCCATGTTTTGCGAATCATGTTCCGGCGAACACTGTTTTTAGGAGCCGTGTGGATAAATATTAACATAAACGGATTGCTTGCACAGATCGTCTCCTCGTTAATTAAATATTTATAATCATGGGGACTTATAACAGTTTTGTTGTTCTCCTCCATCATTTTACTTAAAACTATCCTCGTTTCAGTTACGCCATCCAATTTTGATACTGATACGGTGTAATTATGTTTACCGCTTGTGTATTCCATTATTTCTCCTGCTATACTTGATGTTCTGAATCTAATCATAATCCCTTTTTGATATAGAAAAATACACCAAAAACAAATACACAAACACAATATACGAACAAATACTTTGAAAATAGAATTCATATTGTTGCTCTTATGAATCTTTCGTATGTCATGAACACGTACTGTTTTTTGCATTGACTGATTTAGCGATGCGTATCAGCGCAGCCGGGATTATATGCCATGGACTATCGATAATGGATGAACTCAGAAAGCTTATAACGACGACGTATCTGTCAGTAACAAGATGGTGGGACATCCAATGCTATTGCGATTTCGACTAGGACAAGAAAATTGCAATTGACCTCTTATGATTTAGCGGCTATAGGCGGGAGATACAAGTAAATTAATCAGTTTCGTATATCAAGTCATTTTTCTCACGACATATTATCAAAATGTTTGTTTTCTAAGCCAAAAAGAGCATTCGAGTATCCTTGATAGCCACGACTCCCTCCCCCAAACCTTGTACTAGTATCTCCCAGAGGTCGAGGTTGCTGTTGTGCGTATAGTATAGTGTATAGTGTAGTGGAGTAGAGAGTGTTATAGTGTAGTGTGGTGTTGTGTAATGTATTGTAATATTGTATGGATTGTCACATCTTTATCAAAGGTTGATTTTTATTTTGACAAATCAACTTTACATTTTATGGGTGAAGTTTCAGGATATTCTATTTGTGTTTAATAGGAAAATTGACATTTAGTTTCACCCATCACTTATGAGGCCATTGCGGAGCCTCCTGAAATATGTAAAAGCAGTTTGGATTGATACATAAGGGTTATGTGTAGGTACGGTCCCTCAGGTAGATATGCATATCTCTCTCTGGATAAACGCCATATCCAAACCGACCTTACATAACTGCTTTATCTTATACCAAGTGGAGTTTTCTAATTTTTAAATTTTTTTCAAAATATTTTTTTTACTATTTTTAAATTTTTTTCAAAATATTTTTTCAAAGCGGGAAGATATGCCCTGGAGCAGGAGATATGGAGGTTCTGGATATGAAAATCTCTAGATGGCATGGGATAAAAGGATTTGTGTCTCATACTTGAGTGGGTTTGGGGTAGATATCACGCGGGAATATATATCATATCTGAGGAGCGGGCAGGATATATTGTATATGTCCCGCTACAGGCCAAATGCGGGCAGATATAATATATCCATCCCTCTCCCGGGAATTCTTCAAAATTTTTAACATTTAAACGTTTAAAATTTGTTAAAACGTTTAAATGTTGCAATTTCATTGTATCGAACTAAAGGAATATTACGGAAATGTTAAATATAAATTGTGCTTTTACACCCATAGGCCTATCTTGTCATTTGAAAAAGGTGGAACCCCAAACCCTCTCAAGTATGATATATACCAGTTATGAGATCGGTTTTGGATATAGGGTATATCCTGAGGGATATATATTTTTATCTCATACTTGGACGTGTTACGGGTTCATAAAGCCGGTTTGTAAAAACTTATATTTTCATCAGCGGGCAGATATACCTTTACGTCCCGCTCCGAGCGGGCAGATATAGTATATCTGCCCGCTACGTCATAATCGCTGTTCCCGTATTGGTCCTTTTTTTTGTAACGTTCGCATACTGTAAACGACAATGGAGAAAAACGCAGACAATCGCGATCTGTTATATGCTTTAAAGAAGGGAAGGAGCAGTATGCCCCGTAAATAATCAAAGATTTGAACAGGAAAATCCGGCTACGGACAAAAATACAAAACTGGACATGAATTTTTTAAAATAATTCCACGGTTTGTTGCTAAGTTTCTGAACTTTGGCCAATTGAACAATGTGATTGGAATGGGATAAACAGATCATCCTATAGTCGGTTCAGGATATTTGGATTATCCCTTGGCAAATATAACATATCTTCCCTCGGGACCTACGGCCCTCGGGCAGATATATTATATTGGCCTCGGGATAATCCCAATATCCTGAACCTCATATAGGATAATCTCTATATATCTCACCGAGGGACCGAACCTCCCAGTACATAACCCTTATATATTGGCTGATGCATATGCATTCTTTGGATAATTCACCTTCTCAATGTTTACAGAATCAGAATGGATTTTCAAAATTTTCCTTAAAACACTATTCCTCGTTCCCAGAAGGCAGGCGTTCCTTACAAAGAGGGTCTGTTAATATGTTAGTCAATGGAATATAGTGACTGGTGAATATCATTTGATATCTAACGGAAGTCACGTTGAATATCGCTTGTTATTTTTTAGTCTTTATGTTTCCGTAAGTCCATCCATCCGCCTCATATAATGAATGATATATTGGAATGACACATTTTTCTTTTTTTATGTCACCACCAAAAGGTGGTGACATATTGTTACCACCATTATGGTCTCCGTTTTGTGACGGCGGTTTGTGATCGACGGATGGTATTAACAAATACAGTTTAGACTTTTCAAAATCATCTACAAGTTTTCAGAAGGTCAAATCTTAATTTAATAAACTGTCACCAAACAAAAGATCGAGTATTTGTCTTCCGCTCTAAAGAGCATCTCCGGAAAAAAGAAATCAAGTTCAGGCATTATCCCAAATATGTTTTTAAGAATGATATATTTATCATACTATATTATGAACTATATTCTATCAAGTAATCCAATGTTCTCTTTGTGGTCATTGTGCTAGGATGTAAGGGTTATCCAGTGCTAGTACTGCTATCAACCATAATAACATGGTAGACTACGTATTATTGTCCATCAACAGTTGTGTTTAATCTTAAAATTTTCCAAAAGTCATCCATACGTGATGGAAATCTTTGCAAATCGTGAATCAAAACAAACAGATACCTGTCTTTATCACCTTTCAATGTATTTAAAGTTACATCACTGGAAGTTAATAAATATGAAGGGTATTTGTGCTTCAGCTGAGTATGTTTAACACCGGCTTTTTCAGCAAGTACCCCAGTTATAAAAACATCATCTATCCAAAAGAACGGTTCGTATAATGATGCTTTGTATATTGCTTTGACAGCAGACATGGAGTATATGAAAGCCAGACCATTACAAAATGGTGGATACATATCTCTCGCATATTCCTCTTTCGTCGCCGTATTTAAATTTGATTTCCTCGCCGGAGGTTGAGGTGGCCGTATGAAGCCTAACAAATTATGGCGTCCAGTTTCGTCTTTATTAATCTTCAAGAGATAGTCAAACAATGGATATATGTTCACAAAAACATCGTCGTCTGTTTTCAAAATAAATGTCGCGTGAGGGCAAAAGTCTATGGTCCACTTAAGGCCCATGATCCCCTTCAGTGTCAAATTTCTGTAGGATTCTATAAAATTTTCCTGTATTATATCATGGTATTGCTTGCTCTCTTGTACAATATCATCATTTGTTGATCGATTAAGGGCAACGCCTAGTAGGAATATCAGCTCAATACGATAGTCCTTTATGCTTCTAACACTGCCCCATGTTTTGCGAATCATGTTTCGGCGAATATTATTTTTTGGAGCCGTGTGGATGAATACTAACATAAACGGATTGCTTGCACAGATCGTCTCCTCGTTAATTAAATATTTATAATCATGGGGACTTATTACAGTTTTGTTGTTCTCCTCCATCATTTTATTTAAAACTATCCTCGTTTCAGTTACGCCATCAAATTTTGATACTGATACGTTGTAATTATATTTACCGCTTGTGTATTCCATTATTTCTCCTGCTATACTTGATGTTCTGAATCGAATTATAATCCCTTTTTGATATAGAAAAATACACCAAAAACAAATACACAAACACAATATACGAACAAATACTTTGAAAATAGAATTCATATTGTTGCTCTTATGAATCTTTCGTATGTCATGAACACGTACTGTTTTTTGCATTGACTGATTTAGCGATGCGTATCAGCGCAGCCGGGATTATATGCCATGGACTATCGATAATGGATGAACTCGAAAAGCTGATAACGACGACGTATCTGTCAGTAACAAGATGGTGGGGCATTCAATGCTATTGCGTTTTCGACTAGGACAAGAAAATTGACCTCTTGAGGCCATAGGCGGGAAATAAAAGTAAATTAATCAGTTTCGTATATCAAGTCATTTTTCACACGACATATTATCAAAATTTTATGTTTGTTTTCTAAGCCAAAAATAGCGTTCGATTATCCCTGATAGCCACAATTCCCTCCCCCAAACCTTGTACTTGTATTTCCCAGAGGTCGAGGTTGCTGTTGTGCGATTAGTATAGTGTATAGTGTAGTGAAGTAGAGAGTAGTGTTATAGTGTACTGTAGTATTGTGTAATGTATTGTAGTATAGTATGGATTGTCACATCTTTATCAAAGGGTGATTTTTATTTTGACAAATCAACTTTACAATTCATGGGTGAAGTTTCAGGACATTCTATTTGTGCTTATAGGAAAATTGACATTTAGATTTACCCATCACGTATGAGACCTAAGCGTTGCCTTCTGAAATATGTAAAAGCAGTTCGGATTGAAACATAAGGGTTATGTGTAGGTACGGTCCCTCAGTTGCATATCTCTCTCTGGATAAACGCCATATCCAAACCGACCTTACATAACTGCTTTATCCTATACCATGTGGAGTTCTCTAATTTTTCAACATTTTTTTATAATTTTTTCAATTTTTTTCTTTTTTTCAAAATGGGAAGATATGCCCTGAAGCGAGAGATATGGATGTTCTGGATATGGAAACCTCTACTTGGCATGGGATAAAAGGATTTATCCCATACTTGGACGTGTTACAGGTACATAAAGACGGTTTGTACAAACTTATATCTTCATCAGCGGGCAGATATAGCTTTACGTCCCGCTCCGAGCGGGCAGATATAGTATATCTGCCCGCTACGTCATAATCGTTGCTCGCATGCATATTGGTTCATAATTTGTAACGTTCGCGTAATAACTGTAAACGACAATGGAGAAAAACGTAGACAATTGCGATCTGTTTGATGGTTTAAAAGGGATGGAGCATCCAGTTAATCAATCAAAAATTCGAGACAATAAATGTGGGAATATCTGAGAGAAAGGGAAAATCCGGCCATGGCCAAGAAAACAAAACTGAACATGAATATTCTAAAATATTTCCACGGTTGAACAATGTGAACAGAATGACCAAGATTGGTATGGGATAAACGTATTATCCTATAGTCGGTTCAGGATATTGGGATTATCCCGAGGCCAATATAATATATCTTCCCTCGGGACCTACGGCCCTCGGGCAGATATATTATATTGGCCTCGGGATAATCCCAATATCCTGAACCTCATATAGGATCATCTCTATTTGTATCTCATACTTGAGTGGGTTCGGGGTAGATATCACCAGGGAATATATATCATATCTGAGGAGCGGGTAAGGATATATTGTACATGTCGCGCTACAGGCCAAATGCGGGCAGATATAATATATCCGTCCCGCTCTCGGGAATTTTTCAAAATTTTGAACATTTAAAAGTTTAAAATTCGTTAAAACGTTTCAATGTTACAATTTCATTGTATTGTGAACTAAAGGAATATGACGGAAATGTTAAATATAAATTGTGCTTTTACAGTATAGGCATATCTTGTCATTTGAAAAAAAAGGTGGAACCCCAGATGGGTTTTGGATATAGAGTATATCCAAAACCTCCCAGTACATAACCTTTATATATTGGCTGATGCATATGCATTCTTTGGATAATTCACCCTCTCAATGTTTACAGAATCAGAATGTTTACAGAATTAATGGATTATTTATTCTTCGAAAATTTTCAAAAATCCCCTGAGTTCATAAATAAACTGATCCAGTAGACTCGCCGGAAGCCGCCATACTGTTCTAATACGGGACGCTTATCGAAACCCCTAACTGCACATTTCAAATCAATGTGGCTTCCAGCCAATGTTAAAATAATAGGCCTAATGCCCGACATACCTAATAGAACTACATTTGTTACATTAATCTGATAATATACTAATATTTACAGATCCCAGGCTACACATTGACATTATTGTTGTATGTGCCAAAAATGTTAAACCACTCGCTGTTTCATCTTGCTGTATTTAAATTCGGGCCTGTGATTGAGGGTGGAAACAGACGATGTGATGTTTCCCACTGTTAAACTTACTGTAATGATCGTGCTGTTAAGTTAGGCTAAAACAGTTAAACCAGCACGGAACTATCACTAATTCAGAACAAATAGAGCACATCCTTCAATTAAGCCTCCATTTGTATCATTATCACTGGTCAACAACTGGTGTTAGTATCATCCAAGATGGTGGACAACATTCGTCCAATCTCGATAAACTTTCGATTTCAGCTCAATATCAAGTCAGACATGTACAAGGGCCGATCCAGAAGTCCTGATAAAAATGCTCTCATAGTTTATCATTTGTTTATCATTTGTTTTCCACAATATTTTCAAAGTAACTGGGTCATTTATTCCCTTATAAGACATAAAAAATTTAGAAGCTGATAATCTCTTGAAAGCCCATATGATAATGATACAAACGAATTTAGGTCTCTCAAAGTTTGGTGGATTTAAAAAAAGGTATCTTGTTAATGAAATAAAGGGTTTATCTTGATTTATTTCTATTCTTTTTTTGGAGGGGATTAATTTTTTGAACATTCCTTAGTATAACTATATTATTGAGAGGTCTAAGAAAGTGTTGTATTATATGCTATTTTGTTCCAACAAGGTTCGGAAAGACATTTTATTTTATCTTCAAGAATTGGTAGAAAGGAACAAAGAAACAATTGCACTAAGGAACAAAAAATGTTAACAAAACAGTTATATAAAATATGTATGAATAAGTTTCGCACTAAATTGTTGTCAATCAGTCAACATTTACATAAAGAACCATGTCTTTTTACAGAATGTTTTCAATAATTGGTTTAAGAGAAAAACATTGTTGAATTCAGTTCACCCCGAGTTCACCATATCTATACCAATCCCTTTGCTCAATTATACAGAACTGTGTATAATTAATGATATTGTAATTTATTACAATAAATTACATTTTCTTTGGCCTTACAGGCCGTATAAAAAATATTAGGCTTATTTTCTAAAAAGAGGATTTTGTTTTTCTCAATATAAATTTATCAAAAGTTTATTCTACAATATTTTAACAACTTCTGAAACGGGATGGGGATTGAAATGCAATACAGTTAGAAAAAACACATATTCCATGTTATTTTCCCCATAGGGAAAACTCATGCTATCTATTGTTTTCAGCATAATTTTGGTCATCGATTATTGATATCTTCAAAACTAGACTTTCAATCCATTCTACTTTTGTAAAACTCTAGACCCCTTGTTAAATAATCTTTTCATGCAATAATAATCGGGAAAAGTAATAGGATTTACATTTCGAAAAAATGTTGACATGGGGTCATTGTTCATACTTTTCCGAATTGTTTGATTAATATTCCTACTATCCTTTTTACTGCAATATTTTTAGAAGTGCACATACTTCCCAAGGAAGGTGGACAATGGGGTTATTCCATACATGAACACCCCGTAGTTAGTCATAATAGTATATGCTATTATGTAACTACTTTAATGCAATGTAATGTTGTGTATTTTCTATTGTTTTATTACGTAACATCTATTAATTAACGCAGTTATGACGTGCACGGACCTGGGGACAATTCGGGAAATACGGGCTAATCTCAGCTTTAAGCGTTAATATCTGCCTTATTTAAAAAGCTAACTATATGCATTATATATCATTTTGAAGTATTTTTTATTCGCATTTCACTGAAATTATTTTTCCTTGAAAAGTGTGATGGGATCTACCATATTTTTTAAGTTAAATGTACTCCGACATCGTCAAATACGCTGTAAGGCGTAACATTTCACGCTTACACGGTTCGTTGAAATCGGGATAACTTTTGAAATACTGATCAGAATTTTACTAAAATTTCACATTTTATTCATTGAAACATGTGCTTTTATGACGTCACAATTGCCTAGCGGCTACAGTTCAAATCGTCTTATATGAACGCTTTTAAGATTTTCAAAATTGTGTAAGGTTTTGAAGGCGAGGGAGACAAGCAATAAGTTTACCTTTATTTAACCTACTAATTTAGGTCTGATTTCAAAAAAAATTTAACTGCACAATATTGTCATGGCGAAATTTACAAAACAAAAACCGATTTCTCTATTTTTCAAATAATAAGAGAATAAGAGTTGCTTTTAGAGACTTGAAAAAATGTAACGCATCGATTTTTTACCACAAATTCCATACATATCAATTTTTACTAACGTCCCGAGTGGATTTTCTGACCGGTTTTCAAAAATCAAAAACATTTTAGAAATATTGTCCTCGAGATCTTCTTGCTCTGTGAGTTTCACCAGTATTGAATAAGAATAAAGCATCTTATTTTTAGGTTGACTAAACTTGACAAAATGTAACGCTTGTCGTTTTTGACGTTATAATGCTGATTGCGCCCTATACTGGCCATTGTATTGTTTTGGTATTTTGACGCCATAATGTTACTCAAATTGTCCCCAGTTTCGTGCGACGTGTAAGTATATATTATGTAACTTCTATTGTAGTCTATTGTTTTAGTTTAGTTAGGTACAATAAACTATTTGACCAACTACATGTAGTTTTTGCGTCTATTCAATGCATGGGCGACTGCCGTCATTGATCATTCCATACAGATGGGTCCGCGTTGAATAATATCAACGTAAATATCGCAGATTTTAATAAAACATCACATATTTGATACATCTGTTATCGTATAAGACCTGTGTAGAGACTACCTCTATCCGCCCATCCCTCCATTATTGCATCCGTTAGTCAATCGATCCGTCTGTCTGATATTATGAATGACGTATTTTTCATTTAGTTTAAATGATTCCTACCTCGTATATTGAAGCATCATTATTTGTAGTACTGACAAGGCCTCATATACGCCAAGGCATTTGCAAATAAAATCTTTAAATATTTTAAATACTAGACCAGTGTTTTTTTTATAAACTGCTACTACACAAAATAGCATTTGTTTTCTGCTCTAAACATCTAAGCATCTCGGTGAAAAAAGTAATCAAGTTCAGGTTCAGGCATTATCCTAAAGACCTAGATTTTTAAGTTCGAATAGGTTTTCAAGAATTTTACTTTTATATTATACGAGTATGAATTATATTCTTTTAAATTATCCAGTGTTTTCTCTGAGGTCATCGTGCTTAGATAGCCAACTGATGTAAGAGTTGCCAAGTGCTAGTATTGTCATGAATCATGGTAAACTACGGTACCAGCTATCATTCAGCCGTTGTTTCTTGAAATTTTCCAAAAGTCATCCATACGTGATGGAAACTTGTGCAAATCGTGAATCAAAACGAACAGATACTTTTCTTTTTCCCCTTTCAATGCCTTAAGAGTAACATCACTAGAAGTTAATATATTTGAAGGGTATTTGTGATTCAGCTGAGTATGTTTAACACCGGCTTTTTCAGCAAGTACCCCAGTTATAAAAACATCGTCTATCCAAAAGAACGGTTCGTATAATGATGCTTTGTATATTGCTTTGACAGCAGACATGGAGTATATGAAAGCCAGACCATTACAAAATGGTGGATACATATCTTTTGCATATTCCTCCTTCGTCGCCTTATTTAAATTTGATTGCCTCGGTGGAGGTTCAGGTGGCCGAATGAAGCCTAATAAGTTATGGCGTCCAGTTTCTTCTTTATTAATCTTCAAGAGATAGTCAAACAATGGATATATGTTCACAAAAACATCGTCGTCTGTTTTCAAAACAAATGTTGCATGAGGGCAAAAGTCTATGGTCCACTTGAGTCCCATGATTCCCTTCAGTGTCAAATTTCTGTATGAGTCTATAAAATCTTCTTGTATTATATCATGGTATTGCTTGCTCTCTTGCACAATATCATCATTTGTTGATCGATTAAGGGCAACGCCTAGTAGAAATATCAGCTCAATACGGTAGCCCTTTATGTTTCTAACACTGCCCCATGTTTTGCGAATCGTGTTCCGGCGAACACTGTTTTTAGGAGCCGTGTGGATAAATATTAACATAAACGGATTGTGTGCACAGATCGTCTCCTCCTTAACTAAATATTCATAATCATGGGGACTTATTACAGTTTTGTTGTTCCCATCTATCTGTTTACTAAGAAATATCCTCGATTCAGTTAAATCCAATTTTGATGCTGATTCGGTGTAATTATGAGGTCGACTTTTGAATTTAATAAGTTTACCGCTTGTGTATTTCATCTTTTCATCTTCTATACTTGTTGATGTGAATTTATTTATAATATTTTCTTGATACAGAAAAATCCACCATAAACAAATACACAAACATAATATAAAAACGAAAACTTTGAAAATGGAGCCCATATTGTAGTTTTCTGAAACTTTCGTATGTCATGAAAATGTACTATTTCCAGTTTATTTTATGCATTGACTGATTTAGCAGTATTAGTGCTGCGGCCATGGTCATTATAATAAAGTTCATTTTCTGCAAGCGCAAAGACCTATTCTATAATGGTTGGCTTACTCGCCCAATGTATGCACGCGTTGTTTACGGGTCTGTAGGCGTTAATAACGCTCCTACAGATGTAAAATTACGCCCGTTCAGACGTAAAATTACGCCTGTGTAGGCATAGATTACGCCTGTGAAGAAGTTAATTCTACGGGCGTTCAAACAACATTTAAGGACGTTAACTTCGGCGTTAAAATGATTAATTACGGGCGTTTTACACGCGTTGAGAAACATCTTCACATCCGCCGAGTTTATTTTTAGCGCCGTAAATTATGAACCAATCAGCACCTTGCTTACATTTCAATGCATCCTTGCTAAAAGAGCAACTCCAAGATCCTTTCGCAAGTAAATAACAATCAGAAGCCCGATTACATTTTAGTGTGTTGCATTGAGGTCCTTAACTATTGGTTCAAGATTGTTAGACTGAACCAAAAAAGTATTCAATTTTTAAAGCAAATTAAAAGGCAAACTAAAGATACCGTGTCGGGAGTTATCAACACCCATTGTAGAAACGACAAAATTGCAGTATTTTTGAGAAGGTATACATGTTTGGTTTCTAAATACGATGATTTTTTTGGATAATTCTCTGTAAGAATCTAGGCGTCGGCTTCAGAGGCAGGGACTTAAGCTCACACGCATTGCAGCTTACAAAGCATTATGCAGTCAGATCGCTAATGTATCCCTCTAAAGGATGTGTTCAGATACGAGAATTATAGTATTTGATCAACTGCATATGCATAATAATAATAATAATATATTGATTTTTGAAAATGTACTGAAAATGTCAGATGAGCCTATATACCTAGTAAACCTAGCCAACATATGTTCAAATTTGGTATTAGAGCATCCTCCGATCACAGGGCTTCAAAATCCAGAATATCTTCTTTCTTTTTACCCCCTGCTATAACCAAGTTGGACGCGCCCGATTAAACTGAATCACGTGATCCAATTATGCACCGATGACGTACACATGATTGATGTCGCAGTGTTGCGACAACCAATCAAATTGCGAGTTCTTAATTGGGGAAATGCTAACTGCTTATAGCAGGGGGGAAGAAGGAGGTACGGATTCTGGACACCTGCTTAGGAGGATGGTATTAGAGAGATTTGTACTTTTTGGAATCTTTATGCAGTCCTCTTTAGAGTCACATGTTATTTTCAGGAATACATAACTCATTTAAAATACGATGTACTATCTTTCACATTTGCACAAATAGTGCACCAAGATACACAGAAAAGAAATAATGTATCTATGCCATCAATTGCAATTAGTTGTTTCTGGCACAATCGTGAGTATGTTATTAACTTGCACAAAGGATCTTGGAGTTGCATTTTTAGCTAGTATGCATCATATCAATATGGAAGCAAGATGCTGATTGGTTCATAATTTACGGCGCTAAAATAAACTCGACGGGCGTATAGATGTTTCTCAACGCGTGTTACATAATGTCTTGACGCCCGCTATTGAACATATTAACTATGGTTGGCCTATTAGTATAAAGAATGCATGCGTTGTTTACAGGTGTGAAGGCGTTAATTACACTCGTGCAAATGTTAAATTACGCCCGTACAGACGTAAAATTACACCCGTGCAGACGTAAATTACGCCCGAGCAGACGTAAATTACGCCCGTATAGGCGTAATTTACGCTCGTGAAAAAGTTAATTCTACAGGCGTTCAAATATCATATACAGGCGTAAAGTCACGGCGTTAAAAAGATTAATTGCGGGCGTCAAGACGTTATTTAACAAGCGCTGAGTAGCATCCTCGCGCCTGTCCAGTTTATGTTTAACGCCGTAAATTATGAACCAATCAACGCCTTGCTTACATAATGATACAATGCATTCTGGGAAAAAGGGTAACTCCGAGAACAAAAATGGCTGCCACTTTTTTTATTTTTGGGAGTGGTGACTTAGACAATGTCTTGAGGCATCACCTGTATTAAACACGCACGTGTCATGCAATCTGTGTTTATGGTGAGAGGTCTCGGTCGGGGGGCCTGGCAGACAAGGACTAGTAGCTAAGCTTCCCCTAACCACCGTCAGTACTCATGTGACGGGTAGTGTATATTTGGTAGATCCTAGGGTAATGACATTGGTGTGTTATTCCCTATCTTCATTCACGTAGAGAGATTCTGAGATTCAATGAACAACTAGAAACTACTTCATCAGAACCAAAGAACAACACAAGGCTAACGCCCATCATACCAGGTGTACTTCTCACACTAGAGATCTCACTATGTATGAATAGGTACCAAAACCTATTGCATATACTAATAATGTACACAAATACATTGAACTATTAACTCTACCAAGAATTAACGAATATGTACCTACAATATAATACCCCAAACCACTAACTTGTATCTAAACTCCACGATACACCAAAACACAATCCGGCATAACCTGCCACTCAATACATGACCTATCACAACCAACCATTACAACCAAGCACAACCTAGAAGATCGCCAACAACGCAACACAACCAATGTCAGAAGAATTAGAACACAACTACCAAGAGCACAACCAACTGTCAAATTGTCACAACACAATTTGGCACAACCACACAACAAAACCAAACTATCAAAACACAATTAGGAAACCTATCACAACCAACCATTACAACCAAGCACAACCCATAAGATCTCCAATAACGCAACACAACTAGTGTCTGAAGAATTAGAACGCAACTTAACTCACAACTACCAAGAGCACAACCCACTGTCAAATTATCACAACACAATTTGGCACAACAAAACCAAAGTATCAAAACACAATCAGGAACAACCAAACTAAAATCTCAACACACACAACCAACTTTCTCGAACTAGAGATTACAACAATCTCACAACACAACTGAACACAACCAAATACCTCACCCGAGTAGGCACAACCGACCACCTATCATAACATAACCGGGAACAACCCGCCACCACCCATCATTTAACAATCAGGCACAATCAACCACAAAACACAATCGGACTCAACCAGATACCTCACCCGGGTGGGCACAACCTGCCCCCCGACCAGCATAACATAATCACAACATAACACAACGCATTTTAAAATTAACATAACACAATGAGGCACAATTCGAAAACAGTCTAAAACAAAACAACCAGACACAACCCAACTACAAGCCAACAGCCCAATACGGCACAACCCAATACTACAACCCTATTTTAACTTCCGAAAACACAACCAATTGTCAAATATACGCAACACAATTGGCACAACCAAACAACAAACCAACACAATACAACATAGCCAACGAGACCAAAGTCAAATAAACCCATTGTTGAATCATCATAACACAACCAAATGCACACCAACTCAACAAATTGAAAACACCACAAAATACAACCAAACATGAACAAGCCAACAACCCTTTAAATACACACATTATCAACATATAACATACATGACCATATTAGGGCTTAACCACAAAACAAACCAAACCAAAATTCATCAATAAACTGACCACGCCTTTATGCAATAAACCAATACGCATAAACAACCACCCCCCTCCCGCTAAAAACGAATACGGGAAACCTATTAAAATACAACTGAATGATAGCAATAAAACAGCATTATCATTCACAATAAAACCACAATAAAATCACATACAACATTCATTCGGCCGCTGAGGAAGAACAATCATGGGATACCCCCATGAGTTCGAAACATCTTGGGCCTTTATAATGACCAACATATAAGGGAAAAGATCCGCTACAGGATCGGGATGTTCGGCCTCTCTCTACGTGAATGAAGATAGGGAATAACACACCAATGTCATTACCCTAGGATCTACCAAATATACACTACCCGTCTCATGAGTACTGACGGTGGTTAGGGGAAGCTTAGCTACTAGACCTTGTCTTCCAGGCCCCCCGAACGAGACCTCTCACCACTAATACAGATTGCATGACATATGCGTATTTACTACAGGTGATGTCTCAGGACATTGTCTAAGTCACCACTCCCAAAACCACTCCCAAAAATATTCAGGACCACAATGCAACGCGCTAAAATGTAAGCAGGATTCTGATTGGTCCAAATTTTATATATCAACGCGCGCAAATTTACGCCCTTTGCCCATAAAAGGCTATTCAACGCCCGAGATAAATGTCTTAACGGGCGCAATTTATAGTTTTAACGCCGATAATTTACGGGTGTAATTTTACGTCTATACGGGCGTAATTTAACATTTGCACGAGCGTAATTAACGCCTACACACCCGTAAACAACGCATGCATTCTTTATACTAATAGGCCAACCATAATTAACGCCGTTAGTTTACGCCTGTATTTGTTTTAACGCGTATAGAATTCACTTCTTAACGGGCGTAATTAACGCCTACACGGGCGTAAATTATGTCTGCTTGGGCGTAATTTTACGTCTGCACGGGTGTTATTTACGAAACAACGCGTGCATACATAGGGTAGGTTGGCAAACCATATTATTCTATAGTAATGTCGGTCGTTCCGATGGCTGACAACCTGTACAATAATTAAGGGAACATTTTTAGGTGCTTTGTGCTGTTTTTTCTCATTAAACATAGTAATTTTATGTGATGTGGTGTTAAAATGTCAGTAGTAGAACACATATCCACAATTCCCATGTACATGTATTTCTACAAGAAACTATATATTAGTACAGAACATATATTATCACAATATTACATATATATATATTAAGCAGTATAAAATGAAAAAGAGATTAATTACACAGGAATTTATCACTTAGGCCTACGGTTCCGTCGTTAGGTTATGTATTCGATGGCTATCGCTTAAGCTTACGTAGCAAAAAATATCGTAATTCTTTTCGCACTGATATCGATTGAGGTATACCCAGCCAAGAGGCTACTTTAGCCAAACAACTACTGACATGTCGCATGTAGATTTTTTTGTATTTGTAACTCGTCATTACAAATTTCTGACCCCAACTATTTGTGCATCTTTATTGACATACAAAATCCATACACGAAGGTTGAAAAGAGCTTGCATTGAAAGGATACAAATATTGGACGTAGATTTCTTTTAAATATGGTTCAACTTGAACGGTTTTAAAAAACACGTCTGCGTATTTCACTAAAACTAGCCTTTCAGTGATGACCTTCATTACTGACATGCAAAATCCATAGACAAGTTGAACAAAGCTTACTGGCTCAACTTATATATTATTCATTTCATAGGCTACGTTTCTAGGGTTTTTTTAATAGAAAAATCGCTAAAATTGGTTTGTGATTACTAAAGCACCATGCTTTGCTAGTTATTGAGAATAGGCTACCGACTACACTGGCGGATCCAAGTTGGGTGGGCCTAGAAAAAACTTAGTTTAGCCCAAAAAATATTTAGGCCCAAATATTTTGCAGGCCTTTTAAACCATGTTATCATAAATGGGCCGTATCAATTTTTTTTCCGCGAAAATTTTTTTCATGATTTGAAATGTGCTCTTGTAAGCTTCTGGATCCGTCATGATAATTTTTGGACCATTCTTTTAAAATGTCACTCAAATCTGCTGCATTACAGAGCGTAGCACTGTATATCTATGGTTTCAATGCGTCTTCACCAACACAATTTTAGGACGGTTAATCCAAAACTAATTAGTTCTAGATTTTCATATCATAAATCATTCCTTAAAATTTGAAATCGAACTGTTATCCTGAAAATCGGTACACAAGCCTTCACAGACAGGAATTTAGGACGGAAAAGTCAGAATGGCCAACTTAAAATTTATGCAGAATGCCGAAAAACTAACCAGATCTAGATTTTTCATACTAAAAATTCCTGAAAATTTGAAATTGATCCGTCAAATGCATGGTTATACTAAAATGAGTTGACAAGACTTCACCAACACAATTTTAGGATGGTAAATCCAAAAATAGTCAGCTTTAGATTTTCATACTAAGAATCATTCCTGAATATTTGAAATTGATCCGTCAAACAGTTAACCAGAAAACGCGTAGACAAAACTTTACAGACAAGATTTTAAGACGGAAAATCCAAAATGGGTGCCTTGACATTTACCCAGAATGCTAAAAGACTAATCAGTTCTAGATTCTCATACTAATAATAATCCCTGAAAATTTGAAATTGATCTACCAAATGGTTGACCTGAAAACGCGTAGACAAGACTTTACACACAAGATTTTAGGACGGAAAATCCAAAATGGCCAACAATAAAAAAGTGATTGTGAGTTTTTGCTGATTTCTTTTTTCAAAATTATCGCATATGACTACTGTTAACAATAACATAGGCCTAGGCTTTTACAACAAAGTACACCTGAAATTATTTATAAAGCTACTAAATGATTAAAGTATGAAAACTCAAAAACACCATTCAAATTAGTCTTGCTCAAAGACCCCCCCCCCCCCCCGTCACCTTCACTCTCTTTACCTGGCAATATAGAGAAAAGGATAAAGGGGGGGGGGGAGTACAGGGTATTTTAAGCAAGACTACATTCAAATATGATACAAAGTATAATCGCGCGGTAACTAGGAACTAGGCACCGAGTTGAAATTTTTTCATCCAAATCTGTATGCCCTCATAAGTTATACCTGAAAATTTGAAGGTGATATCTGTAGCGGTTTTGGAGGAAACTGCCGGACGTACGGACGGACAGACAGACGCGCCTAGGCCGACAATATGGCCCCACACTATGTGCTGGGGACATAAAAAGTAAATATCTACAAAACAAACCACATATTAATTGGTTGATTATCTCCTCGACAATTTCATAGTTTTATAACAATTTTCCAGATTTCCCCTCCAGAAGGTCTTTGTTCACTCAAAACTGATCATATTTTACCAAAACATTTCAAAATCATTTCAATATCAAATATGAATTGATCGTATAACATAATATTACTCAAACATGCCAAATGATGAGTCCTTCAGAGAATGAGTTGTCCATGGGATGAAATGCCTCGGGGATGAGTTGTCTAAGGGATGAATTGTTCGGTTACCAGTTGACTTGGGGTTGAGTTTTACTGGGGTTGAGTTTTACAGGGTTGAGCTGACTTGGGGTTGAGGTGACCTGTCACCATATTCACCTAACTGTCATCTATACAAATCCTGGCTGCTCCCATTACACCAGACAACAAATATTTGTAAAGCTAAAATATAAAAATTTTATTTACAAAACATTTTGGTTGTTAATTTTACAAAATGATGAAATATAAAAATGCAACTTTGCTGCACATTTAAAAATATCCCTAATTAAAATACATACATTACATTATATTACTGTACATCATCGCAGATTTCTAATACAAAATAATTATATTGTCTCTTAAATATACAGTTTATTGGTTTTGTTAATCTGATAAATATGGAATGTACATGTGTAATAATGATACAGACAGATATAAAATAGTCCTTCATGTTAAAATAGTTTACAAAGTGAAATGCATATTTCGGCATGTTTCTGTTGTAAATACAGCATATGGGCATTATGATAATTGATATATTCATATTTTTGTTATACTTCTATAGCCTGCAACATGTGTGTTGATATGAACAACATTTAATGTATTCCATTTTGTTGCCAACACAATGGGAAATCATGACCACAGTGTATATGTATGGAAAATAATTGCTTACTTTTTCCAACAAATAGCTTAATGATGACTTTTTTAAACAAAAAATCAAACTTTGCTAATATAACTCCGACAACATATCTATATATTTATAATGTGGCAAGTCCATTGATAATTTCCACATGTTAATATAGTATGTGTGTGACCAGCAGCTCCCAAAAGAGGGTAGTTTGGTATTTTTTACTCATAAAATAGGTTTGTTTCGTTATGTCCATATGATTTGACAATCATTTAAATACTTCTTTGAATTAGTTTCATTTATCAAAATAATAATTCGAAATCAGATGTGTGAATAACTGAAATATTAATAGTTGAAATGTAAATGGAGGATACAAAATATTGGACAGTATAACCTATATTCAACACATAAGTAATAAAAATATGTTGTCTGATGTTTTCACTGTCTGACATTTAAATGGTATTATTAGGACACTTTCTAGTGAAGCTTTCAACAAATGATGCGCATCAACAATGTTAATTTAACCAGAATGTTGGAGAATACAAATCATATAGACATAATAAAGCAATCCTATTTGATGAGTTGGATATTATCAATAGATTTGCTACATTTCATGTTATGGTATGGTATATGAGATACATTAGCAAACATTGATTTATGTTTAAAAAGGTCATTTTTAAGATAAAGTAAGCAATATTTTCAAAACATACACCATGGTCACAATTTCCCGTAGTGTTGGCGCAACACAAGGGAACACATTAAATGTTGTTCATATCAACACACATGTCGCAGGCTATGCAGAAGAATAACACAATCTGAATATATCAATTATCATACCCAATATATATTATTTTAATCATACTTGGTACAATCTTCTCAATTTTAAAATAATTCAGACTGGAATGGTACAATGAATAGTTTCCTGGTCCTCTCCATAGATTTATACAGTATATACAAGTGTCCTAATTGACCGCACAGTAAAACCTGTTTTAGTTGAACTCTGATCATAAGATGTTCCAACAGAATTCAAATGGACGGGTTTTACTACATACATGTATAAATGTACATGTGCACAATTCATACATCATACATCTATGGAACAATCATTTCTGACAAGCTGTCTGACTGTTTCATAAAATGAGAGTACAATAAAAACATATGATCTATTTTTAGTATTTGTAACTTTGGTATAATGCTATTTCTTCACACAAACATATCTGCCTTAGAACATATTTCAAGTCACAGTAGACATCTATTGGGAATGTATCATAAATATAACCTGCTGTATCTCATACTTGAGTGGGTTTGGGGTAGATATCACCCGGGAATATATATCGTATCTGAGGAGCGGGCAGGATATATTGTATATGTCCCGCTCCAGGCCAAATGCGGGCAGATATAATATATCCATCCCGCTCCCGGGAATTTTTCAAAAGTTTAAAAAAGTTTAAATATCAAAAGTTTTAATTTTTTAATTTTAAAATTTAATTTTTTTTAAGTTTAAATGTTACAATTTCATTGTATTGAACAAAAAGAATATTACGAAAATGTTATTTGAAAAAGGTGGAAAGGGTTATATCTACCCTAAACCCACTCAAGTATGAGATACACCAGTTATGCACGGTCGGTTTGGATACATGGAATATCCCTTGGGATATACAATACATCTTCCCTCGGTCCCTTCGGTCCCTCGGGAAGATATATTGTATATCCCTCGGGATATTCCCTGATCCAAAACCTCCCAGTGCATAACCCCTATATATGTTATTGTAAACTCTGTGTACGTACATGGAATGTAGCGTTATTCCAGACCAATGTTATATTGACATATTTTCCTTATAGTTCTAGTTTCTGAATACAAGTCTTCATTGAAATGACAGGCATAGTTACTAAAACTAGTATGGAGCATGATGATACATGTAACTGTATTTGAGGAAAACAATACATTGGGATTAATAGATCTCGGATTCTGAGAAATTGTCAAGAATAAAATCTGGGGTCACCTGAGATCTGAATCACTTCTTATATAAAAATATGATGAGATCCTTAACAGTAACCATTTCATAAAACCACATGATGGACATCATTATAAGGCATCACCCTTTTACTTCTTCTGTTTTTATACACTATACACCTTTCCAATAAACCCTGCCACCCTTGATCCATCAAGAATCTCTGCTATATTGGCTAGATTGATGATGTAATTGGCTGTAAGTTGCAATTTGTCCAATCAAAAATAGATAAAACTTCTTGAATTAACTTATGCTTATTTTGATATGTACAACCAATGACATCACCAATTTAGCCAATATATCTTTGATATGCCAAAAGGTGGTAGGGTCTACTTTTTATTCAATATCTCAAAGCATAAATGCACCTGTAATACTAAAACCTTGCTGTTTTCCTGTGGAATGTTTGTATTTTTCATATTCTATACAATAAATTGAAAAATGGCAAGATGAACTTATAATCAGTCAAAACTTTTTGTGTCAAGATTCAAATCTGTCACACAACTAAAATCACAAAACATGAGAAAAATTCTTTATGATAAGTCTAAAATCTAAAGATGATATTTTTTAATGTTTTTAAATTATAGTATTATTAAAGTATATACATCTATTTGGTGATATTTGAGTAAATCTCAATGATATAGTCAAGTTATAGTTCCTAAAGTAACAATGTTGTTTGTACCCTAGATCAGCTCAAAATAATTAAATAATAAAAACATGATCTAAATTTTTCATATAAAATGTAATCTTATCCATACATTGCAATGTTAGCGTAAGTGCAACATGGTAAGCGCAGCATTACAGCATTATTTGTGCTTAACTGCATACAATACAAAATCTATACTAAAATAATTCTAGGCCTGTAATGAACCTATACAGTACAATACATATTTAACCTCACATCGTCTGGAAAGTGGTATTTTGTATTTACAGCGCTTTACAATGTACATGGACATCCACAAGATGTCAGGATCAATGTGGACTGTACTATATCACAATTGCTTCTTTGACAAAATTGATATTTCACATCCATAGCGAGCACACATAAACTATAAAACAAACACTGAACAAGCCTATGGCACTTTAGAACTATTTACAGACAATTCATGTCATTACACTTACCACAAAGAGCTCATTAATTACATCTTTAAGATACTTTTTCCATAATTCACCTTTCCTTAGATTATCACAAACCAGTCAAGTGCTTATCTATCACAAATCTTTCTGATTTACATGCAGATGTGTGTGAATCAATGCAAGAATGAAATGCATGTTGGAACATCATATGATCAGAGGTTGATGATTGAGGCATGGAATAGAAACCCTGAGTGGGGAATATTAGCAAACAGTCTGGATTTGACTTCGTTCTTTTGAATTGTGTCAGGACCCAGAAGCACTTTTCCTTAGAAAAGGGCAATTTTGAATGTTGAAACCAACTGAATGGCATTTTTGATTTTATTAAGTAAAAGTGTTACCTTGCTTGCATTATATTCACTTGGTTGTCATGATAGATCTTATGAGGTACTATACTTTATTAACTGACAGAACTGTATAATATAAACAGTAGCAGCCCATTGGTTATTCCTCATATCTAAACTCATGTTACCATGGTAGTATAAAAAGTTGATGATGTCAGTCAAAATTAAGACACAAACTGTATCTATGGTATCATCTGTGTTAATGTTCAGCAACATTTCTGTCTCCTGAATATGTATGTTGTTATGGCTACTCTCGTTACATAGCAGTTTCCCGAGGTTTAGGTTTCTCCCCTGTAGAATTCAGAGAGTCTGCACTACTGTACCTTCCCCCCTTAGGAGGTCTAGGGGGACCCTGTTGCAATACCATGTGACCTTGTGGGTCCATGGATACATTCTGGTAGGGGGAGTCAATCAAGTCTGCACTAGGGCGTCTATCTGGCCTTGGGGGTGGGACATCTGATGGGGGTCTCGTTTTAGTTGGTCGTGGAGGTGTCTGTTGTTTTGTGTACTGTGGTGGCTGTTCATTATATTGAGGTGATTCCTCTGTGATTGGGGCAGATTGCTGATGCATAGGGGTAGGGGGAGGTGACATTTCTAATTGTAAATGGCTGCGGTCAATACTTCTTTCGTCATAGGATCTATTCTGTAAGACATTATCATACATTGGCTTAGCCATGATATTTGCTATCTCATTTTCGAGTCTATATGGAAACTGAGCCTGTGAGCCATATTCGCTACCATAGTAACTGTTGCTATCAACCTTTGTTGACGGGGCATAAATATCACTAGGATTACTGCCATTTTGTTTTGGTAGGTACTCTACGGAAACCTGTCGTGCTGCATCATCTAACTTTGCTTTGTTGATAGTGTCTACATCACTTGATTCATCCATAGTTGCACCTATGATATCAATGCTGTTCATACTTGTTCCTAAAGAATCCTTAGATCTATAAAGTCTAGAACGTGATCTCCTATATGGTTCAGATTTACTTAGATCTACAGTGTTGAGTGTAGTTTTACTAGCATTGATGTTCTGTCTACTACCACGTAACGACCTAAGAGAGTTTGCCCGTTCTAAATGCTGCTTCTTTCTCTCTTTGGACTTGATGCACCACAGCGCAAGTAGGATGATCACAACAATCAGGATGAATCCAAATCCCCCTATGAGACCACCAACCAAAGGCCAATCCATCTGGGATGCAATGTATGGATCTGAAATTATAAATCAAGAAATAAATACATTTAAAATAAACATGCAATATTTAGGTTTAAGAAAAATACCAGTTTGTCAGGGAGAGTAACTAACTAAAGTAGGCCAATAATTCCAATCAGAGATCACATGATCATGAAGCCAGCAACAAGAGGTTACAAGGCATTAATATGCAAAATGTCACCACCTGCAATTTATTACAGACATGGACTGAGGAATGCTAACTGTTGAATGGCAACTGCTGGACATCATCCACCAAAAAGGTTGGACCACTTCTGTCTGGTAGTGACATAATAACAAACAATTAACAATTCAGGTTTTTACCTTTTTCACATATAAATGGCTGCAGAATGTGGCAGAACTCATTTTCCACCCTATTGTTACGTAGCGATGCACACCTTCCCGCCCATATATCATCCCTGGACACCCAGGCACTCCTCCAGTAGAAGTAATATGATTGGCTGTCCTTCATAAAGGTCGTCAGGTACTCTTCACGGTATTTCACCCAGGCTATCTGTGAGCCCTCGAGCTGAAATTTTATGTGAAATTGAATAAAATGTAAGCCTTTGTACTTGTTTGATGAATTAATGATAACAACTGTTTAAGACAATGAATTGGCTATTATTTTGCAGTTTGGTCATTTAACAATTAAAGGGAGAATTAAGTCAAACTCAAAAAACAGATATTGTATGTATTGAAGTTACTTTTGTTGAGACAGATGCTTATTTTTTCTACTGTAATGAGAGAATTCAATATCTAAAGGTGAACAAAATATGTATAAACATGTATGTCTATCACTTCTTCTCCTCAATTGTCACACGAGCCTTACACAAAAAATACAAACTTTATGAATTCTATATTTCAATACTATTATGTAGGTTGAATATTCTTGTACCAAAAATTGGGACTTTTTCAAGAGAAAGCAACATAGACGTCACCATTCACCTTTGGTGTTACATCAGAAAATCAAAAATGTGAGTTAGGCCAACTGAGTTGTCACACTATGATGTGTATTCTGTCCTGTACTTACAGCGCAATGTAGCCGTGCATCATCCCAGGGCACGGCTCCACCAAAGTACTTATAGCAGCGCTCCTTGTGTAACGTCCACCCAGGGGAACATCTACCATCCAGTAAACTCTGATTTGTTGAGTAAAATGGCTCAAACTGGACCTGTATATGAGAAATTCCTGTTTTGAATCTTTTTGTTTCCATCAGATACATATCATACTAAGCATGCATTTAAAGAGAGAATCAGATATAGCGAGCAGGCAAAAAATTGTTTCAATTTTAGAATATTTCTGGCTCATGTCATTCCTTGTCATTTCTATTTTCTAAAAATCACAAAAGTGCATACTTTATTCCAGGTAAACTAAAGTTTTTTACAATAATGTATTATTTTTCTATAAGAATGGTTACCATTCTTATTATTTGGGAGAATTGAAACATTTTTTACTCATTTTTACACTTTGAATCATTAATAACTTCACCAATTTATAACATATTGTGAATCTTTTGGGAGATATTGTATTTGATATTGTAAGGAATAGATTGGTAAGTCAATTATACATGTTGCTTGTCATTTTGTCACCCCCTATAGATCAGATTCTGCCTTTAAATATTGTGGAGTATTCCAAATAAAATGTGTAGTTTATTTGGATGGTGGCTTGAGTAACAATATTTGGATCTTTGAACAGCTCAGTGAGTTCTATGATTGATTTGTAAGCCAACACCTTGTAAAAAGTATTCCTTGTGTGAGAAAAAATGTCATAACATGACAGCAACAATAACACAACATACCCTGACTAGATTATCATCATCCTGCCTCTCCCATATGCGTCCACTAACCGCCACCCTCAGATGATGTCCCCACCAGTTGTTGGATGCATCCACCGTGGGGTAGTTCTTCTCACATTCCTCCCATTTGGTAATATCTGGACAGTATTGCCTGAAAGTCGTTATCCAGAGTATAGTGCAGATAATATCCTCATTAATATGAGGCTTTAACATGCAAAATGTCACAACCTGCAATTTGTTACAGATACTGACCACTGAACACCAACCGCTGACTTCCATCCATAAAGAAGTTGGAGACTGCTAATCAAGTATACTTACAAGTATTATAAAGGTTTTTAAACAGTATTTTAATGCCCTTTACCTGGTTCTATTCCCAGTGACAAGTTCATGAAAGTTCATCTCGTTTACAAGGTAGTTATGGTGCAGCCTTGCTCTGGAGCTGGCACAATATACAGTAGTACGGAACCATGGACCAAGCGCTCTGTTACGGTACATGGAGTTATACTGGAATCTAAAATAGAGCCACACATTCTTGTATTTGTATCATTCATATATTTCTCATATACAATATGGGAGGTGCAGAAATGCAGTTGCTTCAATAGCTCCATTAGCAGTTTGATACATTTCACTGAATTTTCACCTGTAGTCATAGCCATTTTTCAATAATATGTGTTTTAGACGAGCAGAGCACATATGGACTTTTTGAAAGCTATATTAGCAGTCTTACAAACACTTATGTAAACAATATCGATACTAGCCAAAGATACAATCTTCTCAATAGTTTCCCGAAGGCCTTGAGAATCTTTGCAACTTTATCAAAAGATTGCACCACAGCCTTACCAGTACTAAGTGGGATCCACCTTCCAAAATCTCAAAAGTAAACATCAGTGATTTACCTATGGGGCTCTTCCACATTCTCAATTGAGGAAAGTTGATGTTTTACTGGTACTTAGTGAGATCCACCTTCCAAAATCTCAAAAGTAAACATCAGTGATTTACCTATGGGGCTCTTTCACATTCTCAATTGAGGAAAGTTGATGTTTTACTGATACTTAGTGAGATCCACCTTCCAAAATCTCAAAAGTAAACTTTAATGATTTACCTATGGGGATCTTCCACATTCTCAATTGAGGAAAGTTGATGTTTTACTGATACTTAGTGAGATCCATCTTCCAAAATCTCAAAAGTAAACATCAATGATTTACCTATGGGGATCTTCCACAGTCTCAATGGAGGATGAGTTGATATTTTACTAATACTTAGTGGGATCCACCTTCCAAAATCTCAAAAGTAAACATCAGTGATTTACCTATGGGGCTCTTCCACATTCTCAATTGAGGAAAGTTGATGTTTTACTGATACTTAGTGAGATCCACCTTCCAAAATCTCAAAAGTAAACATCAGTGATTTACCTATGGGGCTCTTCCACATTCTCAATTGAGGAAAGTTGATGTTTTACTGATACTTAGTGAGATCCATCTTCCAAAATCTCAAAAGTAAACTTCAATGATTTACCTATGGGGATCTTCCACAGTCTCAATTGAGGATGAGTTGACGATAACACCAGCTGTATTGTTCCAGAATGTATTACTTGTAGCATTGACAATGACACCAAAGAAGGCAGTAAGGTTCCTGTATTCAACATCATTGTGGGAGAACATGTTTCCATACACATTGAATCTCTGATAGTGGTGACCTGGAATACAAAAAAATGAGATATATAAGGGTTATGTACTGGGAGGTTTTGGATATGGGGTTTATCCAGAGGGAGATATGCATATCTACCTGAGGGACCAAAGGTCTATGTGCATATCTCACGAGGGATGAATATCCAAACCGACTGTACATAACTGCTTTATCCTATACCAAGTAGAGTTTTCAGGGGCATATGGCCATTTCAATAGTACAAGGTGTAAAAATAAACAAATCATTCATATGCAAAGTCATTTTATTGCATTACCGGAAGCGGGAAGATATGCCCCGGAAACGGGAGGATATGTACCGAAGCGAGAGATATGGTGGGAGATATGGAGGTTCTGGATATGGAAACCTCAAAATCAGGATACAGGATATATCTTACCAACTTATCTCCCTAAAAACTCTACTTGGCATAGGATAAATATGGTTATATAGTATTGTTTTTATCAACATACCTCATTCACCTTATTTTATATTTATGAAAATTATGAAATAATTTGATTTATGAACTGAATGAAGTTAAAAGCATTGAAAAGGAGTTTGAAATTGGTGCCTTAAAGCTTAAGCTTGTTTTGCTTAAAATGGCATATAAAATTGGACAGGTCCTTTAAGTTTTATTTATCTCTCTTAGGCCAGTGCCCAATGCTGACCTTTAGTTAATTAAGCTTACAATATGCAGAGTTTTATTCATGCTTGAATTTACTTGCAGTATACCAATTAGCTAATATGTAGTTATATAGGTAATTTGCGATGAAGGCATCAGAACATAGGCACAGAATTATGTTAGAACTTCAGTTAGACTAGCTAGAGCCAGCAAACCGTCAAGCAGCATTGCAAAAACCCACCTACCCAGCCCCTATCACCTCATCAGGTTTAGTATTTAAATACAACTGACCAGCATTTTTTGTAAGTATGTTAAGCATTTACCATTTAAATGAGTTATTTCAACCTTACTTTAAGGAATAAGCTTTTATAGGCTAATTAAATTTGCCTAATTAGCTTAATTAGGTGGATTTGCTTAATTAGCTAATCCGATTATATTTCTTCATTCATTGCTTTTGCGGCACCTTTGCAGACTCCTTTTGCCAAAAATAGTAATATTTGAATGAAGCCGAATAAAATATGCCGATAACCCTGATTTGGGAATAGGAATTGTGTTCAATTGTCAAAAGCAATTATGACAGATTTCATTAGTGAAAAGATATCCCAACCAATGATTCTAACCAGTGCCCACTAATGGATACACAGAGTCACGAGAGTGTCAAAGTTAGATAAATGTATATACATACCAATAACATGGAGGACTTCTCCATGTGTGTTAAAGCTCATCACATTATTGGAAATATTAGCAGACAATGCAGAACCAGCAGACACTGTTGTAGTCTCAATATTCACTCCTCCTTTGTTGAATGACATATAATTATTCGTAATTGTGAAACCAATTGAGTTCTGTACAAATCCATATATGACAGGTTCTGATGAGAGATTTCTCATGGCTAGCCCATTGTTTTGTAATCGACAGTTATCTACGATCATAGATGGAGTTATTTCACCAACGTTCATATAGTGGATGCCTCCACGCTGGTTCTTTGTGATGGTTGTGTTGTACACGACATGACGATGTTCAGCATCTGAAATAAGTTTTTTTATTACACTGTGTTATCAACTTTAATTGTTCAGTTGTACATAGCTAAATGGTTGACACAAGAATATAATAATTTCTTCTTACTGATAAAGAATTTTTTTATTTCATTATCACATTGTTTCAGTCTTAAATTATTTGTAGGTTATTTAAGTTGATGTGCGAGGCCATCAGCAGTATTTCAAAATGTATTAACATTTTTAAGCGCATCTCATCTGAGAATTTAACATAATAACCATGATCTATAAATTCAAAGCCTCGGTCAAATACATGATATCTAAAGTGGCATCTGCATGTAGAATAGACGTTTCCGATAAATCGTGCCATGTTTTGATCCATCAGGGAAACTATAACTTATTGGGTGAATTGATGATGTCATTGGTTGTAGGTAGCAAACTGCCTATTCAAAAATGGTATTAACTTTTTGCTAATTTTATAAAAGTACAACCTATAACATCATCAATCTAGCCAATATATTGTGGTTTCTCTGATGGATCAAAAGATGTCTATTACTTACTGTTTCCAGGAACGGCCTGTGGTAAAGATGTCACCTCTGCAATAAATCCATAGTTGCCGTGAGCAGCTGAAGCATGCATGTGAACAGAGATGGCCTCACTCACATAACGCTGACCCCATCTGTCAGTCTACCAAAAAATTAAAACATTCTAACACAGGAAGCAATATGAAACATGTATATTCAAGTTGGTTATCTCATGTTTCTACTGACAAAGAAAATATGTTTTTATGTTAGACTTAAAGCTTGACACAAAATATCCCAATGAAAAAAATTACTGTACTCCTGGTATTTTGCGTGTGCGATTTAGTTTCAATGTGGTAAAATCGCAAAAGTTAATCTTCGCGAAATTGTCAATCAAATCCTTGGGATTTGTGAAAATTTTCATTACCTGAGACTCCATTGCTTTTCATGCTTTTTAAAACGTTTGTCAAGTGTTTTTAGGCGATAAATGGGATACTAAGTAACAATGTCTGTTAAAGTGACTTTAGATCAAATAAACCTAAAAAATTATAATGAAATAGAGGTTAAGGTGCAATGTGTCCTTAACCAAGATGACAGAGTAGTAGGTGTACTTAATAAAATTCGCGAAATTTTATAGCCGCGAAATTGTGTTTTCTCAAAATTCGCATATTAGTCGAGAGTACAGTATTGCTCATTGTTCCCTCAGAACACTGTTGTGTTATTAGCTAATCAAACATACAATTGTGCATACAAAATGCATATCCATTTGTAACATCATCCATTCCTTTTTCTTATCCCATTTTTCCCACTACTGCTGGAGCGTTTATAATGTTCTAGTAGTGTTAGCAGCATGCAGCGACTACTCTACAATGTAACTGTACATCCATCAGCACAAGACAACCACAATATAACACTTTTTTAAAGTGCAATAAAAAACCATACATACCTCAACTACATCACTGGACTCGAAGCGCATCCGTCCCATTTTGAGTTGATTCCCAGCATCAATAGAAGCAAGGAGTTCAGTATTATCAAAGTACTCTCCATTGAATATTTCAATATTGTTCTTGTCAAATGTATCATTGAATACATTAAGCTGCAGGAAGCGTATTGCAATACGCTTGTTTCTAGCCTTGCTCTTAAGGACTTTCACACAATCCACTGGACGGAAGTCATATTTGTAGTACAAGAGCACTCTGTTTTGGACTTCTATACGCCTCTCAGATGTGCATATACGGACAAGGCCATATGTATTGTAAGGTAGATTATTCATACTCAAGGGAAAAAATGAAGATTCTCTCCGGTCGCTTGTTTCCCCATTCAGCACGAGTGCACCAACAGCATACCCAAGGTTATCATTCAGATGGTTATGGGCCACTCTGTAGGGACAACGAGGGGCTATGAAATCATAGCCATTCCACAGTGACTGCTGTATGGTCACATGATTACTCTCTGGGGTCTGGTAGGCTGTTTGGACAGCAGCAGCTTTTTCACCATGTAACATCCCCGCACCAGTAATTGTGACATATTCCAGCACAGAGCAGTCATTCTTTGTGCAGTCACCTGACTTGTCACAATCTTCAACATCATCCTCTTTGTACCTGTAATACATAACACAGAATGACACATCCATCAACATAATTTGAGTATAATTGTGTGATCACAGTACAACCAGAAATTGAGGAATTTAACAGAGCCAGAACACCTT
The DNA here is from genome assembly GCA_903813345.2 of Owenia fusiformis. NCBI lineage: Eukaryota > Metazoa > Annelida > Polychaeta > Sabellida > Oweniidae > Owenia > Owenia fusiformis. The sequence goes on along the minus strand of CAIIXF020000008.1, from coordinate 20,430,173 downwards.
ACAAATCATCATAGGTTAATACAATAAGAAACTAATACTATCTCAATACAGCTTTACAACATTTCCATTTTAACATTTCCAGCATTATTCGAGTTATTTGATTAGTAAAAAAGGTTCGTTGTTCTGTGCAACATAACAATTGAACATACCATTCAAAGTGATAGGATGAGAAGCGTATATTTCCCCAATACTGGTAGCCCTGCGGTAAGTTTCTTTCTTCGCATCTCATGAACACATACTGTCTGTCGTTGATACATTGTGCTAGGTGGTAGTTCATCTTTCTATTACATTGATCAAGGCTCGTTTCTGTACCGTCACAGAAAAATGTACTTTCCCAGAAATACTTGCGGAATATAGTTGGATAGAATCCATGGACAAAAGCATCATAGTGTTTGGTTCGTCTAATATGCACATTTTGGGATTCGAATCCAAGATCACGGCATGCCACTTCTGCAGTTTTTTCATTCCAGTTTTGGTCACAAACAATATTCCATCTGTTAGTTGTTTTATTAAATAACTCAACAAAACCCTCGTTAGGTCTTTCACCTCCATGTAAGCGAATCATATGTGAAAGTGAGGTAGGAGCACCCGATTGTCGTTTCATCCTCCCACTTCCTGGTTCCATAGGACTAAATTCTATCCTACGGTGGAAATCTCCCCTAGCAACCAGGGTACCCAGGACGAGGATTCCAACGTGAGGGGCAAATGTGATCTTTACTCCTGGTTCAAGAGCCAGGATTGCACCAGGCATGACAGTCAGGTCTGCTACAACCACATATGGTACAGATTTGCGGGTCAATGTTAACGATTTTTTCACACGACCTCCTAATGGTTTATTAATATCTAACTCAACTTCAATCTTGCCTCCAGTGGATAACAAGGAATCAAATTTGTTATCTATGAGATATGGATAATACTCCGCAATCGCAAAACTATTCCAATGATCAAAATCAAACAGTCTGTTTCTGATGGCCATCTGATCCCTTGTTCCCCAATAATTCTCCCTGACATCTAAATAATTCAGGAGGGAAGATGAAGATACCCCAGCAACGATCTCAAATGCCATGCTATTTCCGAATAAATTCCTGTTAACAGTGATATTCTGCACACCTATGACGGCCATTGTGTAACTCTCAGGACTGTATATATTATCAGGGTTGCTATTAGAGAAAGGCTTGTTCCTTTTCAAGTCATTATACATGAAATATGGGTTATACCAGTACCATCCCACTGAATAATCGTTATGACTAGAGATGTCATACTGAACAACATATTTTCCTGTGTTGTCATAGAAATAATTGTACTCTACTTCAAGGTCTTTCTCCATACCAGAGATTGTAAAAATTCCCTTGAGAGCCACATTATTCCTAAATATGTTATTATACAGGGTACCATTGCAGTAAAATCCATGGACCACAAATGCAAATCGCTCATTATTCTCAAAGATACTGTCATTCACATTCACTGTGTGATTGCTGAATTCATATCGATCAATCTGGTCGCTGTTGATTTTTGGCAATTCTATGATGTATCCACCCTCCCTGTTATTGTACACATGAACTGCCATAATTTCCCAATGCCATGCGTTATTAGTGAACTCAACATGATTGTGCTCTGCATGTATCCCTTTCCCATTCCTGAATATTTCACAACTTTCTAAGGTGTACCAGATATCTGCCAAACGCTCCGGGGCAGCCGCTTCCGTACGCCAATCAGGCATGTAATACTGGTGATACTTTGTGATACTCGGAATAAACATAGCATCTTCAACATTGTCTCTAATAGTCAAACCATACATGCGAATTTCCTCCCAGTAGTATCGGATAAATAAATCATAGAATTCATTAGATGGACTATTGTAGTGTTTTGTCACTATTCCTTGGTTGTTTCCTGCCATCGTAGAATTCTCAACGTCTAGATTTGGATACACCCTTCGAGAATGTAATGGCCCTTAAAACAGAAAAATTATACTACTTTTTGATAATGGCCATGCAGAACAACTAACTGAAACATGTTTTACGACTTTAAGTCACAATTATTACCAAAATGAGAAAATTGTACAGGTTAGAAAATTTGAGGTGAAAATGAGAATAAGTGTTACTGTATATCACATAATTTCTGAATTTTTTACATGCAAGATAATGGGAGTACAGGCTCATGATGGTTCCCTATCCTTGGTGAAAATATTGTTTCATTTACTTACGTGAGCGAATGATCATAGACAGGCGGCCAGAGACAATTCCATGAGTCTTCCAGTTAATAGTAATATATGGGCCACTGGAGAGTAATGGGAAGTCCACCAGATCCCGTTCAACCTCCCATTTACGAGCTGTGAGGTAATTAATTCGCTGACTATCATAAAATGTTAAATTCTCCATATGTGTGTCTGGGTTATAGTCTAGTAGTTCAACTGACAAAATGAATTTTGGATATGTGTCTGTGCGGACCTCTACCCAATAATCATACAAATCTGGTTCATATGTTCGCCTAGTAAAAAGATACTTGAATCCACCCTGATTCTGATTAATACCAGGTACATAAAGTGAACTAGTGGAGCGCTCTATATAAATGGGGTCCTTCATCCAGCTTCTAACCTGCCAAGCGTCCTGCTCTTTAAATGATGGATCATATTCCAGACCAGCGCGGGTATTCCCAATAAAATTACAGAATTTAACTTTAATCCAGGGACTCCGAGTGATTAGTCCACTTCCAATATTATTCTCAATATTTAAGTGCTGAACACTATGTGCTCCGTATGGAAAGTTCCGGAATATCTGCATTCCTGCTGAGTTACCCTGTCTAATTTTGAGATGCTCTAGGGTATGGAAATTGTAGTCTACCTGTAGCCCAGGGGCATACTTGGCCACTGCAGGGTCAAGTAAGCCAAACTTTTCAATGGTGAGATGACGAAGTATGCTGGGACGTTGAACCTGTGCCATTGTTATTCTCACACCTAAAGATAAACCATACAATGTATTAAGTATTTATTTGTTTGGTGACTGCATAAATCCACTATGAGATCATGTTATTGAAATACATGTATTGCTATAAATATACATAGCGGTAATTCTTACTATAATGATTTGATAAACTGCAATATATAAATTGTGATGATCACAACTAATATGGTGTGAAGTGCACAAACTTTTCGTAATGTAGGTTGAGCGGTATAAAAATATGATGCTAAGACTACTAGTGCTTAAACTGAGACAAAACAACCCAAAACTTAGACAAAAATATATAACATAAAGATAAGGCCTAAATATATTTTATTTATCCTATGCCAAGTAGAGTTTTAGGGAGATAAGTTGGTAAGATATATCCCGTATCCTGATTTTGAGGTTTCCATATCCAGAACCTCCATATCTCCCGCCATATCTCCCGCTTAGGTGCATATCTTCCCGCTTCCGGTAATGCAATTAAATGACTTTGCATATGAATGATTTTTTTATTTTTACACTTTGTACTATTGAAATGGCCATATGCCCCTGAAAACTCTACTTGGTATAGGATAAAGCAGTTATGTACGGTCGGTTTGGATATTGGGTTCATCCCTCGTGAGATGTGCACATCTACCTTCGGTCCCTACGGTCCCTCAGGTAGATATGCATATCTCCCTCTGGATAAACCCCATATCCAAAACCTCCAAGTACATAACCCTTATTTATATGCATGGATCAGAGCATATTTAAATATTTCCTCCTGTATATAAGAACTTGAAAATCCCTATTTAATTTGAAGAATTTTTAAAAAATTGCATTATTAAAAATATCTGCAAGACTAAATGCAACACAACTGAATTATTGGCATGTAAAATCTTTTTACACCACTAACCTGCCCATGTTACTGGGACACATTTCACATTGACGTCCATGGAATGATCACAGGAGTGATCTTCCAGCTGGTCTGCCCTACACTGCATGATATCGGAGTCCATCTCGTCGCAGTAAACATTGGACAGCCATATAGGCTGGCCTGGGTCTCCCCGCTGTGTTTGCTGAGGCAGCCATGAATCTGGATGCACCGTGTATCCCATCATCTGGCACACTAGGGCAGCATTAGCCATGTTCCAGCCCTAGAATTGGAAATTATATGGATGTAAGATCAATATTCTGGGATATATCCTTGAGATCTAAATATCATGAAAAGCAAGGGAATATGTGATGAATAAATCCAGAGTAGCCAGTATTCATTCAATTTGAATGGCTCATAAATTTTATAGACTGAAATCATTCTGAACAATTCTGAAATAAATCTGCCTAACAGCCCAACAAGGAGTATTTTCATTTATTGAATCATGATGGTTTACAAGACATTTTCCCATGAATTTTAATGTATTAAGTGAATGTGGTGGAGCTGAGTTTATTCAAAGACAAGACTGATAAGATTTAAGGAACTAAATTGAGTTTTGAAGAAACTCTTACCACATTACAAACAGTTCCCCATTGTCCATCTTTGTAAACTTCAAGTAGTCCCTCACTGCTTCCCCATTGCCGCCCAATACGGACATGAGTGTCGTTAATCCATGTCTCAGGCTCCTCTCCCAGTGTAAACAAACTAGGACTATTAGGACTATCTCGAGTCATCAACTCCCCTTCTACTAGAATACCTATTGAATTTGGAAATAGTAAGGTAACACCAGGTTTCAAATTCATAGCACCATCTCGCTCAATGTGGATATCCTTATCAACAGTGTATGTACCACCTATCACTCCACTCCACGACTGCCCTCCTAATCGGCCACCTATAATCATAGTGCCAGGTCTTTGGAATTCTTCCTCGAATTTTGGAAATGTGTCAGTGTATTTATCGCCATATATGTTACTGGTTAGTAGAACAGGGTCGTACACCAAGCGTGCAAGATCGTATCTATGGTTGTAGTCGAACAAACGTCCGGCAATCTGACTATACTCTGTGGTGCCCCACCAGTTCTTGTTGACTGTGACTTGGAGAGTATGGTCTACCAAGTGTGTTGAGAATTCAAATAAAGATGACGGGTTTACCATGTGATTGTTTTGGAAGATGACATTATTGGATGAAACAACGGCAACCGCATTGCTCCTGGATCTTGCATTCAACCCAGGAAATGTCAGATTTATTGTATTACCATCTAAATAATTATGTTTAAACTCCAGAACTTGTTGTCCACTTTCTTTAGTCATTTGTAAATTCACAACATACCGTCCACTGTTACGTTCGAATATATTACTGCTCAAAGAGTAGTTCACATTCATATTTTGATAGATCCGACGCCATACTGGATCATCTCCATTGTTTAACAAGAGTACACCTACAGTATGATCTCTGAAAGTGTTATTTCCAATTCTTCCAACAACATGAAGCATAGGAGCTCCTCTGATAGCCAGACGTCCATTGTTTGAAAAACGACTGTATCCAACAGTAAAGTTGACATTAGACGAATCGCTCCTCCAACAAGATTCGAAATCGATACCCAGCAGTCTATTACCATGTATATCTGTCTCGTTAATCACTGTCAATCCGATCTCATCAATTTTAACTTCTTCGTTTGGCATTCGATGGTGAACTATAGATGGAGTCAGGCAATAATTCCCAACCATGACGCCCATTCCATTGTTATTCTCAATACGACAGTGAAATATCTCAGTTCGTTGAATTTTCTCAAATCGTGACCGATTCTCAACTTTCATTGTCTCATTCAGTCTTATATATATCCCATCTCCTTTGTTATTGCTGACAGTCGAGTGATTGAAAATCCTGTATCCCCCAGTGTATGTAATGTTGACTCCACTCTCTTCATTGCGTTCAAAGATGCTGTGATTAACATGGACATCCCCCGCACCTCCATAAACACGTAGCCCTGCCTCGTATTGATTGTCGCTGACGACAGAGTGGTTAACAAATACATAATTCCTCACATTCTCTACATATATCCCATGTCCAGTATTGTTGTGCGCTGTGGTGGTATTGATTCTAATTTCAGCATCCGCTTCTGAAAAATCATATAAATATATTATACATTAATGGTGTATAATTAGTCATGCATGTCTTGTTCATTGACAATAACTGAACCATCTAAATACAACTTTTAACTAATGAAGTTATCAATATATTACATTTGTCAAATTGACTGTCAATGCTATCAGAAGACTTCTGTTATTCTCAAATGTATATGACGTATAATTGAGGCATAAAAAAGAACAAGATAATCCATTATGATCTTGCTTGGAAAATGCAAAAAGAAATCACCATCAGCTTAAACCATTTTTCTTAAAAAAGTGTCAAAAAGTTGCCATTAATTGTTCTCCCAACTATCTAACTAACCCGTGTGATGTCAAATTTCATCTTCAGATATACTGACAATAATGGTGTATCTTACCTGGTCCCTTATAAGGTCCAGATGTGGAAGAAGTAGGAATGCTTTCAATACGCACTGTGAACTTCAAACATGATTCCAGCTTCACACAGTTTAAATGACTTTTGGCCTTCCACCTGCAAAAAATACCTCATATAGAAATCTAACTGACAAACAATGTACATGAATTACTCCTTGTATTAAGTACACTTTTTGTAAAGCATAAAATGGATTTTGTCTTCGTGATAATCTAGAGTATATTGAATGAACAATCAGTATATCACCATTGGTTATACTGTTGCAACTTGTAAGAAATCCAGGTGAAAATTTTATTGAGACAATGCTCCAAGTACCTGAATTGAAGCCACATGTACTCAGTAGATGTTGTTATTCCCTGAGGCATGGTTCCATTAAGAATCTTCACACGCATTAGGAGACGAGCAGTTGAGAACTCCCCATCTCGTACCTCAAGCCATCCCTCTATATCCTCCCTGTTTTCACGGTCCATCTCCAAGACAACCAAACTGAGGATGTGACCACGTTGTGTTTCATATCTCTAACGATCATAAACAAAATAAGGAGTCCAATGAATATTATATCATTTAGTGAATCAACACTAGAAGCTCATGTAATTCAAATCCAAAGAAGAGGATTCAAATCCACGAAGAGGATACAAATCCCCAGAAGAGGATCCAAATGTCTTAGAATTGATTCCAATTTTTGGCTGCATACTCTCCATACCTCTTTATGTGCAACATCTGAGTTCTGTTACTGATTAACTTTATGTGAAATGGAACCTCTGTAAGTGGAACACCTCCCAAGTGGAACACTATTTTGGGGTACCAGAGGTGTTTCACTTACACTTGAACACATATAGAAAAGATCTGAAGTCTTACCCTAACGCATGGGGAACTTAAATCAGGGACCCCAGTAATCTGAACTGGATAGGCCTGGCTTCGAAGTGATGCTGCCCGACAAAACCCTTCATGATACTGTCCATACAGAAAATATTTCTCATCCATCATTTTTACACGGATTCCATCTCCAGAGTTATGGTGAAAACTGCCACCGTTTACTTGTACTCTGCCAATGCGAGACCTCACCACTAAACCATGACCTGGATGCAAATATGCTAAATTTCACTTTTCATCTGTATTCATGGACAGGGTCATATATTAAAGTGTTAATTTAATGGAAAGAATTAATTAGTCAATAAAAATCACATTTATACGAAACATGACTTTAGTTAAATGATCATTATAAAAGGAAGTGGGTCTAATCCTATATTAAATAAACCAATTCTATTGCAAAACTAAGAAATCATTCATCATATTATTCTATTGAAGCCTAAATTAAATTTGCTCTACGGCGGATGTACAGTGGACGTAGCTTCCCAAAATCGATATAGAAAAACTACATTGAAGTGCTTGTCCCTATATTTTAAACTGCATGTTTCACTCGATTTTGGGAAGCTACAGCCAATGTATGCATTTGCCGTAGATCAAATGAAATTGAGGCATTACCTCTATTTTCAGACACCTCTGAATGGTCTACTTGAGAGGATGTAACAACAGATGAAAGGTTCATGCCATCTAATGCACTAAATTTTACAGTAACGTGGTTCATCTTTGGGGCCCTTGGTGCCGCACGTACTGATGCAATAGGATTTCTGATCCTGACACCCTCTTTATTAATTCTCTTGAAGTAATCATCATATTCCATTCCTGCGTAACGAATATCCACATACTCCATCACTGATGCTGACTCGTTGTAAATGTTTCTTTGTGTAATCTCGTGGCGGATCGTAGTTGAGTTCCAAAACTCGATACCTTTCCAGAAATCGGTGGCAACATTATTAGCCAGTCCTATACACTCTATGCCAACTATCTCTTGGTTTTCTGAAATGTGACAAGACATTCAATTTTGTTTAGTTTATTAAAATATATTTTGTTGTAAATAGAGACATAAAGTATGCTCACTTCATCTTAAGAAATATTTTATCAGAAAAGATTGATTGATAGTGGGAGGTGGGATGAGAGACTAGTCCCAATGACTTGAGAAAGGGACATATTTAAAGTGGCCACACTGAAACTACCCACCTTCCCTTTCATGAACATAACAATTCGTATACAGTAAAACTTATGTACAGTGAACGCCAATGGAGCCACAAAATATGTTCATTGTAGGTAGGTGTTCACTAGAGCTCAGGGAGTGTGCAGACAATAGGTGTTCACTAGACAAAGGTGTTCACAAGAGAGGTGTTTACAGTAAAGCCCTCTTACCACATATTCTTCCTCCAAGTTTGATGTTCCTTGCCCCAGGACATTGGAAAAGATTGGCCTCAGATCCAGTACAGTTAGGCTGCTCATACTGCATGTAAACAGTGTCATTGCGAGCAAGCTCTTCAAATGTGAAGTTACCGGTCAGAAATCCAAGATGGTGGCAGGTTGTATTCACATCAATTTGGGTCCAGCTATGAAATAAAAATAATGATTAAAATTGCAATAGATTTGAGATCTAAAACAAACAAAATTTGCATTCTTCAACCACAGAACCACAATTTGACATTGAAATTATTAGAAACTGACATAGCAGCGGATACAAATGTATAGGCTAATGTAATAATATAAATTCATGATATTTGCAGAAATGCTAAGGGATATAAAATATTAGAATATACAGGTTTTAAGGTATTATCACTTAAAAGAGAGGAGTCTGTTACAAATTGGTTCTTGACCATGGTTTCTATCAATTCAAAAGCAAATATTTAGGAATTAAGTTTATGTTATTGTCAGTGAAATATTCACTTTAAACCCAAAAATTAACCCCTAAAATGTTCCATCCACTGACAATAGCCCACAAGCACCTGTATGCAAAAGTTACAATTAGACAGAAAAATAGAAATCAACATTTTGTTGCTTTCAGATTAAGAAAAAATAAACTGTACAAATTGTATTATCTAGAGTATGTGTTGTGGTGAACCTTGGACACTAATTCATGCCTTATCAGTATAATGCTTGTATGTGGTATATTTTTCATTTATCAACTCATGCTAGTAATATACAGATATTGTGATCATTTCTAGTTAAACTGAATTTCCATTTATTTTAGAATGTATCTTGTTAAATATATTTGATTTAAAAAGAAGTATTATTTGATAGCCTAATACTAAAATGATTTATTCACTTTCTACATCTAGTAAATTATTGAACTGAAGCATATAAACAGATATTTTTGTATCAACATCTAGTAATGTTACAAGCTACAGATAGTTTTATTTTTAGAAATATTTTCAGATCAATCTAAGGCACTGAGCCCCTTTAATTACATAATTATTAACTTTGATTGTTGGAATACTTACTTTCTGTTTGCTGTACAGACATGACGCCATTTTCCTTGATGATGAAGGTTGAGATTTCCCTTCCACACTGTTCCCCACTCCCCCTCGACCAACCGGATGTCTTTTGGCCATTCAACATTTCCCTGAATTCCTTCACGAGTTAGTAAAATATGTTGATTTGGACGACCCTGGAATTACATATACATGTTCAAGTTGGCATCATTCTAAAGGACTCTTAAACAAAAAAATGATTATTCAATTACATACTTTATAATATAGTCATCTGATTTTGGAGTTTTACAATTTGAAGCTCTTGATCACAATAAACTTCAAAAAATAGTGAATCATCTCTCAATAAAAAGGATGACTAATTCAGCTTGACCCTGTGATATCTGACATTTCTATAGACCTTACAGGTGTGGGATTAATCAAGTCAATATGGCAAAACAAAAATGTGTTTTCACCGCATGGCATGGTAAAATCTGTAATGGTATTCTATGAATTTTTTTTGAAGTGATGCACTGAGATCCATTTAAGAAGGCGCAACATCATCAGTGTGTCAATATTTTTGCAATAAATCAAGCAACAGGGAGTGTACATAACCTGTAATAAATACTTAGGTGATGTCATTATCACGAAATGTATGTCGTTGCTGTTTTTTCAATGAGTTACACCAAAACGTTACAAAAAATAATTAAAACAATGTAGTAATTGTGATATGGGGGAGTAAGTGGACACTGCACTTCTATGATACTCAATGTACAAGTTTTCTGATTGAAGGCTGTCAGATTCAGGAAATATTCCCTTTTGGCATGTTCCTTAAATGTATGGTTTTCATTACTATCCTAGTTATGTTTGATAAATGATAAGTGTATGCATTTGATGCATAGTAAAGTACATAAAGTGTCTTACCCATTCACTATCCAAATACTATGTCATATTGGTGTCATACAATGTCATATCGGTGTTTATGGCAGTAAATAATAATTATAAACATATTTTTGAAATGAGTACACAAAAATAAAAATGTATGAACCACTACCCCAAGTTCTCCAAGTTAAAATGCTAAGTTTTGAATGAAATTAGTGAATTCTGCAACGATCAACTGATGTAGATTTAGAAAACCTGAAAACCTGAAAACCTTGATATTTATCTTATTGGTGGTCAAGAAACAGTATGGATGTATGTCTAGACATTTCTTAAAGATCATTAAAAATAGCATGCCCAATAGCCATGAAGTAATAGAATGGGGATTCTACTTTCATAACCTGATATGTATATAACGGTACATTTAGGAAATATGATATTTGCGTACATGTACATGATACGTAAGATGTGTTGCAGTTTTGAGGGTAGATGAATTAAATTGCATAACAACACAAAAACGACGTTAACGCAAACCTAGGTATATAATTAGCTTATAGCAGAACTTATCTGATGCCAGTACAATTATGAGTCCTGAGCCGAAGAACCCATACGATTGGGGATTCAACTAAAGTGCTAAAATACTCAGAAATTTATTAATGTGGAAAATTCTCCCATATAGTATACCATACGCACAATGTATTGGGACATTGTCAGGACCTTACATGTACTACTGGCTCAACCCATGCTCAAGATAAGAACTCCCCACTATCTGTAAGAACAAGGGGCTCTTGTTTTGGCACCCTGCCGGCTAATTATGAGAAGTATGCTAAAAAGTTTTAAACTTACCCTCGCTATGAGTGTCCCATTAATGACCATTCCTACACCTGGGCTAAATCTCATTTCTACTCCAGCGTCAATTGTTAGCACGGCACTTCCAGCCACAATTATATCATTGCGTACAATGTAAGGGCTATGTTCTGTTGTAATAGTTTGGTCATATTCTATGAGGCCACCATCGAGTGGAAATTGAACTTCTACTCCTGGTTCTTGAGATTTCACAGCCACCAACTGTATCAATAATAGTAGCAGAACCTTTCCAGGCCCATTAGTCATCGAAATTGGGGCCATCTTTTACAAAAAAATTATTCCAGGTGACACTGATTACAGGTGTGTATTTAATTCATTATGTTTGGATCCAGCTTACTATATATCCTTTGTAATAGATTCCTCGACGATAGTAGTTCCAACTTAAGCGTTGAAATCCATAATGAGAGTCAAAACTCTGCTGTACAAGTGTGTTTTGTTCAAATATATTTCACCTCACCTGTTTACTTCCTCAACGGAATGGTCACGTGACTTTTGGTGTAAATTGCGGATACAAAGAATTTAATTGATTTGAGTTTTAATCGTATGTTCTGGACCGATATAAAGATGGCAGCACCAATAGGATCCAATTTTCTCTAGAATCATTCTCAAAATTCATTTCGTTCGTTGCGTACCTTCACTACCTGAGGTAAGGCACAGGAGGTACGGATGGCACTGGACGAAAGGCTCGGAGACTGCTAGAATTACACAGATCGAGTACCATGCCATCTTTACTTAAAAACAATTTCTATCGGCCTTAGGCTGTGGTTTTATATGCACGGGTTGTATCCAAAGCCCCGTTATGATTGAGAGGTCGCGAGCAAGTTCCCGCTGAAATCACGAGCAAAGTCCTTTTTATTTAATTCATCTGGAAATATGGACCAAAAAAGGTGAGAATACGCATTACTGTTCTTTGATACTTAAGGTATACTTTCAGAACAGGTATATCTTCACAAACAATGACATGAAAGATAACTATTTTTACTGGCATGGAAGAAACGGGCGTCAATATGCACGTTTGCATAATTTACTGTTAACATATTACTTTTATGGTTAAAATAGAGACACGAACTACGATATACATACCTCATTATGAATATTGGACCAACATTGTATGTATTGATAAGTTTGTTTTCAAAAACATCCACTGTGGGGGGTATAATACATCATTGAAGGTGTGCCAGTGGCCCCGCTGAAATTATGAGGAAGCCCCGCTGAAAACATGAGGAGGTCCCGCTGAAAACAGGAGCAGATATCACGAGTACCCGCTTCGATCACGAGGAAAGCTCATTACTATTACATAAAATATTGAGGTTCTTCAAATAAACGTACACGTAAGACCAAGTTAAGTATTTCTAATAATTACTGTATATATACTGTTTCATTCTAGGGCCAGGTTTCTAATGTTTCCATTCCAACTTCAAGCCACCAGAGATTTCGTCAAACATTTTATAGAGTTGCATCCATATCAAAATGTATAGGAGAAAGGTGGATATCATTTCAAGAATGAACTTAATTGAAGCCTGAGGTTCAGGGTAATGAGTCTTGTATTAAACAAAGACACCCCAAGTTGCAAGAAGATGAAATTTAGAGAGAAAGGAGAACCACAAAGTCTCCATGAGAATTCAGGTTCTACTTTTATAATTTAACAATAACATTCAAGTTTTTGTTTTTAAATATTTATTAAAATAATGACCATTTGTATACCATACCTGATAATTTTCAGGGACATATCAACCGGGAATATATTCCATATCCGGGCAAATATTTTTCGTATGTCCCGCTCAAACGTGGATCCGGGACATATAAATCGTATGTCCTGCATAAGCCATTTTCCTGGACATATTGTTACGCAGTAAACACGATACAAATATATGTCATATTCCACAATGAATATGGCATATTCACTTGTGGAGTATGACAGACTCACCTGCGGTATATGGCATACTCACCTGCGGTGTAAGGCATATTCTGCAAGTGAGTATGACATATTCTGCGAGCATGGGGTATTTACTGAAATCAATGTATCACATATTCAATACGGAATATGCCATACTCACCTGCGGAATACGCCATATACCACAGCTGAATATGGCATATACACCCGTATCACAAATACCACGCAACCATGAATATATGCCATATTCCGCGTAACAGATACGATGTTACGCGGAGTATGGCATACATTTATGGTTGCGTGGTATTTGTGATACGGGTATACAGTATATGCCATACTCACCTGCAGTTTATGGCATATTCCGCAGGTGAGTATGCGATATTCCGCCGTGAATATGCGATACATTGATTTCAGTGAATACCTGATAGTCACCTGCAGAATATGTCATACTCACTTGCCGAATATGTCATATACCACAGGTGAAAATGACACAATGATTACCCGTTTGTTCAATCAATGCAATTGACAATTGCGTACTTCCGTATCGTGTTCTCATTGCTTAGTGGGTATGCAATATACTGCAGCTGAATCTGTCATACACCGCAAGTGAATATGCCATATTTATTGCAGAATATGACACATATTTGCATCATGTTTTCCGCGTAACACGTGCGTTTAACATATCCTACGATTAATTGTTAATGATGAAATTATTTGATTATTATAATTTCGGACTCATAATCGGATGATGTACTCCTTTGTTACTTACATCTAGCAGTTGATCCATAAATTGCCTTTTCAAACGTGTGCGCCATTGGTGCTGAATCCTCTAAGGTAGTAATATACTGAACTACAGTATAATGTAACTTCAGTGAAATATAAATATATATTGCATACAAAGAAGAACGAGTTATTTGAAACTTGTCAAAAGTCGTGGAATGGATTTAAATCTTCTCTTGGTAATTTCTCGATGGAGTCAGGTCGAAATACATTAAGTGAAATGGTTTTATTGGAATCATGCTCGTAGCCAGCTTTTGGTAAGGGGGGAGGGTTGCTCGAACCGATAATAACAATCACAATGATATATATGTGCTCTGTAGAGTATCAATATATATATTTATGACGTTGGCTACAGTCGTGGCAGATTTGCAAAGTCAAATCGGTCTTCACTCCATTTTAGAGAGCCACTTGCTCCTGATTTCAGCGGGACCTCCTCATGTTTTCAGCGGGGCCTCCTCATGTTTTCAGCGGGATCTTTAGTTTATTGCTCATGGTAGAAGCGGGGCCTCAAGGGATATGCTAAATTTGAAATATATAATTTTTTGTGAAACTTAAGGAAGTGAAACTCACAATACCTTCATTTCATATTACTATGACCATTTCAACTGAAGGGCAATGACCTTCTTCAGCTATAAAATATAGAAATATATAGATAAAGATTCAAGATGATACATTCTCTCTCCAATTATCGAATAACAAAACTCAGAACATAAGCTCATGATCCTTTTTTGCAGGAGTTGCTTTTTACTATCAATACCATGTAATAATTGAGTAAAATTAAATGAAAACGCTTTTTACAACATACAATTTAAGTAAACAAAAGATAACCCTTCTTTTCTTTTAATTGCTCGCGATTTCAGCGGGTATTTGCTCGCGACTTCTAAATCATAGCGGGGCTTTAGATACTACCCGTGATATGGCACACCTTCTACTAAGAGTTGCATCATTGACTAAATCTAAGACAAAGGCCCTGTGTCCCGAGGATTTTGACTGGAATTTGGCCATTTTCGCCAAAATCTCTACAAAACCTACTGAGTCTCTAGACCCTCTAGCCAATTCTTGATGATGACAAAGTTTAAGTCATTCTAAGTGAAGCTGTATTCTTTAAAATTACCCATATCGCAGTTGTTAGAGCATTTACTTTGGTTGTTGACAATCGTAGCCACAGGAACTCCGGTAGCACCTTAATATATGGTATAGTTTTGATATGCTGGCTTATAGGCTATATAATAGAGACTCTGCATCTAAGCATATCATAGTGATACAAGTTTCTGTGATCGTAGCTTAGCTTTATTTATTTGCATGGTGAAACTTTTGGAATCCAGATGGGTTTGTAGAAAAAACCGGGTACCAGGTAGTAAATCCTCCATGCTGGGTTCAAACTTGGTACCCGTACCCGGTCGAAAAAACGGGTACCCCAAAAACGAAAAATACGAACATATAACATAATTAGATCAGTTAGAAAACGTAAGATTTGTTTTGAAATTACAAAAGTGTATGTAACATCCTTCAAAATTGAGCTAGAAGCTTAAAAAAAAGCATTTTAAGGCTCTTTTCTTCCTCTATCGTCGTGGTCATATTTTCATTGGTTATGGGGGGGGGGGGGTGCTATCCCTCCTGGCTACGCCTACGACATTGTAAGACGTAACAATTTACACTACAGTGGACGTTTCGTCGAAAATCGGGATAACTTAAATTATGATAACTAATCAAAATCGTACACGCAGCCTTGCCCAAGTCGGTCTCTTGTTACGCGGTATATGGCATACATTCATGGTTGCGCGGTATTTGTGATACAGGTGAATATGCCATACTCACCTGCGGTATATGGCATATTCCGCAAGTGAGTATGCGATATTCCGCAGTGAATATGCGATACATTGATTTCAGTGAATACCCGATACTCACCTGCGGAATATGTCATACTCACTTGCGGAATATGCCATATACCGCAGGTGAATATGACATATACCGCAGGTGAAAACGTGATACAGAAAGCGTTGGTTTGATTGGTTGCGAGAATCGACTCTAAATGTAAAACTATACGCTGGATTAGCAATATATTTAGTGCGTCGAGTACTAATATATGAATCCTGGATTGATTGAGTAAGTTTATTACGCGAGATTGGTGACTGATACTTCTGATAAGGTAATATATTCGATACACAGTACTGTTGATTCAATAATCATTATAATAATCTATAACGTTTTACTTGTTCGTTCAATCGATGCAATTGACAATTGCGTACTTCCACATCACGTTCTCATTGGTTAGTGTGTATGCCATATACCGCAGGTGAATCTGTCATACACCGCAAGTGAATATGCCATATTCGTTGCGGAATATGACATATTTTTGTATCGTGTTTACCGCATAACACTCTCTTTTACTATCTTGATTTCTATTATAATAATTCAAAAACAGATAAGTAAAAAAATACCGACATGGGCAAGGCTATCGTACACGTTGCATCATGTAAATTAACACACGTCACCTCTCTACTAAAGTAACGATAGCCATTTACAGATTTAAATCATAATCAAAACAATTCACGACATATGAACTATTGAAAATAGAGTAAGATTGATTTGTCATGTTTTTCAAATCGTCTTACAATGTCATAGGCGTAGCCAGGAGGGGGTTCGATGGTGCGATCGCACCCCCCCCCCATAACCAATGAAAATATGACCAGTGATGATAAAGGAAGAAAAGAGCCTATGAACCCTGAGAACACATTTTTGGAACTGAATATGACTGTTTTCAATTGAAGCACTTTCGTATTTCTGTTCAATATCTCGATTAGCTAGGCAGTCACGCTTGGTATAAATATCATTACACCATATTTCCGAAACGTATAAAGGGACGGGTAGGTTAGATAGGTTGATCATACAATTTCAATTTCAGTGAAGATTTCATCTCTGTGCCGCTTGTCAATTTGAACTTTAAACATGGCTTTATTTGCCTTTTCTTTTATGTCTTGCTGGGCCGGTTTAAAAGATCCAGAAGCACTCAAGACAATTCCTAAATTGTATAATTTTGAACATTTTGTATATTCTTACCCCCTATCACACCAAACTAGTTCTTACCCGTTCTTGCCAGTCCTACGAAAATGTCGTAAAACGGGCTCAATCTGGCTGCGGTCGAGATATATGTCTAAAATAATTAGCTACTTCGTTCATAAACAGTCTTCAATACGTCCATCTCATTCGCAGTTCGTTCAGGTCGCATCACGTCGGTGTGCAACGTAGTATAAACTGTCCCTTAGTCTAGAAGGTCATCATGACCTGATTACAGAACGGTATGGTCGCCATCGAATTTTGAATCGATTCAAAATTCGAAATCACATACCCCGTCCGGGAAAGTCCATAAAGTTCGTAAACAGACCGTAGAACGTTGTAGCAACGTTCATTCAGTTCGCACACAGTTTAAAACCGATTCGGCAACGTTTTGACGATCACCAGAAAATTTTGAGCATGCTGGAGGACCTACTCGTTCTAGTAGTTTCATGAAGTTTGTAAACAGATCCCATACGGTTTTTAGTGGGTTCTTAGTACGTCAAATCCGTTCGTGCACAGTTTAAGCCCGTTTTCGAGAACGTAGTGAGAACTAGTTTGGTGTGATAGTAGGGTTACCATTTATTTGAAACCGTTCTTGACGAACTTTGTCACATTTCCAGAATTTCATGATTTTTGTTTTATCAATGTTAATTTCAAGTTTCCAGTCATTACAGATGGATTCAAGAGTGTTTAGTTTTATATCAAAATTATGTGCAGTTCAAATGTTGACCTTGCACCGAGTTTCATGTTGAATTTAGCTTCTTCCAAGACACATCATTTCAACTAATTGCAGTCTTTATATGTTACCGTCTGAATAATACTTTGTTGGCCATGGAGTGCGAGAACTACTGAGATGTTTCAGTCTGAGTCAAAAAGTGTATTGTTTATTGTAGTGCGTTTTTATTTCTGAATCTTATTGCACCATAGAAATAACGATATCGTCTTGCATATATGGTATTGAACAAAGACTATAAATAACCAGTGAATATTAATTAAAGAATATTTATTGTCGACATAAGATGTTCCAGGTCATGCATAACGATAAGTCTGCAATATCATATCTATTAAATCTGTGGATGAAGGAATTCGCGAGAGATGCTTATGATATCCTATCATTTCAAAAGATTTTCAAGTGCAGGCGAAAAATTAATGTAAAGCCGCTTATTTCCGTTGCTCTAATTTAGCATTTGTGCTTGAAAACTGTAACGATTACGTACAGTATTTGACGTTGTATTTTATTACTTAATTCTTTGTTTTATTCCAGCAGCTGGAACGACACAATTATATTCATGATGATGATGAAATCAATGATTATTTTGTAAAATAGTTGTGGTTCGACTGAACCTAGCATTTATTTCATGTTCAAGCTTCCTGGGCCATGGTAGCTAGAGCTAGCTACTTTGGGGGCAATTTCGATCTTGGCACCATCAAACTGTACATTCATTGGTCTCTTTCACAGATGCTTGGCTCTGTGTCTTATGGAACCAAAAGAGATAAGAAGACCTTGATGTGTCTGTACAATGAATCGGGAGGGTTTTCGTGAATCATGTTACCAATATTGTTAATTACTGAACATTAGATAATTAAATTATTGATTTTACTAAAACCGCTTTCTGATATACAGTATTTACTTCTTGAATCAACTAATTTTATGTTATTATATGAAAAGCTTTTCTTGAAATAATTTTTTACTCCCTGCTACCCCCTGGGGGTGGGGGCAAAACATAATTTTCAGGGACAAAAAGTGACCGACAAACTTGCTCGGGTGGTTTTTGTTTATTTCAAACAATCAATATATTCATCAAATCATAATGGCTTGATTTCTTCATTGTTTCGAACAAAAAAAACGAAGAGCCTAGACTAGTATGATGATGGCATTTTTATTGCGATCTCTGAATCTTATTACACCATAGAAATAACGATATCGTCTTGCATATATGGCCTATTAAATAAAGACTATAAATAACCAGTGAATATTAATTAAAGAATATTTATTGTCGACATAATACGATGTTCCAGGTCATGCATAACTATAAGTCTGCAATATCATATCTATCAAATCTGTGGATGAAGGAATTCGCGAGAGATGCTTATGGTATCCTATCATTTCAAAAGATTTTCAAGTGCAGGCGAAAAATTAATGTAAAGCCGCTTATTTCCGTTGCTCTAATTTAGCATTTATGCTTGAAAACTGTAACGATTACGTACAGTATCTGACGTTGTATTTTATTACTTAATTCTTTGTTTTATTTCAGCAGCTGGAACGACACAATTTTATTCATGATGATGATGAAATCAATGATTATTTTGTAAAATAGTTGTGGTTCGACTGAACCTAGCATTTATTTCATGTTCAAGCTTCCTGGGCCATGGTAGCTAGAGCTAGCTACTTTGGGGGCAATTTCGATCTGGGCACCATCAAACTGTACATTCATTGGTCTCTTTCACAGATGCTTGGCTCTGTGTCTTATGGAACCAAAGGAGATAAGAAGACCTTGAGGTGTCTGTACAATGAATCGGGAGGGTTTTCATGAATTGGGGGGAGTTTTTTCACCTTATTGGGTTGTTTTGGTTTATACAACCCAAAATGTGTGTATTAATGATAAACTTTCCTGTTATCTCAAAATCTGCTTGGAACTATACCATTGGATTACTATGGGAAATTCCCCAAAGAGAAAATTCTAGGGACTAGGGAATAGGTACCATTTACCATTCTGATACTCATAGCATCTCTCTCTGCTGCATCCAGAAGGATAGAGATGGAGAGGGCGTGGCTTACCACGATGACCATTTACACAATTTGAGAAATTGATGGTACACTATACATGAAACTATTTAAAACAGCATTTATGTTATTCAAAAACATTTGTAAAAATAAAAATACCTGATTGTTAATCCATAGATAATCCTTGAAAATGAGAAATATTTGAGAAATATTTTTTTGGGATTATATGGTGCAATCTTATAGTCAATAAAATGTTTTAAAGTGTATTGATGTTTCAGATGAAAAACACAAGCAAAATGCATGAAAAAACTCCCCCGATTCATTTTACAAACAACTCGTGGTTCTCTGTAATGTTTTGAATACATTGGTGTAATATTTCATGAGTGTTGGTTTTATGTAAATAATTTACAACCAGACAGGAATGATACAAAATAATAGAAATACGTATATGGGTTTTTGATTTATGTCTTAAAATATGGGTTCAACCTTGCAAAATGAAATGTTAAACCGTTATCCTTTCAAATAATGACATCAAACCCAGCGTTTATATATCAACATATGGCGTTCCAAGCTGCCTCCACTTCTTCCAGCGTAACATAATGACTAGTGATGATGATTTCATGATACAAACATTGATCAAATAGCACTTTGGCATTGTGAAATCCATAATGTTTCCTCAACGTATAACCCAATTTTCGTATACATATCGCCACATAGACGTCCTCGAGATAGAAATATGGAATATTTGGAGATACTTTTACAATATCTTTTACAACTTTCATGGTGGAGAGGTAACCTGTTCCCGAGCAAAAACCTGGGTATGTTGACCTAGGATATTCTCGAAAGGAAGCGTACCACTTGGATTTCTTATCCCTATTTGGCACCCCAGTTTGGTAGCAGTCCCCTACAACCTCATTCTTTATGTCCCATGATTCTAAATCCTTTAGGATCTTAGGCGTATTCACCCACATATCATCGTCTGTTTTCATAACATATTGTGCATTTGAGCAAAATTTCGACGCCCATTGGAATCCAGCTATTGTTTTGTATGTTAAATTCCTGTAAACTTCATCGAAGTCTTTAATCACAATATCGCCATACTTTTTAGCTTCTTCCAATGCCTTTTTATTCAGCGTTCGGACTTTGTGTTTCCCAAGCAAGAAGACATATCGTACCTCGGCTGAGTTTTTATCTGCGATACTTGCCCAAGTTCGTCTTAAAGTGTCCCTATGCGCCTTGTTTTCATGAGTTGTGAAGATCAGCAATAAAAGTGTCACATACGGGGACTTTGGTGACGTTGTGGAACAGACCTCAGGAGGCATGTAAAGATAGGAAGATTCTGGGAAACATGACTTGCAGTTATCTGGTCTTGAAGTTGCTTCACTAACTAAATCTGGTCTTGAAGCTGCTCCACTTACTAAATCTTCCAAAGTCACTTCTGGCTCCTTCGAAGCAATTAAGGAGCTTTTCTTCGCTCGTTTGGAATTATCAGTTTGAGTCTGCGTTCCACGAATGTTGTCATACGCGCTGGATTCTTCTTCAGTCGTGTCATAAGAGTTAATATCTTGGTGATCAGTTGATACGTTATACAACAACTTTGCTATTAAATCACTTATAACCCCAGTAAATGCTACATTTGTATATTTTCTACTAGATATGTTATTGTTGTCATATATCTCAGATGGTGATCCATCATATCTTAATACTCCTTCAACTTTAACTGGAATACCAGTGTCATTAACTGAAATGAAACTTGTGGAAGAATCATCTGGAACATCCCAGTGTTTAGTTACACTAGGCCTGTATCTAGTGCGTGTTGACGAATACATATCACTATTCGAGTACATCCCAAAGAAGTACCATACCAATCCAGGAATGATCAGCGCAAGGCTCGATGCAAACATAAAGAATCGCCTGAGTTCTTTTGTCATCTTCATACATTTATGCTTGCTTATTGCACAATTCTAAATAACGCAGCTTGTTTTAACTACCATTCATTCTGTTGTTTAATAAAATTAAATACATTTCTCATTTCTCAGATTTAAACCATTTTAGTATATTGATTCTGGAAACAATGAATGGCCTTTAGAAATGTCATGCATCTGTGGCTCTGTGGTGGTATTTTGTAATATCCCAGTTTCTTTTTATTTCATTTTGAAAAATGGTCAAAATTAAGTTCATAGCAGTCCGACATCATTGTCTTTGTTCAAGTCCACACAGTGTTTTCATAGTTGTTCATCTGATCTAAACTTTGTTGATCCTTGATATTTATCTCAGTTATTGTTTACTCCTGCAGCAGACGATTGTAGTATTTTTTCAATATCGGCTATTATTCAAATTGTCAGAATTGATTTTCCATCAAAGGTATGCGAGAACAAACTTTCAATATGCAATGTTTTATTCCATGCATTATTCCGAAGACGCCCTACTTATTTTCAATATTCTTATTCTATTTTAGAAAGATAATACACAGCAGATCCAAAACCTCCCATTCTTTTCTGTTCCACCTCTTATTTTGCAAAAATCACGTAAAATTTCCATTTTAGATTTGGAAATGTGAGGGAATCTCTCTTGAATCCATGGAAGAACCAAGCGTAATATTCATTTATTATCAATAATACTACATAATCCAATAATCTGTAAGACATTTCCTTACATCTTCTCTTAATCTCCTTTATCATGGCTGGTTATATCATAACCCTTCACCATTCTGTTTATAGCGTCTATCATGTCGTCTAGGAATAGATAGATACACCGTTTCTAATAGACTCTAAGAAGCAAATATAGGTTAATTTCAACAGAAGTGTTTCACTTCTCATAAACTCCAAAGTGGCTTTCCAGCTGAAATTCAGGAGGATCAATCCACAGCCTGTAATCTGTTGGAGTAGAAGATACGACGAAGAAGGACCGGTAAATCAGAATTTGGCAAAATATTTGTTTCATTTCTCAAAAACTCAAAAGTAGCTTTAGGGAAAATCCGAAGGGTCTTCTCAAAAACATTATGAGATTCACAGCCTGTAGTATCTGTTTGATTAGAAACATATAAGATAGAGGACCTGGCAAAAATATGGCAAAAAGCTTCTCCAGACGAGAAGCCCTTTTTATGAACGTGAGCACATGAAGCAGCGCCCCCTAATGTACATGTACCAATCCTAAAACCTTAACCGAAGTATTAAACCAGAGATAAATATAAAATGTTATGTCTTTGAATAAGCCAAAAATCGTTTACGACGTCTCGATCGTAATCTAATCTTTTATTTTTTATTTAAGGATTTAAGCCTTGGGCTAAGTGCATTGTGTGCTGAACTATTCCTCGAAGATGTTGTTTTCAAATCTTTGCATGACCCCGCAGGGGGAATGCAAGGTTTAGGAAACAATATCTGAGTGGAATGAAGCAGCCACAATGCATTGAGTCTTGGGCTTAAATTCTTTTCATCCATTGCAAAATATTTTCTATAAAATCACCTACATGTAAAAGATACAAAATCACTAAAATAACATATTTTCAATGAAACCTTTTGCAAGGGTCAAGTATTGGAAAACTCAATTCCAATCTCAATCGCTTAGCAACTGTACACAACAAGTGCGTTAATGATATTTCACACACTGTTCATTATGTGAATATTCTGCTCGGATTGGCTGAAATCGGACACACCTTACCTAGCTATGTGTGAATTAAATATTATAGCCCTGGACTCAGTGCAATATGGAATGACCATTCCTTGAAAGTGTTTCTTTCCAATGTGCACGAGATGCGCAGCATCGAGTGTTAATTTTAGGAAACAACGCCACAATGCATTGAGTCCTGGGCTTTAATTATTTTTTTCACACATTGTTAAATATTCTCTACCATGTCACTTAAAAGAAATCACTAAAAGTACATATTTTCAATGAAACATGTTGCAAGGGTCAAGTTTGCAAAGCATCAATTTCAATATAGACTCAAGTTGTCACCTTGACAACAGCATAAAGAGTAACCTTGAATGCGGTGGTTGGTGATATAAAAGTTATATGAAAAACGGTGGATTGGTTGGAATTGACACACCTTGCCTATGTAGCTACGAGCGTATGTGTACGTGTGAAATTAAAGCTATACACTTATTTTTTACGACGCATTTAGGTTACTAGTCGTACAATTCATTTGTTGAAATAATTAAAATCATTTTGTAGATATACAAAATAAAAAAAAAGCTGAATTCTTTTATAATATCTTTAAAATTCAGACTTCTCAAACGAAATATAAATGAATTAACTTGTACACAATTAAAATTTGATATTGGGTATCAACATATTGTTATTGGGTTTTTATCTGGCAATAACATCCCTAACTTTAGAAATATCATAGAAACGATTTTAGGTATAACAATATGTAACAACTGGTGTAATTTTTCAGAATACAATAACAGCTGGAGGAGAATATTTGATAAGAGCCAATTTCATGAGAAATTCATTTATAGATACTATTCGTGCCTATTTCTAATTATAAAAAGGAATGTGATTTGACAGACCTTGTATCGTAATCCATAATCACTTATAAGCACTTATAATTTTGAAAACCATAGATTTTGATCAATATTTTTGGAAATCAATATTTTTGTAGGTCCTATTTGTTCTTAATTAATTGCAATTGTGCATTTATAGTATACAGTATAGTATTTACAGGCCCGTAAGACACTTTTCTCCAAGGGGGGTGCGGTTTTTAGCTTACTAAAGAGAATATAAAATTGTCTTTTTTTTGCCGCGTAAATCAAATCACGTAAGACAGAGGGGGGGGGGGGTCAGTTACTCCCTATATTAACAAATGCAACTTCCGAACGTTCCAATTGTTTTGTGGGGGTTATAAGGAGCGGTCCACTCCCCCTAGAAAATTTTACAGTTTTGAGATGCTATTTGGTGCTTTCTGGGCACTTTCAAAGTGTAAGTTTCTAAGTAGTACGCCACCACCACGGGAATAAGAGTGGAGTGAATAAAAAACCTAGCATTCAGGGCGGTCTGGGGGTTCTCCCTCAGGAAAATTTTGAAATTTGGTTGTATTTGGAGCGAATTTGCAACCATCTGGTACTCCTGTGCGTTATGAGTCAATAAGAAAAATGTGAATTTTTCAGTTTCAAATTCTTTTGGGGTGTCAAAGAGAATGAGAGGGTGAAGTGGGGTGGGGTGCCAGTAGGAGAGCAAGGGGTTGTCCCCCAGAAACATTGACCATATCAAGGTGCTATTTGATGATGTCTGGGCACTTAAAAAATGTCTGAGACAATACATGAAATTCAGAATATTTTCTTTTGTTTTGTGGGGGATGTTAAGGGTGGCTAACTCTCCTAGAAAATTTTACAATTTAAAGATGATATTTGGTGCTTCTGGGCACTTTTAAAGTGTATTAGCCAATAAAAACATTGAAAAACAATCTCAATTTTTTTCAAATTTTGGGGGTGTCAAAGGGGGGGGGGGAGGGGTGCCAGAGGGGGAGGTGGGGCTGGGGTGCCAGAGGGGGAGCAAGTGTTTGTCCCCCATATCAAAATTTACAATATCAAGGTGCTATTCGATGAAGTTTGGGCACTTTAAAAGTGTCTGTGCCTAAAAGTGCCTATTTCCCAAGAAAATTTGAAAAATCTCTTTTTTTTGGGGGGGGGGGGTTTAAGGGGGGGGGGTGGCTGCCAGAGGGGGAGGTGGAGTGGGGATGCCAGAGGGCAAGTAAGTGTTAGTCTTCCAAGGAGCTATTTGATGATGTCTGGGCAATTTAAAAGTGTCTGAGACAATACATAAAACAAATTCAGAACTTTTCCATTGTTTTGTTTTGGGTGTGAGGGGTGGCCCACTCCCCCTGGAAAATTTTAAATTTTTACGACGCTATTTGGTGCTTTCTGGGCACTTTCAAAGTGTATGAGTCAATTAAAGAATTTGAGAAAATCACAATTTTTTTTTGGGGGGGGGGGTCAAGGGGGGGGGGGGCGCCAGAGGGGGGGGGGGGGGGCTATGCAAGTGCAAGATGCAAGAGGGGGCGCAAGTCCCCCAGAAACACTAACTATAACAAGGAGCTATTTGACGATGTCTGGGCAATTTAAAAGTGTCTGAGACAAAACACTAAAATAAATTTGGAACGTTTCCATTGTTTTGTGGGGGGTGTGAGGGGTGGCCAATACCCCTAGAAAATTTTACAATTTTAAGATGCTATTTGGTGCTTTCTGGGTACTTTCAAAGTATATGAGTCAATGAAAAAAAAATTACAAAAAAAAAATATTTTTTTCAAATCTTTTTTGGGGGGTGACAAAGGGGGGTGCGGTCGCACCCATCGCACCCCCCCCCCATCTGACGGCCCTGAATTTATAGAGCAAATTAATGAAAATATGAATAAAAAAAATTGTTGAAATCCCATGAAGTTCAATTCAATTCAATTCAATTTCAAAATAATTTATTTCAGTTTTCATTACAAAAATTACAACATTATACAGGCTATGATACCCCAGGGGGTGTATAACTGCCCATAATTAAATTTACAATAAACATGAAGTTCACCAATAAAAGTTTGAGCTGTTCTCATTTAGCTTTTAGCTTTTACCAATGGGAATGTTTGCTTTTCAAATTCCAGAGGGGCTCACACTTTGGCAGAAAATCACTTGAAAAAGTGCTCAAAATGGTGAAAAACTGCATGATTTTAAAATATTTTGGCCGCGGGGGGGGGTCTCTGTGCTTGAACCTCTCCCGACCATTGCTGGCCATCCTTACTGAGTCAACAATGCATGACGTCTAAATGGAGAAGAATTTCATGAGCAGCTTTATCCACAAAAATCTATTAAAATATTTTATTCTTTTCACTTAACAATTACAACAGTTCCAGTTGTGCACACAGTACATGGTAATTGAACTCTGTACATTCAAGGTTGGCAAACATTTACAATTGATCAGTTTCAACTAGTTCTTATTTATTTTTAGCGAAACGATGAACCGACGTTCTGCCGTCAATTAGGTGGCTACATGTACAAAACGACGTTTTCTGAAAAAATATTCTGGTATGAATATAATATATTTATAATTTTGGGCATCCTTCAAGATCTGGCTACACTGTGATGCAGCAGCTATGATTGAAAGAACTGAACCAACCAAACTTGGACCAACCAAACTTAGACCAACCAAACTTGGACCAACGCTGAATCTAACTTTGAAGATAACAACAATGATATCATTCCCTTTTATATAATTATCCATATATTTCTTAAAGCCTATAATTACAGCGTTTGAAAATGTAATGATGTCTGTGTATTAATAAATAAGTACGTTATTACTTAAATAATTGTGTTCGCCATCTTGGTTGATAAGGTGTCAGTTGCTACTGGAGGGAAACGTACAGGCAAGAAAAATGCAAAATAGTATTCTGAAAACAAAGTATGCACTCAAACTTACAGGTTTAGATATTAATCCCTTTAAAGATACCTTGAATTTCAAAGATGTCGGAACGGAAAAGGGAAACCGACCGATTCCTAAAAGCTTTCAGATTCTGAGCTTTCCTAAAAAATTGAAATTAATCCATCAATGATAGTCGAAACATTTTGGTGATGTAACCCGCCACCCGCCCAGTAAACTGACAAAAAAATCACTCTTGATATGCACCCAGAAACACAGAGGACGCATACGAAGTTTCACATTTCCCACACCCCCTCCCACCTCAAAAACGTCTTTCGTCCTGGTGGGCGATTCTCAGCTGACATGGCTGATAGATATGAACTTTCTAATAAGTACGTTGTGGGGTCCGGTAAGGTGAATACCTAATGAATGATACAACAGCTTATAGATCTAGAAATGTATACTGACGTATTAAATGATCGTCCCCATCACATTCTTTACCTTTTTATCATCACATAATGGAGTGAAACTTATGATATACGTAATTCTTTCGCTCGATTACCAAAAACTTTTAAATACTAAGGATTACCTTATGAGTCATATAAGCATCGTGCAAAGCTCGCCCATAAAGCGCATCCTTTTCCTTTTATTTTAAGAGGTATTATCAGATGTAACTGACCAGAACGTATATATATATGCAATGACAGTGAAAACAGTCAGATAGTTAAGCCATATTAAGCAACTCGGAACAGAACCGACCGGCATAGGAAGACAATTTTATAATCTTGGACGAACATAATTAGTTTGTGTTGAAAAGGGAATGTTAAATATATAAATTCGAAATAAGAATAGACAACTTTTAATTTTGGCATAATAAATAAGGAAAAACCAGAATGTATTTGAGGACGACTGGAATTGTAGCAGTCCTTCTGGTTTTGCAGGTATGTGTTTTAAGTGAAAACTAATAGTTCTTAAAAGTATTATTTTTCGATAAACATTACTAAATTGAAACAGGTTTTACAATTCCTCAGTTTCCATATTACAAAGTTGTGTTTTAATACTACCTGATTTGCATTTATTCTCAAAGTCTCTTTCATAGTTTTGAAATAAAATTTCTTTTTCGGAAAATTAATTAATTTTTGCGTATTTATTCTGTTGCATTTGTGTAATTGACAAATGAGTGTTTATGCCTTTCTTTTTCAATATCAAATATTTTACAAATTCCATTTGAATTTTGAATTTTTTTTTTGAATTTTTTCTCTCGTCATAGTACGTACTATTTACTTAGAAGTATTATGTCGACATTTTAAAAAATATTGCTTTTGAGAAATATTCTGATATTTCATCATGAAAAGATGTTCGTACGTAATTCGAAATTGTAGGATTTATCCAAATTGTAGATAATCCTCGGTACACATCTGCTTTTTTCAATCAATCCGTAATAGGAAAGTTATGGCAAGAATCGGTCACAATACTCAAATTATCTTCATAGAAAATACGGACACAAAAAGTCAATTTGCAATGTTATCGTCAATAATTATCAAGGGTACGTTGGTTGGCCAATACTGAAATACTTTTCATTGAGATATCCTACAAAACTGCCTTCATGGAAAACACGGACACAAAGAGTCAATTTGCAATGTTAATAATCCATCTTTTTATTTTAAAGATCCACAGTGGAAACGGGGCAGCACTCAGCTCAGGTAGGCTAGTTTTTTGTTTATAAACTGGCTGTTTTGCAATACATCGATCTAGAGCTCTTTTGCTACCAGTGGTTAAATTCTTTGGTACAGGATATATATTTCCCATGGAATATGTCAATACAGAAATCACCTGTGGTGATGAAAATCTGACGTTTTTAACTATGCTTATAAAATAATAACATTCATTAGATATTCAAATGTGAAGGTTATAACCCAATTTGTAGATGTAGGCCTATGTAATTTAATATAAAGAGTGTGAAAATATTTTTTATTTCAGCCTCTATTACGACATGTTCAGCGACATCCCTAGTAGTCTCTGTGACAAGAGACGCTGGTATGGCTGGCACACCATACGCGTATGGCTACAAGGACGATGCCGGATGTGCTGTTACCGGAACAGGTCCTTTCACTGTCACTTATTCAACACTAACGGATTGTGATATTTCTCTCTCGGTATGGTTTTTAGTTTTATCTAAAGAGAGCAGAATTATTTAAAAATGTATTCCATCTGTTTCCAAATAATTATATACAAGTGTACAAGAGATTCTGGGGACTTTGACCTTATTGACATGCACCTAGCTGTATGGTCAGAGGTTAATTACAACAATGTTTTATTCTGTGATGTACTTTTGCATGTGTTAGCAGTGATATCAAAATTGAATAAAACCTTAATTTTTCATTTATTTCAACATTTATGACGATTTTTGTACAATAATTACGGGTGAATCAATTTTTAAAGGGATTTCGATGAAAAAGAAAAAGAATTTTGGCGATGCTTAAAAAATGTCGTTCTTGTTTCAGGATGGGGTGTACACAACAGTCATCATCGTCCCCAAACTTTCGACTGGTATTGAAACATCAGATGATGAAATCCTCACCATAACATGTAATCCAGCGGATGCATTTAGTGGTTCGACTTCAGATGGTACTGGCTTCACTGGAGACACGTAAGAATTTTTCAAATCAAGCTAAAATAAGAGAGAGAGTGAAACTTCTTTCTGACTGAACAATATTGCATTGTTGTGCAAATTCTAAACAAAAGTGCCAATGGCACGCCCGGTGATCGTGAATATGGGACGGAGGGGGGAGCAGGCAATTTCTGCTAGGAAATTCAACAAATCTGGAAGATTTATTTTTTCTAGAAAAAGTTTACTATTGAATTGCTAAATGGATAGGCGCACGGTATGGTAGAATATGTTAGGTTTTCTGGGATTTTTTCTGAAACGATACACATCTAAGGTATGAGATCTATTAAAAAAGGCGCAAGGCCATCAACAGGCACAAATCAACGTTTTTGCTATAAATCAAGCAACAATGGTCTGGACGACCTGTAATAAATACTTGCAAGTGATGTTATCATAACTAAATTAATGTCATTGCTGAATTTATAAAATAAGTTTCCATACGTGAAATAAAAAATAATCGAAAATAATGAATTTGGGACGGAGGGGGGGGGGAGCAATATGTATATAAGACATGATTAGAGATGTTTCGCGACTTTAAGTCCTTTTACTTCAAATGTCCCCATTTTTCAGTCTCCAGGGGTATATCATCCAGTTTCTTACTAAGTTAATGAGTTCATTTTTCAAATACAAGAATTCGTGTGAAGTTGTTTCACTTTATAGAATTATTACTCCCCCCCTCCGTCCCCTCCCCCCTCCGTCCCATTTTAATTATATTCGATTATTTTTTATTTTACGTATGGAAACTTATTTTATAAATTCAGCAATGACATTAATTTAGTTATGATAACATCACTTACAAGTATTTATTACAGGTCGTGCAGTCCATTGTTGCTTGATTTATAGCAAAAACGTTGATTTGTCCCTGTTGATGGCCTTGCGCCTTTTTTAATAGATCTCATACCTTAGATGCGTATCGTTTCAGAAAAAATCCCAGAAAACCTAACATATTCTACCATACCGTGCGCCTATCCATTTAGCAATTCAATAGTAAACTTTTTCTTAAAAAAATAAATCTTCCAGATTTGTTGAATTTCCTAGCAGAAATTGCCTGCTCCCCCCCCCTCCGTCCCATATTCACGATCACCGGGCGTGAATGGGTAAAGACCAAAAATTTCCAAAATACGGTAGTGATAAACATATGTACAGGATAGGCTAAAAAATCATTACACATTCCGAGTTCTAATCAACTATAATATGTCATTATTTAAAATAAAATGAAATGTCAATTTCTGTTCAAAGACTCAATACAAGACATTCGTGATAAAAAGCATCCACGATTCATTGAGCCCTGGGATTAACTTCTAATGATGGGCTACCTTCTTAATTCAGAATAATGATTTTCAAATCTCCAGAAAATCACAATGCTGTAAACAAAAAACATCTATGGAATCAATCATTTTCAGGGTGAAACAAACAACCTTCATCCTGATTTATCAGAGTCTCTCTTTATCTAAAGCTTGTGAGAGACTCTCTATTCCAAGGGTATAGAGATTGTACACGCCACAATGAATAACCATATATTGCTATTATACAGTTATATTTACTTCTAGGTCTTCGAACGCGGCCGCTGGAAATGACTCCTCAATAGCCGGTGACCCTACTGTAACAATGACATCTGCCCTCGCTGATGGCACTGCTATATCTGGGGCAGTTAACCTTGGGACATCGTTGTCTCTGACACTTAGTTTGACCGATGATCAAAGTAGGCACAAGTTACATGATTTCATTATAAATGATTAGATATAACATTAAAATAATGTCTAGCGATATGTGGAAAAACGTAATGTCATAAATCAAGGCAACATATATAAAGTAGTCTAACCCACTTTGAGCAAAAAGGCTCTATATGATTTACTGATACCCGACTGGTCCACCTTGATATTTTATGATGTAGAACCTTGTTAGACCATGTAAATGTATCTATGGAGATGACACTTTTAAAATATCTTTTAAAATATATTTAAATCCCTTTTTATAGGCGGGGCGTATGGATCATTTAAGGGACACACGTGCTATGCTACTCCCACGTCCGACAGCTCAGATGCTACACAGATTGCACTCACAGATGCATCTGGGTAATAATGGATATCTTCATTTTTAAATATTTGGCAATCTCTCAGTTAGTTTTTACATATTTTCATTCTGGTCATGTCAAAAGTTCCACGTCTCAAACTTTCCAACGATAATAAATATTGTAAACTCTTTTCAGATGTGCTTCAGACACTGATTTCTTTGGCGCCTTCGAAACAAGTGGTAGCGACATAAAGGCAACCTTCCCAGCTTTCAAGTTCTCCAATGCCCTGACTGTCTACTTTCACTGCTCAGTTGTAGTGTGCCCTGCTGGTGACGCCTCTTCTTGCGCCGCTGTAAGTTTTTCATTTCTCAATATATAGCTTACTAGTATCATGTCATAGCAAGTAGAACATCACAGATGATCAACGTCTTTCATTCTTTAAAATGAACTTTGGAATTCTTCCTCAAATGGTGGATAAAAACGATTGTCTCACTGAACCAAAGGATCGTTATTACTTCATTTGAGATTTTAAGGAAAGAAGATATGAAAACGTCACCGAGTTGTACCAAAGGCGTTTTGAGTATAAATCCTTCTCATCCTGGCCTACCTACCTTAGAAATGTCACCAGGGACTACATGTATTACTTCTTTTAGTAAGTGTTTCATTTAATTAAATTATTTTCTAGGGAACCTGTAGTGGTTCCGACGGTGGCCTGGGAAGGAAGAAGCGAGACGCACCAGAATCACGAGCCAGGCGTCAGGCAGATGAACCAGAATTGACCGACAAAACATTGCAACGAACTACTTCTTTAAGAGTAGTGATACAAGAAGCAGATGACGCCCATGGGAACCGTCACGCCATTGGTAAGTATAACAAATAATTTTCTGAGTAAAGAAATAGATCTCTATAGAAGACGCAGCTGTACTTTTTTCATCTTAATGTTCAGTATTGAATAATATGATGTTTAGTACTAAATAACATGATTTACAATAACTCGGGCCTAGGTTATTGTTAGCTCTGATTGTTGAAGAATGGAGTCATATATAATTTCAAAATGTCGTGTTGTTACGATAGTTATGAATTTACAAAGCAAGACAAACATTGGTATTCACTCAAAATCAAATTGGAAAATGTAAATATGCAGTTCTCTTTCAACAATTTTTTGGTACATCTGACATCAGCATATGATGCGCTGTCTTAGTTAATTGAATAAAATAAAATTGTATTTATGTTAATGTACCCGGGTAATGTACTTAGTACTACACAAAGTTATTCATATTATCATGCGTCGGGTCTTAAACTTATGAAAATTATCATGTTGTTTCAGCATCAGAGAATACCCTGTGTTTGGAATCAGGCATTATCTTCGCCATGGGCGCTCTGATTGGACTCCTCTTCTTGGTCATTGTCGTGGCTGTTGTTGTCCAATGCATCAGAAGGGTGAGTAGTAGTTATAGCAAGTGCATGAAGATGTGTTAACCACATGTTTTACTATTCCACTCTCAGCGAATCGGAGTTCACTTTCCAAAAGTATGTTTTGGTTTTTTAAAGGAGAGCTTCGTTACTAGACTCTGATACTCGAGGGACAAAAAATAGGATTCAGCCTCAAACGCGTGTTTCCAATTTATTCACTTCGATATTTACAAAAGAGCACAATCTTAGATGTATCATATTTTGGAACTCAGACTCTTTGAACCATTTTATTGTCAAGTCATTCACATGACATGCAGACCTAAAACCCATACCATTTGTGAAGGGAATCGAAAGTATTGGAAGAAGTATAACAAGTTCTTATAATTTCCGTTTTAATGGAACCAAATGTTGTTGCTTCGATCCTATAGATATAATAAAAAAGAAAAATAGTTCGCATAATTAAACCTTCTGAAATAAATTGCACGTATATTGTTAAACTGTTGCTTTGTTTGAACAACAGATAAATAGAGATTAAATATTATATAAAAGTTAAATCAAATTACTTCCGATATCACTTGCACCATTAACGTGATGTAAAAATATTTGGCGTCCTATGAAGGCGAATTGAATACCACACACAGCATTGACAGCATGTTATTATTTTGTTACAGCCCAAGTTAAACAAGGGAGGAGATGATGAGTTCAACGTTAATGGAGGATTCCATTAAATATAATAGGATTAAGTACGTCTCCCTGCATGACACCGAATGACTGATCTACATGATTACGAAAAACCAAAATACATCGAATGCTCTTGCAATGTCTCATATGCGTGGGGCGCATATATTTTATGATCCGATTAAAACCAGATGTACAATTGAATTCAACAGACAGTTATTTATTTAAACAGTTATACTATGTGTGTGGCCATGTAGTCCTAAAACTCCCTGGTTTAAGGGGTGAATATTGTGTTTGGATTTAATCCATTGTTGCAGTGCGAATAATTAAAGTGTGATCGTACTTTTTATGAAAAGCATACTATTCCCTCTTTCAACTGATTTTTACCTTAGCACAATTCAATGACGAACAGACTAGGAGGACAAAAGTGTAAACAAATCAATGTACATATGATAATAGTCTTATAAGATAAACTAATGACTTAATCAATATTCGATGACAATGAGATAAATGAGTGCATACTGTATATGCACGAAACATCTCTGATCACAAATTTATAACCTATTGTACACATTGAGGACTCGGCTTGAGGCAATCTTTGAACAATTTATATCGTTTGCCGAAGTGATGACGTTTTTCAGCTGTTAAAAGATGTCGCTCTTGGTAACAAAAAAGGTTGACAAGTTCGTCTCGCCTTGAGGCAACGCAGTGTGAAATAATTATGTAAATATTAAGTCATCTGACAACGGCTTCGGATTATAGACATGGATGGAATTCAATTCATGAAGTTGCCATAATATGTATTTATTTTAAATATATTAAACAATCATAAGTTAAGAATCCGATAAATTAGTTAATATGCGCCAGGTAAATGTTTTAACTAATGCTGTTATTAATAATCCAAATGATGTCCGCAAATCTGTTTACTATTTTTTGCATATATTTGACAAATAAATTGAATTATGTTTATTTGTTGATAAAACCAACCTGTTTGTTATCTTAAATACTTCAAAATATATATGTAAGTTTCTGATAAATCAGGCTAATCAGAGTTTCTTGACCACCCATAAATACGATTGTATTATAAAGATGGCGTGTATGTGTAGAGGGGTAGGTTTTTAGGCCAGTGTGCAATTATGAAAATGTCATTAATATCCATCTAATGGAAGTATTATGCTAATAATTTTAGCATTTTTTTGAGAAATCACTATTTTGTCGTAAAAATCACAATTTTGGAAATTCAGACATTTCATGCATGGTTCAACTTATGTTGCACAATATCGTTATAACTGCAACCATTTGGATTCATTTGAACGCAATTTGACATACTTTTGTTAAACTCGGGCCAGATGACCGGCTACATTAATATACCATAGTTCCATTTTCACCCAGTGAGTTAAGGTAGAACTTCAATGTCCATTGCGCAGTCAGTTGGCGCATCCCTAATGCCAAAAACAAAACCTTTAATAACGCAACTTCAAAAGCAAATAGTATGATGACATTGTGACAAAGGGCATTATCATATCATGGTCTTGAAAATAAATATTTACGAGCAAAATGTTCAAAAATGTTTAAAATTGTCCAGTGGCTAAATGCATTTTCTATTGACTAGTTATTCTGTTGTGTGTGCAGTGAAGGGATGTTGTATCCGATTGCATAACTTCGGTATTTATAACAAAATAGTACTAAACGAAAAAACGAATAATGAGGGAGCTTTCACACCCATATAAAAAGGAACTAGGCCAATCCGCGAGTGTAAACTCTGTGTGCTTTTTATGCCTGGGTCACATTTGCTCCGATCAATCGGCCGGCGCCCACCCGATCTCAAGTGTTTTGTTCAATATTGAATTCAATTTTGAACAAAATACTCAATCGGCCGAGCGCCGTAGTAAAAATCGGAGCAAATGTGACCAAGGCATTAAATGTTTTTTTTAATTTTATACCCCGAGAAGGTGGGTTCGCAACCAGACGGACTTTTTAACCGTCCACAATTTTGTTATTCATCAGTATATCTTTCATATTTATTTTTTCAAGAAAATCTGAATCATAAAAAAGTCGATCGACAGTGAAGTGAAGTTCTACCTTAAGGTTGCTATCCACTTGTGGGACTTTATCATTCATCTGGCCTGATGAAAGAATCCATACCTACCACACAGTAACATGACATCGGCATTTCTTCATGATTTTCGAGACTATACCAAGAATATTTTTTCAGTGTATTTCAACTGGAAACAATTAAATGTGAATTTTCTTATTTCCTGTTCATGTTCGTGTGTTCGTGTTCAATCTGGGCTTTTAGAATACGAAAATATTCGTCCCAAATTCCATAATCCACTTTCCATGGGGATAAATAAGCACGAATGTTTTGAGTTGTGAATGGGTGGTAAAATTGAACTTTAATTGATCGTGATGTTATATAATATCTTGTTATGACCATATTATTTCTTATTATAATGCTTTGGGACAAACAAACATACAGAAAAAATACAAACGATATCCACTTCAAATGATACACACGTGTGTAATATACGTAGGGTACAAGATAAGTGCTATAATGGTTATCGGTTAACCAGTAAGACTATTATTATATACTAGTGTAGTCAACATGAAAAAGAGGGCAGCACCTCTCATGCACAATATCATTCAATTATTGAGCTGGATGGTACATCGCGTACAAGACGACAATGCTGCAAAGAGGGAACAGGACGGACAACAATTAAAGATCTATGCGTACGTAAGCACTCGTCACGTTCAATTGATACATATCTGAATTTGAAACAATACGAGGACATTTACCCTTAACGTCTTATGTAAGCACTTTCGGGAAGTGAAAAACTGTGTACTTTGTCTGATAAGGATCAGCATTCCACTTCCCCGTCTCACGAATGCGACATGCTTCGACAAAGGGGGTGACATTTACCGTGTAATGTCAACAGTACTTGGTGAGTGAATATTTATATCGTTCTATCAAATCGAAGGAAGCACTTTTATATTATTTTTTGTGTATTTTTATAACTTGCAAAATAAAGTGTAGTTGCGAATTTGAGATTATGTGATGAAAGAGAGGATTCGACCAATTGGGATGGAGTGACATAGGTTTTATTAAATACTGTAGCATGCTTATGTAAGTCCCCTTTATTTATTTCATTGATATGCAGCTAGCTGTTACATTACTAATGGTGGAGGAAAACAGAACGATACATTTTACTTTATTAAATTGGTACAGCGCATAAAGGTTATTTATTTAATAGTAGGCCTATACATACTGTTACGTGTACTGTACATGGCAAAAATGACACGTTAAAAAAAAATTCTCAGTTAAAGTTGTGGTTCTTAAAATGCCTATGTAGCAATTATGGATAAAATACACCCTCTTCATAAATATGGATATCCAAATTTCTCATTTCAAGTTATGGTTCTTAAAATTGATATTGATTGGGATCATAAAAAATAAATAATATACATATTTTTTGTCAAACATTAAGTTCTCAACGACAACAAATGCAAATTGATATTAAACTTGAATTTGGATAATCGCCATTTATGTAAATAATTTATGGGAATGTTGGTAATAATGACTTTAATTTTAGTTTTGCCAATATACCAGTATTGTCAGATAGGGTCGCATTGCAGTAAACAATGGTTCGCTTATGCAATTCACGGCGATCAAATGTTTCCAAACCTTTATGTGGGTTGATCTAATGACGTAGAATCTGGAAAATCTATCAAAGTATAAGTAGCAAATATCATTTTGGATATCAATATCATTCTATTAATAACCTGAAATAATGAAAATAGTATGGCAGATGGAAGAATTATAAGCACCACTCTACGTTATTGTTCTGTTAATTACAAAACAATGATAATCAAACAATAACGTATAGTATCTGAGCTGATAAGTCAAAGTAAAATGCAATAGCAACCCTAGTAGTACAACTCAAAACTATTAGAAATGGTAGGGTAGGACTGGGGCCGGGTAAGAGTCCGTGTAGGGTCTGAACCAAGTCGTCTCGCCCATTTCAAAATGAAATTCGTATTCTTGATTTTAACTGAATTTCAAATTTTGCTTTCAACTCATTCTTGGTATGAAAAATGATTCAGAAGTACAACAATTAGTCCTATGTAGCGTAACCATAACTCAGTCTCGTCTTTGCATTCATTTCATTCTAATGAATGCAGAACTGATTTTTCAACTCTTGTAAAAAGCTTAGCCGAGACATGAAAACTAATACAAGAAAACTACTTTTGTCCGACGGAGGGGGGGGGGGGTGCGATGGATGCGATCGCACACCCTCAGAAAAAAAGAAAATAGCAATTTTGTACAATTTGTTGAAAAAACATTAACAAATTATACATGTAGCTTGAAAATTTGAAAATCTGAATGGCATTTCCGCCATCATTCAGTTCAGTATCTCTTGACAATGGCAACTCTATGACCGAGGTTAGATTTTTCTATCATATCTATAGTAGTCAGTCATAAGTCATG
Source organism: Owenia fusiformis (assembly GCA_903813345.2). Taxonomy (NCBI): domain Eukaryota; kingdom Metazoa; phylum Annelida; class Polychaeta; order Sabellida; family Oweniidae; genus Owenia; species Owenia fusiformis. The sequence continues at coordinate 20,391,715 of CAIIXF020000008.1, read as the reverse complement.
TATTCTACGGCAGATTTGCAGCGAGAAAAAACCCGTGTGGCTGTCGTGATGGCACGCGGTGCGGTCGCATGGTACCTATCCATAGCATCATGTCTTGGTATCCAGTTGTTCCCAAATGATAAGCCCTACGTCAAGATTTAGGGATTTATTTTTTAGATTTTTTACGAGAACGTAATTTGCAAGAATAAATTAGCAAAACAACTTGCTCTCAGGATCTCTCTTTTATAGAGAAGCAAAAACTATATATTAAAGGAACCCTTAGCTTCCGTGGCAGATTTAGTGCATTGTGCAATTAGGTTTACTATTTGGGATGCTGTGCATCCACTTCATTCAATGAAGACGAACTGATTTTAAAAACCTGGATTGCTGAAAAGGCAATTATTTAACCTACTAGAAAGTGCTACTAGAGCTACTGTAATGGATTGGTTAATTTAACATCCTAGAATTTCCCCATTTATTTTTAAGTGTTTAGTTTAAGTATCGTTCAAGAAATAATTAAGCAAGATAATGATAAAATATCGGTAGATTATTTTGCTAAAATAGATGACATTGCCTAATCATGGACGAAATTGTCCATTTTATTTCCTGGTAACACTTGGATATAATCAAGGTATGAAGTCCATGAAGATAATACTGGTAAACGAGTACATGTTAAAAAAAAGAGTAATTAAAAAGTTTGCATATAAAATTGGGCATACTCGTTAAATAGCGCCCCCGAAGACCCCTTGGAAAAAAATCAAAAAAAGTATTAATGAGTAATCCCAAATCCCAAAAACTAGGCCAGCACAATTTCTATTGTGGCATAAAAAGATTTAAAATGATTTCATATAAAATGCACCTTACTATCTAATATACTTCTTCCTAGTCTATAATAAAAAAAAGTCGGGATCATCTTCTTCCTATATATAACTCGTCAAATAGCGCCCCTCAATGTTATTTTCTCATTGGGTTTATGGCGGAGGGGCGCTATTTGACGAGCTATAATAAGACACTTCTTCCTCGTCTATAATAACGAAATCTAGAGAACATCGTCTTCCTATATATAACTCGTCAAATAGCGCCCCTCCATGTTATTTTCTCATTGGGTTTATGGCGGAGGGGCGCTATTTAACGAGCTATAATAAGAGCCTTCTTCCTAGTCTATAATAACGAAATTTAGGGAACATCGTCGTCCTATATATAACTCGTCAAATAGCGCCCCTCCATGTTAAATACTCATTGAGTTTATGGAGGAGGGGCGCTAATTAACGAGCTATAATAAGACACTTCTTCCTAGTCTATAATAACGAAATCGAGGGAACATCGTCTTCCTATATATAACTCGTCAAATAGCGCCCCTCCATGCTATTTTCCCATTGGATTTATGGCGGAGGGGCGCTATTTGACGAGCTATAATAAGAGCCTTCTTCCCAGTCTATAATAAAAAATGTTGGCCAATAACATGTTTTGTGTCACACATTTTCATAGAATTCAAATCTGTATTTTTATTCATCAGTGATAATAATATAAAATATTGTAGGACGTTCAACATATATATAAAATTAATGGCCTGGTGGTCAGTTTGATGAATTGGTGTACGTGACTAGATGCACGATGTTTTATGCAAACTATATGAAGTATTCATACACTGGACACGAGGGATTCAGTCGAAATAATTTAATTTTACATGTATATATCAATGAATTTGAGAGGGATAAAATTTACTTTTATAAGTTCTGAGTTAAATTTATGAAGGAAATTTTCAGTTATGGGAGAATGACATGGGAAGAATCACGGTCTTTATTATTACGTATATTAGAGGTCATATTCTCCAGCATTTATAACCCAACAATGAACGATCGTGTGTGATAACTAATGGTATATTTTAGGACGTTTTTGATAACGCTAATAATTGAATTTACAAAGTTATAAGATTTACAAACATTTATCGGACTAAATACTGCATCTTGATTCTCAAGGTTTTAGTTGCTCAAACTTCGCCTTGATATATCTAGTGTATAATTCCATTGCTAATGCCGTAGTCACAGATTTTTAGCACCGATGCCCTGCCGATGAGTATTTTGTTCAAAATTTTCTCATTAGGTTTATGGCAGAGGGGCGCTATTTGACGAGCTTTAATAATAGCCTTCTTCCTAATCTATATAACGAAAGTAAAGGGGCACTATTAAGTATCTATGTAAGTTTATTTTATATTAAAGTAGGAGGCGCTACTAAGCAGGGGCACTATAATGTTATATTATAATGTGAGGGGCGCTATTAAGTAGTGCCCCTATAATGTAATATTATTAATTGAGGGGTGCTATTAAATAGTGCCCCTCAATGCTAATATCATAATGTGAGGGGCGCTATTAAGTAATGCCCCTATAATGTAATATTATTAATTGAGGGGTGCTATTTAATAGTGCCCCTCAATGGTAATATCATAATGTTAGGGGCGCTATTAAATAGCGCCCCTTTTTTATATTTTTCATTTTTTATATTTTTCCCCCCAAAAATACCTTGCCCCTTTTTTATATAAGGCCCCAAAATAAATCCCTTTTAGAATGTAATCTTACATTGTAGTGTGTGTAATAAATAAATAAATAAATAAAAAATATATATTTTTTGTTTTAAATTCGATAAAATTTGTATAATAAGAGTATAATATAACTCGTTAATTAGCGCCCCTCCATGTTATTTCCCCATTGGATTTATGGCGAAGGGGCGCTAATTAACGAGCTATAATAAGACACTTCTTCCTAGTCTATAATAACGAAATTTAGAGAACATTGTCTTCCTATATATAACTCGTCAAATAGCGCCCCTCAATGTTATTTTCTCATTGGGTTTATGGCGGAGGGGCGCTATTTGACGAGCTATAATAAGACACTTCTTCCTAGTCTATAATAACGAAATCTAGAGAACATCGTCTTCCTATATATAACTCGTCAAATAGCGCCCCTCCATGTTGTTTTCTCATTGGGTTTATGGCGGAGGGGCGCTATTTAACGAGCTATAATAAGAGCCTTCTTCCTAGTCTATAATAACGAAATTTAGGGAACATCGTCGTCCTATATATAACTCGTCAAATAGCGCCCCTCCATGTTAAATACTCATTGAGTTTATGGAGGAGGGGCGCTAATTAACGAGCTATAATAAGACACTTCTTCCTAGTCTATAATAACGAAATCTAGAGAACATCGTCTTCCTATATATAACTCGTTAAATAGCGCCCCTCCATGTTATTTTCTCATTGGGTTTATGGCGGAGGGGCGCTATTTAACGAGCTATAATAAGAGCCTTCTTCCTAGTCTATAATAACGAAATTTAGGGAACATCGTCTTCCTATATATAACTCGTCAAATAGCGCCCCTCCATGTTAAATACTCATTGAGTTTATGGAGGAGGGGCGATAATTAACGAGCTATAATAAGACACTTCTTCCTAGTCTATAATAACGAAATCTAGAGAACATCGTCTTCCTATATATAACTCGTCAAATAGCGCCCCTCCCATATTATTTTCTCATTGGGTTTATGGCGGAGGGGCGCTATTTGACTAGTTATATATAGAAAGTCGATGTTACCATATAGGAAGATCCCTGTTTTTTAAAATGTATTAATACATTAGGAAAAGTCTTTTTTAGATAATAAGGGGCATTTTTATGGATACTTATAATTATTTTAGACAAATATTTCATTTTGGGCTTTATTATACCTAATTTATGTATTTCTTCTAAGGGGTCTTCGGGGGCGCTATTTAACTTTCTATGCCAGTAGAAACTCAGCGAGTGTGTCTGTTAGCAATTAGTGCATCACGTGATAAGCAGTAAACAGTTAGTGCATCACGTGGTACAATTAGCGATTACTGGTACACATGTGTAGTTGTTAACGCATCACGTAATACACAGTTAGTGGATCACGTGATAGTGATACATAGTTAGTGTATCACGTGTTACACAGTAAGAAGCTGGTCTATCATGTGATGCACAGTTAGAAGTTAGTTCATCACGTGATACACAGTTGCAAGTTAGTCTATCATGTGATGTGTGTTGCGTTTGTTTATCAATGGAACAGCACTCCCAAGTGACTAGATACACCCACTGAACCATGTAAACAAGTGCCTATCTCAGAGCACCGTGCTTATTAATATGCATCTTTGAGATACTATCATTGTGATTTGTAAGTCTATTCCCATGTGGGTCAAACCAGATGAGAAAATTTTTTCCAAATAGTATAGCATGCGATTACAAACGGGTTCATATGTAATTTAGACATTTAAACAATCTTTGTGTGTCTTTTGTTACTCAACCAAACTTCTTGCGTTTTGTAAATACATATTAATGTTTTCTTTATAACCATTAACGCATCTAAGTTATGGATAAGAACTAAGAATGGATGAGAAACGAAGGGATCAGAATAGGAACCGTTTGTATCTCGTACTTGAAGGGTTCCTCAACAAGATACGATGGTGGAACCCCTATTCTTACTATTGAGGATTTCCGCAAGGGTGCACTGATTTAACATGGACACTGATTTCACATGGACAAATGACTTAGCATCGGGATACGACATGTGAAGTGTTTCTGGAAAAGAAATATTTAATAAATACACCTTGGATCATTAAAAAATATTATTTTTCACTTTATTGAAACAAATGAAACAGTCAAACGGTACCATTACAACTCTCATCTTTTGTCCTTATATTACATGACTCGATATTTCTTTCTGCATAACTTGGAAACGTGAACTTGAGTAACTTCATCGGTGAATGCTGTGAAAAATATCATATTGGATTAAAGAATATTTGAGCTATGAACAACAAACCTATTATGACATCAAAGGGACTTCTTCAGTTAATGTAATATAATTGTATGTCAAAAGTGAAATTAAAATGAAATATTTATAAAACAAATCAGAGTTTAATTGGTTGATTATCTCCTTGACAATACCATAGTTTTTTAACAATTTTCCAGATTTTCTTAGACAAATGATAAAAATGTCTTGGGAATTCTGCTAACAACTCGTGAAATAAGGAAAAAAGAAAAATCGTACCTTCGAAATATTCATAACCAAAACATTTAAAAATCATTTGAATATCAATTATGAACTGATAATGTAACATTAAATTACTCAAATATGCCAAAGGATGAGTCGTCCAGGGGATGAGTTGTCCAGGGGATGAGTTGTCTAGGGGATGAGTTGTGCAGGGGATGAATTGTCTAGGGGATGAGTTGTCCAACCAGGGGATGATATGTCTAGGGGATGAGTTGCCAAGGGATGAGTCGTCTAGGGGATGAGTTGCCCGGATCAGTTACGTTCTTGTTACATCCTTTATGGGACCCGTTTGCAATGACGTCGTGAAACCCAACCTTGCGCTCGCGGCTTGCTGTAGATGGATAGAGGTTTTGATTTGTGTGATGTCTTGTTCATTCATTCTTGTATTTTTTGAACTTGATTTCATTTCCGTGTTTATATGTTATGTTTTTCGTATGCACGTGTCTCATTTTAATTGAGAGCAACCTTACAACACATACCGAATAAAATGTTAGAAATAATTAGACTCCAGATTGAAAATCTGGAGTCTATTGTTTTTGCCTGTTTTCTTTATTATTATTATTCTTTTTTCTTCCTCCTCACCAAATTTCTCGTTAACTATAACAGCTTACTTAATCCGACTTACATGGTTAACTAAAGACTGTATCCGGCTTTCTGGGAAATTGGGTCAAATTTTTATCTAGGTCAAAGGTCAAGAACTAGGTCAAATCCAGTACTTTGTCACTTTTTCCCATTATCTCGGTCGTCCTTCAATATTTTTGATCCGGGTTTTTTTCATTGTGTTCCTCATAAAAAAGTAGAAAACCTAGGGTCGATTTAGTTTTTTGGTATCTCAAACCGATTTCGAGATATCAGTGTCCGAAAACGAGGTCCAAAAAGAAATTCTCCGAATTCAATGTCCAGGATATCAGTCTTATAGGAAATTTTCTCAGGATTCCGAATCTGAAAACCAAATTTCGATCTGACTTCCGGTTCAGAAGTTATGGCGTTTTGAAAATTCAAAAATCGCTAAATTTGGTGCCCCATGTTAATTCAATGGTAAAAAATATTTTTTGAAGTGTAAAATACGAGATATAGACTAAGCACAGCTAAACATAATGGAAGCCCATAAAACACCCTATGCAGACAGAGCCTGTGGGAAATATTGGGTGCGGCGCAAATGAGCGGAGGGTGCGGAGCTAACGGTCATTTTTGAATTCAAAATTGGGATATTTCTGAAACTAAGCCGTTTTGGGACTTCAAATATACCAAGATATGTGTATTTGACACCAAATATCAATAAAATTGTGAAAATAGTAGTGCAATTCATTTTATAGCGACGCAGTATGCCTTAATCATTTCCCAGACCTATATATTTTGAGACTATCCTTTTAATACTGCGTCCCCAGCATTCATAAAAAATGGTGTTCAAGATACACTACCCATGCAAATTTTTTTTGCATCTTGGAAGCCAGGCAGTATCTGTGTGATTTTATAAAAATTCGGAAATGTTCTTCAGATATGAGCCCCTCTAAATATTGGGTGCGGAGCTACGTTTATGGAGCTGCTCCGCACCCAATATTTAGAGGGGGCTCATATCTGAAAAAATTTCCGAATTTTTATAAAATCACACAGATACTGCCTGGCTTCCAAGATCCAAAAATAATTTGTATAGATAGTGCACCTTGAACACCATTTTTTATGAATGCTGGGGACTCAGTATTAAAAGGATAATTTCAAAATATATAGGTCTGGGAAAGGTTTAAGGCACACTGCGTCGCTATAGAATGAATTGCGCTACTATTTTCACAATTGTATTGATATTTGGTGTCAAATACACATATCTTGGTATATTTGAAGTCCCAAAACGGCTTAGTTTCAGAAATATCCCAAATTTAAATTCAAAAATAACCGTTAGCTCCGCACCCTCCGCTCATTTGCTCCGCACCCAATATTTCCCACAGGCTCTGTCTGCATAGGGTGTAAAAGAAAGGGACCACAAGACCTTCTTTTCATAAAAATTTGGACACCAAAATGCCTAGGTCAAAATCTAGGTCAAATTCAAAGTTTTTCCTTATTTTTGCGATTCTGACACTACAGATTAATTATATTCTTCAAAATTTTGTATACATGTAGCCAAGAGTGTGCTCATAGTGTTAGCCTTTTGCCGTCAGAAAGCATTTTGACCCACTTTTGAGATATGGTGTCCGAAAAGTAGGTCAAACTAAAAAATTCTCCAAATTTAACGTATGAGTTATGAATTAAGGGTAGAATTTTCTCAGGAATCCAAATCTGCAATCCAAATTTCAATCCGACTTTTGGTTCGGAAGTTATGTCGTTTTGAAAGCTCAAAAATCGCTAAATTTGGTGTCCCATGTTATGGCAAGGGGAAAAAAGATTTTTTTGAAGTGTAAAATACGAGATATAGACTGAGTACAGCTTTACATAATGAAAGCCTATAAAAGAAAGGGACCTCAAAAGCTAGCTAGCTTTACAATTTGGACACCAAAATGCCTAGGTCAAAATCTAGGTCAAATTTATAGTTTTAACTTATTTTTGCGATTTTGACACTACACATTAATTATTTGCTTCAAAATTTTGTATACAGGTAGCAAAGAGTGTGCTAATAGTGTTAGCCTTTTGCCGTCAGAAAGTATTTTGACCCACTTTTGAGATATAGTGTCCGAAAAGTAGGTCAACATGAAAGTTTCTCCAAATTTAACGTATGAGTTATGAATTAAGGGTAGAGTTTCCCCAGGAATCCGAATCTGCAAATCAAATTTCAATCCGACACCCGGTTTGGAAGTAATGGCGTTTTGAAAAATTAAAAAATTGGTATTTTGATATCCCATGTTATGTCAATTATCTTTGTCACTATTCGTCGTTATTCCTTTATCTTTTTTTCATCATGTAGCTTAAAGACAGTCCTTTCATTATTGTAACTGTCTTTTTGATTACTCTTACCGATTTTGAGGAATGGCGTCCGGAAATTAGGTCAACACAAAAAGTTCTCAAAAGGAGGAGGGAAATTAGCGCAACAGATTTTGGACAGTCATATGTTGGATTTTGGCCATTTTCTGAGGTTTTAAACAATTGCATATGTTAGGTCAATGCATTACCTCCAGGTAAATCATTTCTAGAGATGATACAATAATTTCGACTTTGAGACAGGGTAGATGCAAACAACCCACCCACATGTTTTTTTCTGAAATATTTTCCTAATTTTCGACCCCTTCCATCCCTGCTTTTTTAATTTTTCTTGCATCAATATGTTGCGTTTTGACACATAGTTAACCACTTTAAAGGAATAAGTGATTCCATCAGGGGTTTTAAAGATACCCATTATGGGTGACCAAACTTAGCTGAAAGCAATGATTTTCCCTATGGGAAAAATCACATGGGAAATATTGTTTTCCACTTTATCCAAAAGGAATCATTTATTCCTTTTAAGGGATTAACTGTGTGTCAAAACACAACATATTGATGTAAGAAAAATTAAAAAAGCAGGAATGGAAGGGGTTGAAAATCAGGAAAACATTTCAGAAAATACATGTGGATGGGTTGTTTGCATCTACCCTGTCTCAAAGTCAAAATTATTTTATCATCTCTAAAAGTGATTTTCCTGGAGGTTATGCATTTGCCTAACATATGCACCTGTTTAAATCCCCAGGAAATGGCCAAAATCAAACATATGACTGTCCAAAATCTGTTGCACTAATTTCCCTCCTCCTTTAATGTATGAGTTATGACACAAACGTAGAATTTTCTCAGAAATTCGAATCTGCAAACCAAATTTCGACCCAAATTCTGTTTGATATCCCCATGTTAAGCCAATGGAGACGAAGATAACCTACTTAAGAGTTGTCTAAATGTCTATATTCTAGATGACTCAGCTTATTCTGAATGGCTCAGCTTACAGTATTTTGGATAACTCAGCTTAAAAAAAGTTTTAAATCTGGAGTCTTAAATTGAACTTGTTCAATTTACATGTCTAGTTATGTTACATTCCCTATGGCTTAATTTCGCATATAAGTCAAGTTTTGTTTTACGTAATTGTAGTTGATGGGATCTTGTCAATTTCCACTTTAGCTTTTGAGATACTGTATAAGCCCGATGGCTCGGGCTATCATGCCATATGGATTAGCGTTATAAATGAGGACATATATCACGGAATTCTGACATAAAAACCATATTCTACAGTTATTTAGCATCCAAATTGAAAAATACCTCATTTCAAATCTGAATTTTGACTCCAAGTACTCTTACTTAAATTTATTTTGTAGTTTGGCTCGTCATCTGAAACTTCTTGTTGAGCTGTTCGATTGGGTATAGTTTTAATGTGCTCGGGAAACATTTGAAATGCTTGCAGACAAAAAGGTCTGTATGTGGGTGGCACCTTTTGTGTCACCCTGTAGTTACCATGGTTACTATAAAAGTGTTTTACGTTTTACAGCAAGGAGGATTGGCTCCCAGAGTGCAACATCGATATTCTGTCCCATATATGGAAATGTCGTGATTCAAAATTTGAATTCAAACAGCCGCCATTTTGTTCACTTCAACATTTGAATGGTGAATTTTGGTCTTATTCCTAAACGTAAAATTCCAAAACTCACAAGAAATGATCGAGATATTGGTTCCAATCTTTTGGACTGTTTATTTTGAACTTATAGTCGGTAATAATTTCCGAAAATAACGACATTTCGACGTTTTCATTGTTGGAAAATATCGATTGTCGATCCTGGGAGCCAATCCTCCTTGGTTTTACAGGAAATGAACGAATGCTAAGCAGCATCAAAACAAATGACGTAATCATTCCAAAATTAAACACAGAGGCTAACTACTAACCAGTCTAAGCAGCTCATTCATTAATAATTATCTCTATAACCATATATTATCATAAAGTGTGCGATAAAAACATGATATAGGTCTTCTTTAAATTCCAGCTCCTTGAAATAAGTTCACATCGTACTCTACCTTTAATTTATGAAACCTGTAAACTATAAGCTATCATCAATTGCAACTGGTGACTGGATATTGAAAAATTGAAAAAGATCTCATATAGAGTAAAATGTAACCACTTGTTATTGTATTATTTTCTTAAAATAAAACGCACTCATCTTTGATTTACTCATGCCTTTATTACCTTAATCTTAATAATACTGTTTACAAGTCATTAACCATTTGCGTTAATCAATTTTTATGAAACAATATCATAGTTACGTCGATCTGGTGATACTCTGGAATCTAGAGTTGAATCACAATTAATACTGTCTGACTAGGATAGATATTTTACAGCCTTGATAAGAGCGTATGATGATCCCAATAATGGCCTTTCATGGGAAGTTCAATATCTATTTGTATGGGAGAGGGAGCTAGGGGCCTACCCCTTCCCCTTTGGTGGGCCCCGAAAATCTGAGGCCCCAAAAAGTTTTAGGGCCAAAAATCTGCTTTTCACCACAAATATTGGGTAAAATAAGTAGCATTACCAACCATTATTTATTGGGAAAAATTTAAGCCCGACCCTGACCAGATACCAAATCTAACACTGTGTGATCAGCAAATTAATTTCCCTTTAATATGACATACACCAACCCTATATTATTTCTGAATTGAAAAAGTTAAGGGGGGAGAACAGACTTATTAGACACCCTGTACTATACGATTTTGATTGGGTTGCTGAAAGTTAATCAGATTGGATATGGCTACATCAAATGATTGTCTCTTATTTAATAAAAAAAGCGAAATGAAACTATTTAAAAGGGGAGCAGTCGACATATCTGATGAAAAATTGTGAAACTCGACGCTATATGCCACAATTTAATTACTGCAAAAAATAAATATTACGTGGAAAACATCCGATAGGCAGTTTAGTAAACACATTGATCAGGGATGTTTCTTTATCTTTCATCACTTCCCATCAACTGGAGTTAAACACAGTCAAGAAAATTTTTACTGCTTCACATACTACCCATATTCTCTTAATCTATTCCACGAGATAATTTTAGACTTATGATAGATGCCAGTTCGCATTATTACCTTATCCATAAAATGTATAGTAGCATCAGTCGCTGAAGAAATGATGTGGAAGGGAGAACGTGGAAACTTATGGTTTGTGGCATATACATGATGCGTGTAATGACTAAGGGATATTACTAGAAATTAAAACAAGTGTCGTTAAGATTGGAATCGTTTAATGAAAAAACTGCATCATATTTGTGAATCACTGAACAATGTATCTCGCACTTCAAAACGTTAATGGAAGGGTCCTCGGTATAAAGCCCCTAATACACCCAATTTACCTACCAGGAAATAAGCATTTTATATAACACATGAATGATCAATGGTTTAAATAACAAATAATTTCTCAAAAAAATTGAAAAAGTAAAAGATAAAATAGAGAATTAAATTCTCTCTTTTGCATGCCATGAGTTTCAGTAATAAAATTCATATTCAATCCCTACCAGTAAATTGCTTTTTAAAGTTAACTAAAGTTCGCTATACCGATCAAAAAGAACGAATTAAAAAGCAAAGATGATATTGTTTGGCAGGAATTATCGTATGGTGAATACGATAATTTGTCGTATGTTTATCTTATGTTAAACGTCGTATCAAATCAGTCAAACCATACATTATCATACATGTACCATATCAAATCACAAATCACATTAGCGATTACAAATTAAGTTAAGTTGATGTAACAAAAATGTTCATCTATGGGGCTGTATAGTATCGAATAAGCGTACAGTATCATTTGAAATGATGGAGTTGCACATACAAATGCCACAGATTACTAATTCAATAAAAAAACAAATTAGATTCCGGCAATGCTTATGGTACTTAAATCCCCTTTTGGTATAGAATCATCGGTCAGTTTATGTGTCAATAGTGATTACATGCACTTTGTATTATCATAGACCTAGTTCTCAGAATGATGCCAAGGAGGATTGGTTCCCGGAGTGCAACCATTTATATTCTGTCCCATATATGGGCATGTCGTGATACAGAATTCGAATTCAAACAGCCGCCATTTTGTTCACTTCAACATTTGAATCGTGATTTTTGGTCTTATTTCTAAACAAAAATGATCGAAATGATATTGGTTCGAATCTTTTGAACTGTTTATTTTGAATCTATAGTCGGTTACAATTTCAGAAAATAACGACATTTCGACGTTTTCATCGTTGGTCCTCCTCGGAATGATGCCGCGTATGGGACAAATAAGTGCAATATATAGGTCGCTCCATCGCGATAGCCGCGCCCCCTTAGTCTTTATCCTTCCAAAGTGCAAACTCTCTCTCTCGCAAACGGCAGATAAGAGTGGTTCTGGCATACCAGAATGAGGTCGCTCTTATTAAATCAAAATCAAATTAGATCCTGGCGATTCTCTCAGGCTTTAAAGAAACAGAGGTATGACTTGGAATGATGCGAAATGGGGCACATGGGGCAAACACGGGGTGGGATCGCGATTTAATTTTTATAACTCAGATATAATATATACTCATATCAAAGAAAATAACCTATTCCGTGCAATGCAATGTGATAATGTGACAGCGGTATGGTGATCAATATCCGATCTTCATCTTGTCACTGGAGTAAGGGGACAAACTTTTCATTTTGTAACGTTGGTAATTTCTCATATTTTGTTTGGGTATAAGGCAAATATTTTATGTTGCGGCTGGGGTGGGGGGCAAACATTTGGTATTATTGGGCACTGATAAAATACAAACTTTCCAATTTGAATCGGGGTAAGGGGAGGGGATATTCGCTCTGTTATAATGAGTACTTCTAATTCTTTGATCCGAGGACACTGTTATAAAGCTTATGGGTGATGCTATGATTTTTGCCTGGTGATTTAATGTCCATATGAATTACATAGATAGCGGTACTTTGTTATACTGCCGGTCATTATTTGTAACCATAACCACACAGGTGATGTCATAATGAGAAATTAAAACCCTTAATCAGTTCCATTTGTTGATAGTTTAAAAACAGAAAGATGTGTTAAGTATCAGAATGAGGTGATATAATCTCTGTGAGTTTTATGAAACCCAATTAGGTGAAATATGAACTGAGATATTGATGGATTTTAGGATCTGCCTGATTCAACACTTGAAAACAAAATATCACGACAACTCAAGTGTAAATAAATGAGGTGACACACGCTTTATTCAATTTAACTCATCCAAGGTCACAGATTTAGGCAAAATCGTTTTACAGTTTGAAGCAACAATGCGGTAGCTAAATATTTTTTCTACTTATTCTTCTACAAACAATCTAGTCGGAATCTGTGTCAGGTATTTTTAGAGAAAGGCAACAAGATTTCCGTACGTTCTTTTATCTACTTTTTAATGATGCCAATGATTTTTTTATAAAAAGCTATAGTTCTCAATGAAATGTGTGATTTCTTTGTCATGAATCACCCTGAATGAGCAGCCTGCATTTATATCCGTTTTTCGTTGTAAAAGCACTACTCCTACATTGGGAATACAATGTCGTCATGATCACACTTACTACTTACTATAGCTCAAAAGTCAAATTACTTTTTCTATGTTTTTGAATCAATGATTAGAATAGATGAATCCCTGAACACGTTCAGTTTATACAAGTCGGAAGTTAAAGAGTTCCCATCTGATAAATGATACTGTCACCGACGTCACGCTTCTCTATATATTTACACACTCCGCCAATTCGTCATACGTCACGAACTGTGGTACCTTGGGAAAATGAAAGGAAATTACCGTCCTAGCGATGACCAGATGCAATAAATCAATTCCCGGCACAAACAATAAGAATATAAACTTTCCTGGTATTGTACTCATAGAGTAGCCCGTACACAAATATGGAACTTATTTAGTTTTCTTGTAACTATTAAGCGCCAAATATGATCTTACAAGAGAGTAATATTACGATTCAAATTAGTCAAAATATTTACGAATCAATCATCACACAGGCGAGTAGCTTTCTTTGATACATATATTCAATTGCTTATCTACAAAGGATGAAATAATGCAGTGATACCAAAATATATTCAGTAATTGTACAAGCGATTAACAGAGAAAGTAGTAAAAGTAAAAGGTAGTAAAAGTGCTGTTGAAGTATCAGCTATCGATGATCGACTTACTTTGGCTGGGGTGATAAAGGCCATGATGATTTAACGAGGAAATGGTAAATAAATATTTATCTATCTTTGCTGAATTAGGGTATCACTTTTTGAATTTGGAACCTTTCATGTTCGCTTCAGAAAATATTACGCTTGCTTTTGAGATACTCCTGATATATTCCCATCATCAATGTATCAGTTACATATCTGCTGGATTCAATTTATTCCCGACTTGTATTTATGAGTTCACCAGGTAGTCCGGAACAAGCATACGATCATGTATTGCACCATTCTCCAAATGCATCAATCTAGATGATACCCTGTGTCACCTCTGTGGATGGCAAATTAAGTTGCACTATTTTCTATTTGAATCGGATTTATCCGCGGGAAATTCTTACTATGTTACTAAAGTCTGGGATTATGGTCACATACCAGAGCAATCAGATATAGCAATTCTTTTTCAGTATTATCTATCTTTAATACTGAGCTACAGATCTCTTATGTCAAAATTCAATATTTTTGTGTCATTCGTAGAGGTAAGGATGAAAGACAACTCTATACCATGGGAGAACGCTAATCAGGAAGAACATCACAGCAGTATCGACGTTTGTTAATATTACTGCCAAGAATTTGATAATCTTTTTACAGATTTCACAGCATTTTGATTGAGATTGCTACTGTGTTTATTCACGTGGGGCTTGATGATGGGAAACTGATATAAATCCATTTTATGGGCAACGGTGGCAGCTCTCAGATGGGGTGGTTTATGATAACACTGATAGTGGTCTCTGTGTGCGTTTCACACCATTCGTTCATTTATCATAAAACATTGACAGTCTCGAAGGACAATGTGAGCTTATGATAAGCAGAAATAAATTGTAAAAACTAGGCAATTCAATCATGACTATCAGTGGTTAATAGCTATAATCAATAGAGTTCTATAATGATAACAGAAGCCATCCGTTTCAATGCAACGTTTAATGGTTGGATTAGTTTGGATTTGAGCTCTTATCAAATGAAAAAATTAGAACTATATATATACAGCCTATACATAGCCTATTCTTTATTTATTTTGCAGTTGTTTCTGGTATTGTGATCATCAAATTTTGCACCAGAAAAGCATTTTGATTGTCGTTCGAAATAATTGATGATAAGAAGTTAATTCGTCAGAACTATGCAAGTGTTCACTTAACCAGGCGTGGGGACAGAACACTGAAATATTATAAATCAAAAATGTAGGCCTACTCATTTGGCAATTGAAAATCACATCAATCGACAATTTCATACTTCTAACTACTTTTAAAAATCTCCTCAACCGTATCGTTTGAACTTTCCAAAGATATATACCGACAATATCGCGAACCTCTCATTCAAAGCTACCTATTGACGCTCTCTTTTAAGGAAACGAAATGAAACAATTGGAAAGGACATCCCATCACATGATTTAACATCAATGACAGAACAAAAAATATATATTTTGTAAGGTAGGATTTGGTTTCACTATTCATATACGTAATTATTTTTGTTCTTGATATTTATTGGAAATAGTTTTATTGATAACACGGTGAATAAGGTCATATCTAAATCTACATTTACATTATATATACGGGCACTTTCTCGCTCCATTTTCATGACTCACTCTTGAACACGAAATATGCTTGGTTTAAAAGCCAAAATAATATTGATTTGTTAGATGTGTTTTACAAGATGTCAGTCATTAATCGGATCACTGTCTCAATTTATAGCGCGCAATGATTTATTGCATGCATTATATTTGCCGTGTGAAATATTGCACGAATAAATCGCTAGCTCCGGCGCTAGCTCTGTAGCTTTCTCCCGCACTTGTCCTTAGGAGTACTTCCAATAGCTACCCAAAGGTTCGGTAGTGATTACTGCCATCTGAATAGGGCAATTGTGATTCTGAAAAGATATATATATAAAGGCAGAATCATATCAAGTAAGATCCAGATGAGTACTCTTGACAGAAATTGTTTCAATATTAGAATATTTTGGGCTAATATCATACCTTGTCATGCCTATTCCTAAAAATACCCAAAGTATATGAGGAAAACTAAAGATTTTACAATCATACACTCCCCTCCATAAGTTTGGCAACCTTATCTCCCTCATTGAACTACGTATTAAAGCCTCTTTATGTTTGAATTTTTATTTACATAACATATACCCACTTGGGTGTCTAGCGGCTTGTTTTTAGAATTATGAAATAAATAAATTGAATAGTATTGAATTGAATTGAAGTTGAAATAACCTGTGAGGAAAATATTTATAATATCGATGGGAATGTAAGTTGACTTCATTTCAAATGCCTCCAAATTTTCCCAATTTTTTTCCTCAATTACAATAGGTCGAAAATTCATTATAAATCTGATGAATTTTTGAAAATAGACATTCCCGTTTAAACCAATGGGAAACGATATATCTGCCGCGACTCATATGACAGAATATTCATCCATCCAAGTTCTCGCAAAAAAATACAAGTAAGGTAGTCAATTGAATTTGCTAACTTTATCTAATAAAGAATAAATACGTTTCTTCAGGTTTAAAAAATTATTTTTCAAAAAACTTCTCCCATTGAAATAACACAAGAGGCGAAAAATGATTTTCAAAAACGACTTTGAAGCTCTGTAACTTTAGTATTCATAAAGTAAACTGAAGACTTAGCGTACAGAAAGTTAGACAATTCAATATTCTATATAAAAATATTTTTTGGTGAATCTTTTACTCGATAGATATCCTAAAATTAGATTTGCCCCGAACCCACCATTTCCCATTGGTTTACATGGAAATGACGATTTTCAAAAATTCATCAAAATCATCAATTTCCGACCTATCGTAATTGAAGAAAAAAATGTGGAGGCATTGAAAATAGAGTCAAGTTACACTCTCATCAATATTATACGTTTTTTCTTCACATGTTATGTAAATAAAAATTCAAACATAAAGAGGCTTTAACAGTTTTAACACGTAGTTCAGTGAGGGAGCTAAGGTTGCCAAACTTATGGATTGGAGTGTACATTCATTTCTTTAATTATGGTTACCATTTTTATTATTTTGGAGAATTTAAAACAATTTTCCCCATTTCGGCATCTTGAATCTTTTTAAATAACTTCACCAATTTATAATATATCATGGATCTTTATGGGAGAAATCATATGAGATTGTAATTGGAATATATTGGTAGGTCAACTGTACATGTTGCTTGCAATTTTGTCACACCCTATGGATCTGATATAACACTTATAAAGTAGCGGCTAGGATCCTCCTTTAATGGAAGTTTGAACATGAAATGAAAGTAAGGTACTTGTTATTACTTGGATTTTTTCATTGTCCATCAAGGCTAACTCACACATAAGCGAAAAAACGACGTGGAACCTGTGTGTACTGGCGAATGACTTGAGTAAAATGAGTTCCCATTATGTACGTACGTTGTACATCGTTGGCAGTGTCCGTATGTGGAAGTACGCTCTCAGACGTTTCGGAAGCATGTGCAAAGTTGCACTTCAGTTCGCATGTTTGCGTTCCCAATTATGGCCAGAATTGACAAAAAACAATTCGCAAAGCTGCATTTAATTCACATATGTGTGAGGAGACCTTTATATCTTCTAGTGTTTCTACAAGTCAGTAAAACATTGTGTTCTAATTTCCTTGGTGAAAGTGCCCCTACCCCCTCATTTGATGTACTTGCGTTTTCATAATTGTAAATTGATACGTTCCCCAGCTGTAAAACATGATTTAATCGTAACTGCAATTGAACCCCCAAAGATTCACATTTACTGTGTTAAAGTGGCTGTGAAGAATATGGAAGATGAGAAAGTTTGTCTTAGCTTCGTTTCATCCTTGGTTGCCATCCACTTATAATTACAAAAACATTGCCCACTTTCCGTTCATAATAGTACATATCGTAAAACATATATTGACTTAGATCCAAAGACTGAATGTTTGTTTCATGTAGGGTGTGAATGGCTTCAAAGGCCAGTCAACAGATGTGCCAGAGACATTATCAATTAGTTTGCGAAATGTGGCGGAAATCCCATCTTTTTCAGTGTATACACTAATTTGCTTGGAGGCATTCACGCTACACCACTTCTACGACTGTCTTAGATCAGATCGTGAACATAATAATATATCAATTGAAGGATATGTAGATTCTAAAAATTCGATGAAATTAGTTTAAGTTAATAAAACACTTGTTATCAGATTTCTTTGATATGGATATATATTGGAATTACATTTCTCCGCTTTAAAATCCTTATCGGTCATTTGCTAGATAAGTCTATAATCTCATGCAAAATAGTCATTCATCAAACCCTGGCAACTTGCTTAAGAAATATCACTCGTAATAAATGATGGTTTTGGAGAATCCTTTTGTATTTGCAAATCTACAAGCGCATGGGTCTGGTTTTTTGTATGTTTCATACATTTACGCATGAATGATTGAACATACAATAGGCATTTATAAATGTACTTGTACATATATGTAAAGTATTTGTTTTGTTCAGTCCAGAAAATTGAGATTATTGCTTGTACGTGACTGACGTTAAGTAAAAATTACGAGCAATGATTAGAAAAGCCTCCTTGGGCGAGGTGAAATAATCTGAATCTCGCAGATCACTATTACTATTTATTGGCCAAACCTAAGTAGATACGTCTTTTTATCTCTATTAAATCTCAATAGAAAAAGATTTGTTTATTCTGAAATTGATATTTATTCTTAAATGATACACTTTTAAAGACGTCTAGTACTAAACCCAGATTATACATCATCACGAAGCACCATTACTTACACCTCCTTTGAGTAAGTTTTTACTTCAGGAAACCACAAGTTGTCGGTATGTGAACGAACCCCATAAAATGAACTGGTAAGGTTGCGCAACTGCAGTAACGCATTCTAGGCTATTAAACCATATCACAGAGCTAATTGTTGAACCATGAGGAAATATTTCACTTTTGGGAATCGGTATCAGCTTCATCTTCCCTGAATACCGTTTTTATCATTAAAGAAATAGATCAATAGAATCAAAACTGAAGAGACAATTGAGTAATTCATGGTATAAGATACAAAACACTATGAGTACATAGCCAACACTTTGTCGTGTGTAATAGTTAATACTGTTAAATGATTGCTATTAAGAATAATCAAGTTGAAAGCTGAAGTCGTCAATTTGTGTCAGGAATTGAATGAGTCTAATACACTGATTCAGCCATTGAGATTTATTTTTCAGCTTCGATAAAAGTCAATTAAATCGCGCCAAGTCGAATTAAAGAAAGCCCTGATGAAAAGCATTTAGCGTATTCGGCTAAAATGTTCTTTAATCAACTACCAGGTCGATAGAAACCGTCTTTGGGAATTTGGAGATATATCAATAGGTTCAAGCATAATAAATCTGAATTTAATGCTACTGGGTACATTTTGTTCTTATTTGGATGATTTGGAATGAGGACGAATTATTCGCGAGTGTAGAGAAATGATATCAAGACATGATATGAAGACAGTAGGACGACACATTGCCTTAACCCATCAGTTTTATGACGTGCACATCCGCATGGGACTATATCTTTACAGCGGGGATTTCAAGTTTTTGTCAGTGCAGACATAGAAAGTTGCGGTTCTTATACGCGCGCGTTTTTTAATATTTCCATTTGAAACTTGCAGGAACGGTGCTTTGAATCTAGCTCTCTACTCTTTGAAAACGTCATGTATAATCAATACAGTTGAACTATTTATTTTTTGCAGTGAAAATATTATTTTTTTAGTTTATTTTTATTTTACAACTTTTTGGGAAAAAATGTAACAAATTTTTATTTCATGTCATATTTATCCGATATTTTGTCATCATGAAATTCGAGATTCTTTTTAATGATTGTGCAAATTTCATAACAATTGATGAATTTTTATTATCAGTGTTATGTTTGCCAAAAACGGTGTACCACTGTGCATGTTTCTTTAATTGACGGCACATTTGCCTTTAATTGGGCGAACGTACGGGTCCCGACGCAATAAGCCTTATTTGATTTAATACACTCAAAAATAAAGTTTGCTATCAAATCGGAATGTTCATAAAACATTAACCTTGCCTTTGTTTTCCTAATTCTAAAAGCAAGCCAAATAAACGATGATAATCGATTGACTCCCGAGACAACAGAACTTGAACTTGAACATGCTAAAATCAAAGTTACCTATAGTTACGCTTGTAAAGTTAATTACATGTTTAACGGCATGCTGAGTGAATGTATCTAATCAAATTTGTGACATACCCATAAGATCGTAGATCACAATTCTAAGTTTACAATGTAATTTGGGTTCGTAAGAAGTATTTCTGTTTTAAACTTACCTTTGCTGTCTGAAAAAGATCAATAATCATAGACGGGGATGTTGAATCCTATATATTTCCTTTGAATGGCCTGCATTTGTACTACGAAATGATCCTGTGGAGAAAAGTTGATGAATTCGAAACAGCTAGTTCTAGCAGATCTACTAGTATACGCTTACTTTCTAAAAGTATTTCAATGTTGAAAATATCTATTCAAATGTTTCATTTTTAAAATGATCTTGGCTTCCCTTAACTTAAATGTGTGACTAATGAAGAATGCTTTTTACCACATCAAACTTAAGACGTTAACTTGATAATTACTCGATACATGTTATAACGCGATTTCCTTTCATTTTCTACAAAAATGGTATGTTTTCGAACGGTCACTTATGTTAATCTATGACCGTGGTATGATTGAAAATGAAAGAACTGAACAAAGTATTGTCGACTTGTTTGAATTATAAAATTTATTTTGATTGATTTAATCTCTTTTTGAATTTTAAAACTTTTGTCCGAATTACATCTGCTATGGAAATAAAGTTCAAATATACCTCAGAATTGCTTATTGAATTAACCTAGCAATTTATTTGAAAATAATTCTTTTCATAGGTTATATATCATAGATCATAGATATGTAAAAAATAAAAATGTGTTTTGACAGATGAATTGATAACAAACGTTTTCGCACATGTGCCATTTCCACTTTCAGCCCACTTAAAGCACGAAATCCCGTATGACGTAATGCGCAGATAATTGATATTTTTTATTTTAATTCAACTCACATTGACCGTTCAGTTATGAACGTGTTTAAAGTTCTCATGTTAAAATAAATAAATATGTGGAAAGGCAATGGTTTAAAGCTTATGAAAATGTCAAAATCATAATTCAGTTTTTAAAATAAGATATTGACTAGCATTCACGCACATGTGACATTATCTCTTTTTGTGCGATTCAAACATAAAAATCTCATTACAGTTGTACATAAGAACCAATCTTAACCATGCCTTTCTAATAGAAGGAACTAAATTTGAATCAAAAAATAATTCTATGTAAAAATGATTCCCCATAGATATAATAAATGTCAAAAATGTCAAAAAAATTATCAAAAATTAAATACTCACACGCTTTTAAGCACACATGACCTTCTCCAGTTTTGCTCATTTAATTTACCTTGAAAACCAAGGAGACCGAACGCAATTTCTAAATACAACCTTGATACGTGTACCAGGTCTATAATTGCATTTTCTCATGGAAGGAACCAAGCAAAAATTATAAAAATAATTCTGCATAGAGGTGATGCTTCACAAATAATATTATGTCAAAAAATTAAGTCATTTCTTCAAAATTAAATACTGACACGCATTTACGCACACATGACCTTTTCCAGTTTTGCATATTTCATTTACCTTGAAAACTAATGAGACTGGACGCAATTGCCAAATACTTCTTTGATACGCGTGCCAGGTCTATAATTGCATTTTCTCATGGAAGGAATTAAGCAAAAATTATAAAAATAATTCTATGTTAAGGTGATGCTTCACAAATAATATTAATGTCAAAAAATTAATTCATTTCTTCAAAATTAAATACTGACACGCATTCACGCACACATGACCTTTTCCAGTTTTGCTTATTTCATCTACCTTGAAAACCAATGAGACTGGACGCAATTGCCAAATACTTCTTTGATACGCGTACCAGGTCTATAATTGCATTTTCTCATGGAAGGAATCAAGCAAAAATTATAAAAATAATTCTATGTTAAGGTGATGCCTTACAAATAATATTAATGTCAAAACTTTAATTCATTTCTTCAAATCCAAATACTGACACGCTTTTACGCACACATGACCCTTTCTTCTTTTGCTCATTTTATTTATCCTAAAAATCAGTGGGCCTAAATACATTGTCCGATACTTCTTTAATATGTGTCAGGTCTAAAATTGCAGTTTATCATGAAAGAAATCGAACAATTATCATAAAAATAATTATGTGTAAAGCGGATGTTCTTCAGATTATATAAACATCAAAATTGTAATTCATTTATTGAAAGTTAAATATCCACATGCTTTTGGGCACACATAACCTTTTCCCTTTCGTTCATTTTATCTATCTTTAAAATCAGTGAGCCTGAACTCATTGCTAAATACTTTTTTGATACGAGTCAGCTCCAGGTCTAAAATTGCATTTCATCATGGAACAAATCGAGCAATCATTATGAAAATAATTCTGTGTAAAGGTGATGTTCCAAAGACAATATATATGTCAATTTGATAATCCACATGATTTTACGCACACATGATAATTTCCTGAATGACGCTACTTTTTGGATTCAACCATGCATATAACGTCGTAAAATACACATTTCTACCGAAATTATGCCCAGCCGTTTTCGTAGAAAATGTAACAAATGAAGGCATTTTATCGGAACCGATTGATATTTGGTACTTATAGAATATCGTATTTACTTTAACTTTTTAGCGATTCAGACATTTAAAAAAAGTATGTTTAATCAATGTTAATTTCGCACGAATATAGGGTACAAAATGAGTGAAAGTCTCACGTGTTTGATTGCATTTTACTCCCATTTATGTATATTTTTCTAACATTAAAATGAGATAGTTGGAAAGAAGAGATCAGTAGAATTCTATCCGTCACTTTCATTTTCAAATGTTTAAATGTTTCCCGTTTCATTGGACCTCATAAAAATGGTAGCCAACGAACCAGAAACAAGTAGTGCGATGACGTCATATATCGCTACACCACTTTGATATAAAGTTTGGTAAACAACAATGGGTTTTTTCAATGTGTCGTCCTACAATAGCATTACGTGGTAAAACATCACGTGATTTTTGACAATTTTGTTGGCATGTAGCATTTGTCTCCTTCCAGACAAAAGTTTGTCCACGATAATTGTAAATTGATTTTAACTCAATACTGCTTAGCTATAATGAAAATGATACAAGACTTTGCCATCTCAATGGCGCTCATATAAGCATAAACACAGCTGAAACATTTACCGTGTAAGAACTAAAGTTTTATTAATAATTAACTAAAAGCTGAATATGAAAAATGAACACATGTTGAAACCAGGAAATGGTGCAGGATACCGAGTCTATATTCGGATCAACAAAACAACGCTCTTATTCTTACAATTTCTTATTTATAAATATGATTGTGTATGGTAAAACGAAACCTAGAAAAATGAAGTCTGTGTGCCAGGCCAGATCTCACTACAAGGTAACCTTGCAAAATGCCAGGATTCACCGGTGTTGGTAATACACTCTGGAACTCTAGCATTGTTAGTATAAAGAATTCTTTATTTTTTGAAATTACATTTTTTCTCTCAGTATTAGCATTGTTTAAAGAATCCTTTATTTTGATCGTGAAATTCTATTCTCTTTGCATTGTCCCAAGAATTCTATTCTTTATTTTGTTCATGAAATTCTATTTCCATTCTATTATAGCATTGTTATAAGAGTTCTTTATTTTGTTCGGGAAATTCTAATTTTTGTTTCGTATTCCGATGTTGCTCGTTGTGTTTTCTATTTCTGTAAAGGGGACTTGAATTAATAATAGGCTCAGAGGAAGAGGGAGGAGTCGTCGCATTGTCTCAATAAGACAAACTCTATCAGTCCGTGAACTGTGTATAGAAAACATTATTTCAGTCCTAGTTAAGTTCCCAATGTGTGGATAGTATGGAATCAATCTTGGTAATCGCCTCAAATAAACCGTACTCGACATAATGAAGATTAACATCGACACGTTGTTATGCAAGAATACTATTTCTGTCACTTAAGATTAACGAAATAATGAGAATCTATTCTAAAACATATACTGGGCACATATGGTCCCAGACCCAGACATTGAGGAAATCACACACTTGTTTCTCACATCGTATGATATTATTTACTTATTGACTTCAAATCGTTAGAACTGTGTAGACAGTTGTTCATTTAAAAGCCTAATCGGAGCATAGGCATCTGTTCAACTAATCACGCAGATTGTTAAGGTAAGTTGTTCGTGTAAAGCTGTTATGGTTGAGGATAACATACCGTTCTCGTGTAACAATATTAACTATGAATTTAGGCCAAAGTATACTAGATACAGTAAACTCCGGGAAGGTGATTTTTGAGACCCACCCTTCCCCCTTAAAAAGTTTGGCAACACCCCCTTCTACCTATTGTTTTTTACTTCGTGAATGTTTACCTGCATTCCCAAATCGATCAGAATATCACACAAAAGATAAACCAAATCAAGATAAAAATATCAGGGCATGATATTCCTTTAAGTGAAATAAAACCGAATCAGAGAGTAATTTGTATGCATGATACAATCAAACAGAGTTGAATTACGTATTGAGACTATAGATTAAACTAACAAAGAATGATTAAGCTTGAGACATTTCAGATTGCGACGAACATATATCATGGAAATACTCTTCATTTCCATTTAAATAGATAATGTCCTCAAAAATACGGACTTTTTGGCATGATTATTTAACATTAGAAAAAAGATTAGAAGTAAAAATAGATTTCACTCAATTTAATTTTCGACATTACTGTTGGATAACATCACATTTTCAGGTGGTGAAGACTAAAAAAATCTCAATGATTTATGAATTCGACCATGTTTTTGAGATTGTTTATGATCGACTAAGTGATATCTAACCACAGAAAAAATGTTCACTCGTAGCTACAAGGAAAGCATCACTAACATACTCAGAGAAACTACATGAGTGGGTTATGAAATATTTATTTAAAGACAATCTGTTGCTGAGTCGACTTTGATATTTTTCTTCTTAGATAAATCAACGGCATATTTAATATCGTGAATACTGGCGATTGGTGACGTTCGATTTTAAACCCATTTGCAATACCGAAAAACGTATTATTCCAGATTTATAAAAAAGCTCTCATTAAATATAAACAAAACCTAATGACAGTGTTTTGCAAGGTTACTTTTTTAACACATACTAATTTATCGAGGGTAACAACTGACAGCAAATTAGAACAGAATAAAATCAATTATTAAAATCAAGTGTCTTGGAAAGAGAATATTGATCATGAGGACCTAGGACGGATTTGTGTTGACAAAAATAATTGGCACCGTTATACAAATGTGTAATTTGTATTGGCCTAGCGCTGATAATGATATTGAGTCTGTTTGACCATGAAGATCGAAGAAAACGAAATGTTTTAATCGCTTGTACTGATATGAGGCGTGCTATTTCGTAAAGTTATGTCTGTTCCCCATCAAATCTATACACTCTTATAGATAAAGTCATGCGTGCTTCAACCTAACTCATCCATAAACTATAAAATCCCTTAAAACAACTTTACGAGACTCTAAATAGCTATCCGAAGATCAATTTAATATGAATTCAAGAAAGTATATATATTTGTATGTACAGAACATAAGCATGGCTTGGATTTATAGATAAACCACCAATGTACCATGTATTTACAATGAGAAATATGAACAAATAAGGTACAGGGTGACCCAAAAAAATGCAACCCTCCATTTCTTCAATATTTTTCTTGAATGGAGGTTAATCGCTCTGAAATTTGGCACACAAAGACTTCATTCAATGTGGGATCCTCTGGCAAAGTTTCAAAAATCATAGTCTTATATTGATAGAGTTATGGCCATTCCAAAATATGCTCCAAATGTCGTCCATTTCCAATTTTAAGTTTTCGGATGAATCACATTCCCTTCTTTCTGAACATGTAAACTCAAGAAATAATGTGTTCTGGGATCACAAATTCCAGATGAAGTGCTTCAAAGGCCCCTTCATTCTGTTAAATGCACAGCTTGGGTTGCCAATTTCCAAACATGAAATCATCAGCCCCTTATGGTTTGAGGTTGATAATGGCAACACTGTTACTTTTAACACACAGCGCAATATTGGCGTTCCCAGGAAGTTCTAGGCAGTTCTAGAATGACATACAGGCTTCAATAGACAAGAACAGTGGTTCTAGAAGTATGGAGCTACTCCTCACACTTCTTATGATAGCATAGCCTGGCTCACTAGTCATTTCTATGAGAAGATTATCTCTCCTAGGATGGAGAACCCATGGTCATCCCAACGTCTTGATCTCAATGCCCCTGACTTCTATATATGGGGTTATTTAAAGGATAATGTGTATGAAAATAACCCTACTGCAATTGCAGAACTCCAACAAGCAATGACTGCAAAAATTTGAGCCATACCCATTGGAAAAATGCATCCTCGTTATGAACAGTTTTCCTTGAACATTGCAAGTTTGTTTTCAGCGAAATTGATGATATCTGGAGCATATTTTGAAACAACCATAACTCTATCAATATAAAACTATGATTGTTAAAACTTTGCCAGATGCTCCCACATTGAATGAAGTCCTTGTGTGCCAAATCTCAGAGCAATTTACTTCCATTTAAGAAAAATATTGAAGAAATGGAGGGTTGCATTTTTTTGGGTCACCCTGTATCATTCACTTTGTTTAAAGTGACTCAGTCTCTCTGCTTCAATAAAATTAAGAAATCATAACAACAAATAACTATAGCAATACAAACAAAAATTGATGCAAATCTACTTTTCTGGAAATGCTACATTTTGAAAAATTGCTCAGGTAAGCAAGTGTGTCGATCGTCTTCGGGGTTATTTTAAACTCGGGGCAATATTGATTAAAGGGGTATTTTAGGCTCGGGGTAGTTTTGATTTAAGGGGTTGTTAGGCTCAGGATAGTATTGACTAAAGGGTTTTTAGGCTCAGGGTCATTTTAGGCTCGGGGTAGTTTTGGTTTAAGGAGTATTTTAGGCCCAGGATAGTATTTACTAAAGGGTTTTTAGGCTCAGGGTAATGTTGATTAAATGATTATTTTAGGCTCGGGGTAGTATTGATTTAAGGAGTATTTAGGCCTAGAGTAGTATTGACTAAAGGAGTATTTTGGGCTCAGGGTAGTATTGATTTAAGGAGTATTTTAGGCTCATGGTAGTATTGATTAAAGGGGTATCTTAGGCTCAGGGTATTGACAGATCTATTGTAAGTACTTTGGCTTTCTAGTTCAACAGTATCTATGAACATTGATATGCCAACAAATTATATAATCAACACATTTACAATATCCTTTGATTTATACCTCATAACGTTTCTAATCCGGAGTCAGCCAGAGACCAACGCTTCCCTTTCCAATTCAAAACCAATATTTTCTGGTGTTAAACTTTGATTTCACGATGATTTCCACATAAAGTCTAGTATTAATTGCCAATAGAGTCAATGGTGCCTTTGCTTATGGTAATTTACGACTCTGTCTACATGCCTTTTAAAATTAATCACTCCGGAGTTGCAGAGAGTATCATCATTGTCCACATATTGTTGAATAAAATTTCTATATTTCATATTTCTTCTTTGATGAATATTGCACAAACAGACTGTTACATTACCATTGAACCACAGTTTGATAAATTGTAGCATTTATTTAGTTTATCTGTCTTATCGTTTGAATTAATTGTATCAAATGGTTGAAAGAGTCTGGCTCATATTTATATTCCAAAGTTGCCCTATGGAAATATTACATACTATATTTCATTTTGGATAAAAAAATGTGTTCGAGGACAACACAGCGGGGAGATGTGTTACAGTGTATCACGTGATGCTAATATACATACATCACATGATGTACACGTGATGATTAGAGCTACGTCACACGTTCTTCTATTAGAAACGGGTTTATCCCGTACGTTGCAGATATATAAAACATGTTTTATATGTCTCTATTCATGCTATTGGTAATACTAGTGATAAAGGAGTTGACAAATATTTGGAAATTACCTCCTGTTCAAGTTCCAATCATTTTTATAGATTATATTGATAGATTTAATATCACTGAATACGGTATTGCTTGTTGAGGATCACACAACATTACCGTTTATCATTTATTTGAGATTTAAGCAGGGGTCCATTTTTTAAGAAATAATCGTTTTAAAAGATTTCTTGTGAATAGATAATAAATAAGTACAAAAAGCATGAATTATTATATATCAAGAGCATAATGTAAAATTTCAACTGAAAAATTAGATCAAAATGGAATCCATGTTCACAGTGGGGGGTATAACTCATCAAACACTGGATAATTTGCATACAAATAAAGCTTATTGTTACAGCCTTATGTTTTTAATTTGCTTTTTTAGTTAGAATTATAGCATTGACCATTTATGAATTTTGGATCACCATACAAAGTTACAGAACTTCATTTATAAATGATTTCAGCAGGGGTCTATTTTACAAATATTAAATATTTTTCCGGATAGTTCTTAGATGAAAAGCTAGTACATTGTTACGATTAAATTACATCATTGAGGTGTATAAATCATGAAAACAGGTTTCATCCTGATGTCTTCAACCTAATTCGTATAACGCCATGTCACAAATGGGGGGAGGGGACATTGACCTCCACTTGGGGATCTTTATTACTTATATGATTTCAATATTACAGTAATGTTCGGTATCATTATAAACAGGCATTAAATAAGTGTAGACTATTATAAATACGTTGACAGCAAGAAGATTTATACAATTTAACCTGTAAATTGAGATAACAATGGGCTCTAAAATCACAATGATTGGTGTAACTAATCAAATTGTTACTTTATAAGCTTAGTATCATGTCCTAACAATTTAAATTAATTTTTAAATAGTTATCCCATTGAACGAAGTTAGGAGGGATATAGGGAACGGGCCTCCGTCCGTCCATCCGTCTGTCCGTCCGTCTGTCCATCCGTACGTACGTACGTCCGTTCGGGCAATAACTCAAATACCGTTGGCCCGATTTTGTTCATATTTTGTACACATATACCCTATGGGGGTAGAAGTTCTGCTCGAAAGCCGATTTTCAAAATGGCCACTCATTTAAAAATAGCGGCCATTTTAGTCCCAATTTTACAGTTATTTAGGTGCAATATGTAAAACTAATATCAATATCTTTTAAATGAAAAAAAATTATATAGGACATTAATAAAGCTAGAAATGTAGATATTAAAGAAGCACATGGCAGCCATCTTGAAAAATGGTGGCCTTTACTTGTTATTTTACGATTTTTGCTCGAAAAGTAGTGGAGTGATTTCGTTCATATTTGGTATGTGAATACTATAAGCATGGCACACTGTCTAATAACACTTTTGGGAGAAGGCGTCCATTTTAAACATAGCCGCCATTTTAACGTATTTTACTATAACTCGAAAAGATGTGGAGCGATTTTGATCATCTCTGGTATGTGAATACTATAAACATGGCACACTGAATTTTTTGAAAATCTTAAAGTGGTTCAGATTTTCATTTATTGAAGATTTAATTCAAGGTTAATTCAAAAAGATGAATATTATGTGGATAGTTCTCGGATCAATTACTATTATTACCTTGCGGGGCATGTTTTAGGGGTATTAGTGCTAGTTTAGATGGCTTTTATGTTACTATATCGACCTGAGCAATAATTCTAATAACGTCATTTCTGCGGGCAATATTAAACAAATACTGGATGATCAGGATCTGGATATGGCAGAATACCTATTCTAAAAAGAAATATTGGGCGAGACGGTATTAATTAATTTCAATAGAAAGTTTGGGTGAAAACGTATGTAGGAATATATGTTTTATCATTTAAACATATCATTAACAATTGGCGAATCAACGAAAAACAAGATGATGTTAAAAGAAAGTGAACTAAATGAAACCATTATTTTTATCATTTTGAATGCAAAATATAGTCAAACAGACGATCTTAGTTTCAATTAAACAGATAAAATCAATATGGCATACTAATATTAATAACCTTTCCAAACAAAACTTCAAAAATATCAAAATCTAATATTTTTTATATTTTTTGTGAACCCCTGTTAAACCCCTCAATAATTAATAAATAAGTTTATTGGTTTCTTGAACATCTAATGTACATCGAGATGAAATCAATATGTTATACTAGTAAACTTTCCAAAAACTGATTAATGACTAGATAATCTGTTGTAAACTTCAAAACTATAAAAATCTAATATTTTTGTTGACCCTTCCCCGTTAAACCCCTCAATAATAAGTAAACGGTTAAGTCCTCAACAGGTGAAAATGTATGTGATAATACATGTTTTATCATTTTCATATATCATTTAACAATTGAGATATCAACAAAAACAAGATGATGTTAAAAGAAAGTGAACAAAATGTAACAATTATTTCTAATTTTGAATGCAAAATATAATCAGACAGACGATCTTATTTTCAATTAAACAGATAAAATGAATAGGTCATGCTAATAACCTTCTCAAAAACCGATTCATGAGTAGATAATCCTTTGTAAACTTCAAAAATACCAAAATCTAATATTTTTATTTTTGTGGACCCCTGTCAAACCCCTCAATGATAAGTTTAGTTTAGTTTAAAATAGTTTATTTTTGTGTCACTGACATTACAATATACATATAAAATACATAATAAAAACAACATTTTGTAACATCACCAGCCGGTGCCGACTTATGAGACACAGTATACATTATATCTGAGTGTCACCCATTACTACCCCCAATGGGCAGCTTGGGTCAACACTCATAAAGACAGAGACAAAAAATGTCCCTGGTAAAAATTTATACATGATTAATAACCAATGATATAAATTCAGTCTGATTAATCAGTTTGGCATAAATAAATAAGCAGTTCATGGAATGATATTGTCAATCATTATATTAAATACATATATTGCACTAAATGAGAGTAGCATGTTGCATATGGTCAAAAATTACAATAAATACAAATATCGCACTAAATGTGAATTGTATCATGCATATGGTCGAAGACTGTTATAACAATAAATTCATATATTGCACTTAATGTAAGTAGCATGTTGCACTATGGTCAAATATTACAATAAATATAAACATTGCACTAAATGTGAAATACACAATGCATCGGTTGAAGACAAATATTACAATAAATACATGTATTGCACTAAATGTGAGATGCATATTGCATGATAAATACATATATTGCACTAAATGTAAGTAGTATATTGCATATGGTCAAATATTACAATTAATATGAATATTGCACTAAATGTGAAATACATAATGCATATGTTTGAAGACAAATATTACAATAAATGCATATATTGCACTAAATGTGAGATGCATATTGAGCAATAAATACATATATTGCACTAAATGTGATTTGCATGAGCAGTGAATAAATAAAAAAGAACCCCATAGATAATATACACCTCTGCAGTAGTGAATTGAGACCATCTTCCCCAAGGTTGATAGCTCGAAGCACTAAAAAGAGGCATCATAAAACCAAGGAGTTTCTGACTAGATACATTTTAAATAAATATTTTATAAAGGAAACTTAGGTGACATGCATACTCATTTAGTGATTATAGCCTATCAATATTAAGAGATCTCTTATTGCACATATTATAAACTAAAGCTCCTAATGGTCTTTGGAGTGAAGTACAATTCATAATGGAGACAAAAAGAAGTGTATAATTGGCTGATGTTACATCTAAATAAGGCAATTTCTGTTTAACATTTTCATAAAAATCACATCTTAGATCATCATAATGGCTACATTCTAATAAGAAATGCTTTTCATCTTCAATACAATTCATGTCACATAATAAGCATTTCCTTTCGTGTAATGGTATATATAAGTAAATGGTAATGTTGACAAGTGCTCAACATGTGAAAACGTATGTAGGAATATATGTTTTATCATTTAAACATATCAAAACAATTGGCGGATCAATAAAAACATGATGATGTTAAAAGAAAGTGATTTAAATGGAACAATTAATTTTAATCATTTTAAATGCAAAGTATAGCCACACAGGTGATCTTATTTTCAATTAAACAGATAAAATCAATATAATAATCATATATAATATCAATCTGTTGTAAACTTCAAAAATATCAAAATCTAATATTTTTTATTTTTTGTGGACCCCTGTTAAATCCCTCAATAATAAGTAAACACAGCAAAAAATGTGAATCAAACCACTGAATCCTGGAGTCAGGATTCATACAGGATTCATATGCACATATGAATCCTGTATGAATCCTGCCTCCAGGATTCATACAGGATTCGCTGTTTAAATAGTTTACAAATGAATCCTGCCTTCAGGAATCATACAGGATTCATATGCAATATAGTTTACAAATGAATCCAGCCTTCAGGATTCGTACAGGATTCATATAGAAGGTAGTTTGCAAATGAATCCTGCCTTCAGGAATCATACAGGATTCATATGCAATATAGTTTACAAATGAATCCAGCCTTCGGGATTCGTACAGGATTCATATAGAAGGTAGTTTGCAAATGAATCCTGCCTTCAGGAATCATACAGGATTCATATGCAATATAGTTTACAAATGAATCCAGCCTTCAGGATTCGTACAGGATTCATATAGAAGGTAGTTTGCAAATGAATCCTGTAGCCAGGATTCAAGCAGGATTCATATGCAATATAGTTTACAAATGAATCCAGCCTTCAGGAATCATACAGGAATCAAACGAAAATTGGAATTGATGTGTATGTTTCTATTCTAACACTCACATTGGCGTATCGCATATATTACGCCAAATGCGCACAGGCGTACCAAATGAATTCGAAAAATTTAATAAAAATGTGTAATTATTTAAAAGTTGTTCTGTGTGCTAATTTAAAATACATTGTTTTATTTATATTGTCTTCCCCGAATGGGTATATAAACTTTAAATATACATGTAGCCATGTTTATTGAAAAAAGGACATTGGTTTTATTCGGTCCGTTTTATTCTTATTGGTATTAACTCGCAAATGTCACTACTGGAAATGGTTTTGTGTGGCCATGGCAGGGCAAGAAGGGCCCCCGAGGGTCAAAAGGGGCCGTTCTGTAAGATAACTTCTTCGGACGGGAGGTTTTTTACCACAGACTTACAGAAGTGGTGCCGTTAAAAGAGTTTCTTCTTGGAGAAGGTGCCGCCTAAATGAAACAAAGTGCAATGGCCATTGAGATCGATGCTGTCCCTGTCAGGAGATAATATCAGGCGATGTATATTTGATGATAAACAAACTTGGTGGGCCATCTTGCCCAATGGTTCTTCTTATCCTGGGTCTCTTACTCCGCTCCTACGCCCATTTCTCATTTCTTAATGCTAATATAGAATGCGTCACGTGTTATGAAAGATTAGTAGGCCTCAATATTACAATTTGAACCCGATTTTGAAGCATCCTTCAAGATCGGTCCTTCACTGCTTTCATAGCAGCTCATGAATGTCACAATGCAATGAATTACTCTTGGGCCGCAGGGATGATTTTGAAGCACCCCTGTAAGCCTTTAAATTACATTGAAATGATAGGCCCTAGGATAGATACGATCAATAATTCATTGGGAGTTCGATTTGGTATCTTTGGTGTTTGCTTTGGAATAGCCTAATCCCGGGGGAATAATCACGAATCTCGCGAATCTACCCGGGGAATCTACCTTACGTGAAAGTTAGTTAGCCTACATTCTATTGACAACGTAACATTCATTTGTCATCGTGACCTGCAGGTCATGCGAACCATCAACATGCAATGGTGTATGTTTACAAAAAACTGGAAATCAGGAGTTTTATTAAGACGGGACTTCCCCTTTTTATGTCACCACCAAAAGTGGTCACATATTGTTAAAGTCTCCAACTTTTTTATGTACGGTGTTTAGCGTCTGGGGTCGGCGTTCAGCGTCTGTAACAAATGGCGGGTGGTGACATTTTTCATGTTTATGCCTTGTTTAATATTTAAGGCTCCAAATGAAATATGATATCTGATATCATCATGATGTTATTCTTATTATATTATTCTGTTTTGCAGGTGCCAATGAGTATGACACACAAGCAGTGACAATTCTTAAAATCGCGGATTCGGTAGTATTGAATCTCTAATAAAGATGGCGCGAAAGTTTTTCCTTATAAGGTCAAAATATTTCCCATGATGCAGTTCGCGGGGGAACAAAATTTTTCTACCTTGTTTTTCCCCGTTGGTTTAACATGGGGATTTTCATACCCATTTTTCAAGCGATATTTTCGATCGAATCTCCATGCGATCGGAGAAAACAAACTATCAGAAACAATTAGTCTTTTAATAATCTTTATATAACATATATTTTTTTTCATTTTATTGGCTCCTAACGGGGTGAAAACAATGATTGAAAATGGGAGTATATTCCGGAAGAGAAGAAGTCACGTGACTAGTCGCCATATTGGAAAAAGCAATTCCATTCGACTTTCAACACGTTCATGCCAATATTACCGCACTACAAACTGTAACATCGATGCAACAACTGAATAAAAGTACTCATCTTCATATTACATTATAGAGTTACGTTGAAAACCCACAAACAACTGAGCATTTGACCAAAGAAGACACGTCGCTATTATCTAGGTCAAGTTTAGTGGTTCGAAAGCAAATCTTACATACTCGTTTCCGAATTTTGTTGTTAATTGTATAATCTTTTATTGATTAAATCTGGTATACTGACTATTAATTCAATGACAAAGAAGAAGAATTCCGATGGTGTCATTTTTTTATTTAGCTTGCGGGTGTAAAAACAAAATTGCGTAATTAATTTGATTTAGAACTTTCGGGTCTCACAAATAGCTACACGAAATGCATCGTTGAAAAATATTGACCAATCAAATTTTGTCCTTTTTGAGTACATATATGCACCATATATGCGAACGTTCTGATTCAAAGAGCGAACAGCGAAATGGAGAATTGAGTTATAGCCCAGGGAGTTCAAGTTTATGCATCTTGCCTCAAGTAAAGTGTTAGTCCTTAAAGACACGACTGTTGGGGAAATGGCACAGTTGCTTGATGCAAGAGTAAAACTTTGAAATAACCATAGATAATATTACAATAGATAAAAGTTTGGCATGCATTATTTTTTTTCGTTTCATTATTAGATTTGAGAGCAGGTAGACGTATACAGCAGTGCAGTGAATTATGTTTGTATTTTAAGAAGTTGTTTTTCAGGTGTGACCAGCGATGATTGCAGGCATGAATACACTTTAAATATATTTCCTAACATATTCCTTCAGTAAATACACCCGTTTGCATGTTTTAAATAAGCCGTAAATAAAATGTTTAAACTTTGTTAGCATGGTCTATAATCTACAACGACCGTCAACCTGTTTAGGTTTTGATTTGTTTTGTTGAAATTAGATTAAGAAATTAGTCTTTCAAATGTCACCAGCATGGGCGTAGCCAGGGGGGGGGGGGGGTGCGATGGGTGCGATCGCACCCCCCCCCCATAACCTTTGAAAATATGACCATTGGATAGAGGTAGAAAAGAGCTTTAAAATGCTTTTTATTTGAAGCTTCTAGCTCAATTTTGAAGGAAGTTGCATCAATTTTTGTAAAATTCAAAAGAAAACTTAATTTTTTGTGTTGCTTATGGCAAAATCGCACCCCCCCCCCTGACCGAAAACGAAAACTCTTTAGGGTTGAGGATTCACGTCGGTTTAAATTAGAATAATTCTTTACTATCTGGTTTTGTTTGCTTCATTGTGAAATGTTCATCGAATTGTTATTTTTCGAATCATTTCCATTTCGTTACATAAGTTATTTGGAATAAACTTAATTTCAGCTAAAATGCAGGGTAGTGCATGGCTGTTTTTGAAAATTTTTATTTTAACCTTTTGTTGCTTATCACCGTATTAATTATGAGCACAAGTTTTTATGTTTGTTTATTTGTTTTTATTTCTTATACAAGTACAAGTAAGTTATACATTGCAAGTCACACCCGTAGCAAACCCTACATTGCCTTACAAAGTTAACATGAGCAGTTTCGAGAAACATTAGAATATGGGAGGGGTTCAAGAAGAGACCCGGTGTAAAAGGGTAGGAGGTCAAGACAGTATCTGTTGGAATGTTATATATTTCCCTATCCATTATATGATAGGCGTATGCATGAGTGGAGGGTTGTGGAAATAGGGCCTCGTGAGAGATACATGTACTTGACAGTCAGTAATTGTTTACACCCCCCCCCCCCCCCCTTCCTTGAAATGCTGAACTAATGTGCTTTTTGTTCATTGAAACAATACGAAATCAAAATTGATTAGTTTCCTAATGACAATAAAAACAAACGGCTGATTAGAAGATTACAGTGACTGTTTCCCGTCATTACATAACAATGTTGAAGGTGGGCAAAGGAAATCGAGTCTGTATTGATCTAGTTAATAAGCATGATACGTGATTATAAACGTAGAGTAAAGGAAATGCCAGGATTTTTTTTAGCATTCTCATTGTAATCAGAACTATGTGAATTTATACCATTCGCTTCGACATGGGCTAAAATTTTGATTCTTTTCAGCCTAATATTCTATCCAACAGCATTAAATGATCAAACTCAATTATTTAGTAAAACTTCAATAAGGGATCACGTGAATTTCGATACAGCGGTAAATGAAAGTTTTATGCTTATTATGCGGGAACTATGAAATATTAGATTTAATTACCTAGGTACCGTATTCGAGGGGACATTTTATCCTTTTTAGATTTTATATCGATTTTGACATTTTTGGCCTCTGGCTATGAAATATGTCTCTGATATTTATGTATTTCCCGAGAGAAAATTGGACATTTGCGGGGCCTGATGCAAGACTAGTTATCTGTTTTCCTGGCTTGTTTGAAATGGATAAACTTTGTCGTATGTTTCAATGAAGCCCATGTGGGACTGTAGACCTAGAAATTCATATTTATATACTATAGATCGAGATAGAATAGTAATACAAAATATAGTATTCCAATTTCCAGTATCATAATAGACACCAACTTTTAAATCCTAGTAACAGATTTAGAATTCCTATTTTAAAATCAAGAGTCAGTTTAATCAGGAATTCATTGATCAAATGCGATCGAGATAGACTGGCGGACAGGATGAGCTGGGATGCAATCAGGAAGGCGCTCAGTTGTTTATATTAATTATTGGGTCTTATAACACCTTAGTATAGTATACCCCTCCCTCCCAAATCACAACTTCGCAACCACCGTCAATTTTATAATCAAATCCCTTTCCCTCACTAATGCAAATACATGAATAAATATAATAGTGAATTGCATGCGTTTCGAATGAAGTTATCTTTGTAGTACTAGTATTAATTTGTTCAAACAAGTTTACAGAAGATAAATGAAAGGGGACAAAGGGAAACACAGGGGCGTAGTCAACTTTCAGTCAGGGGGGGGATGCGATTGCCCCTTAAAAATTCGATTTTCAGTCAGAATGGGGTGGGGGTGCGATTAGCAAGCCACAATATTTTTTTAAATAATAAATCAAAACAAAGCTTTTTTTAAATTATGAATGTAACATTTAAAGATTAGACTGCAGCTTCTTGAAAAGAAAGCAGAACGTGTCATCACCGCCAACATAGAGAGCAACGTGTACTAATTATAAGTATCTGAAAGATAACGCAAAAAAACTTAATTATTAACTTTCAAGTCTTAACAATTTAACATGTAACTGTAACATGTAACTGTAACATAACACATATATCGCCTCGAGGGTTATTTAGCTTGATGAATAACCCCTCTGGTATTAGAGAGGTTTCGCACAATGGATTAACCTCAACTCGTTTAAGTGCTGTACCCTACGCGCAGAGGCCTAGAAATAAACTACAGAAGATGAAGCTCTCTTTTAATTAAGAAGTGAAGTCGAATGTAAAGGGTAATAAATCTGGTGAACACAACACATTGAGCCAAAAACTTGCGAAACCTCTCTATAAACGCATTGTTGAACGCAAATGATCATGTGGATTCACTTAAATTCTGAATTATATTCAACTGTTTCTGTAAACTTCAACGAATGCATTTAATCCCATGATGCGTTTCACTCCTATCTGGAGTCTGGGAGTGCAGACTTGCACCCCGGGACTTGCACCAACCCTTGCCCCTCTTCCACCCCGTGTCATCCTTGAGGTCCATGCATAGCCAAACACTTCACATGCCTGTATCACCCCGTTAATGGAAACAACCTGTAAAAAATAAATATCATATTAAGCAAATGCCTTTTATGGCCAGGTGACCGAGACATCAAAGTGATATTGAGTAAGTTTCCTCCAACTCAAAACGTAATTATATAGATATAAATAACTCTCTTCATAAAATCTAAAGTTCACAATCCTTATCTAAATTGTGTATGGAACAAAACCAGAAGTCTGTTATATTATTAGTCTACAAAATGTCCGGTGACTTAGCTGTATGGAATTTTGAAATATAAAAATTTTATTGTAGATATATAACATAAACACATCAACATAGAAAAATTCAATACAGTTATATTGTAACAATATTCATATTATATTAATATTAGAGGGACCAAACACATTCGCTATTGCTAAGGTTTCTACGACTTTAACTGTCTTATAAGCATCTTGATCCATCAAGGTATTACAATATTGTATGACTGAAGGAATACACTGGTATGCTATGTCAGAGCATGAAATTACAATTACACTATGCTTAATAGGCGGCTTCATACTCCTTACGTCTCAAAATCTCTTAATTTTCAAATGGGAGTATATCATTTTCGTGAGCGGGATTTGGCGGGACAATACGATTTTCTTTCAAAATCAAAAATATTCCAAGGTGTTATTCATCGGGAAGTAGTATCATGGGATAAATTTAGATATATCATTGCATCCCACGACCGGTTTGATTATCAATACGCAATCAGCCTGGTACTGGTCAACAGTAATAAATAACAGACGCTAATAAGACACAGGATCCAATCAGGTTAATTATCGTCTTTTATTGTCTTAAGTCTCAGCGTACCTTGTAAGATAATCATTCCCGTTTGATTTTGTTTGAATCGAAATTAAACGGAGGAGGGGGGGGGGTGAACATTTAAATCTTAATTTTATTCCTTACAATAGTTAAGAAAACAAACAAAAGACCATTCACTTATCCATCAATTTCCGTGCTCTGCGGATGTTTGGCTACTTTGATTACAGAAAAGTCTGAACATCATCCAGGACTCTGATTGCAGCAGAAGTCGTCTAGGACTCTGATTATAGAAAATATCGTCTTAGCCTTTGATTACAGAGATCGTCTAGGTTTTCATCTTTAGACCCACCTTGTGGATTGAGTGTATCATGATCACTTCCAGAGTGATGGGGGCAGGGGGTTCACATTAAACAAAATTGGTCATCACTTAAGTTTAAAAAAAAGCTCAGAATGATGAAAAACTGCACGATTTTAAATAAATTTTGGAGAAAGGCGTTCTTGAACCCCCCCCACCCCCTTCTCTGACTAGGGGTCTGACTTTGTCAAATGTCATGGAGGTCGCAATTATATTCATAGAAAAGCATAAATTAAATAACTTCCCCACATTTTTACGTCTTTGCCTCTCTATGTTTGATTTTTATTTTCTTATCCCTCAGGAAAAAAACTAAAAATAGAAGGACATGTGATTTGATCGTATATCCTATACCCCAAAGGTCTCAAAAGTTTTAAATTATTTTTGAAAAACCTCTACCACAGAAATAACACCGGAGGAGATGGAAATGACTTTGAGCCTTGCAAGTTAATGTTTCAAAAGTACACAAGCGTTTGCGTGTATACTTCGCGTGGCTAAAGTTCTAAACTAACTGTCAAAACAAAACAAAGAATGCAATTTTATTGGCGATCATGCACATGCTCTCTTCGAGAGCTTTACCATACTTAAGTCAATTATCAGCAAACTTTATGAATTAAAATCAATTGTAGGCTATATGGAATAAGCTAACTCCTGTTAAAGATTAGTATAGACAAAACACATAGATAGAACAAAAAGTCCTTTGAAAAGTATATCAAAATGAAAAATGGATAATAAATATTTCAAACATATAAATCCGCTTATTAAAGAATAACAATTATTAACACAACTGGGAAAAATGTTCATGCCTTATAATCAGCCATATCGATGCAGATAAAACCGTCTAGATAGAACAAGTAACAATAACGAAAACAATTAGCAGATCCATGCCAATTAATTAATTATCGGACTTTGGATTTTTCTTAGTTTATACTCGCTTCAACAACTGATCACCCCTCTCTTGTCAGTAAACACAGGTCGGAAGAAATCATCATGAGATTTTGACATTGTACTTTCATCAACTGTAACATAAAGACCGGCGTGTTATAATCTTGACGACTCATTTAACCTGCCATATATTGCCCGTGTTGTCGTAATTTTCAAATTTGATAAACAATTTTCGAAACCGTATTTTTAGATGTACTTTTTCATGTAGATTTCAAATTATGACATCACTTTGACTGAATTTTGAATATTTAATGACGTAAATCAAAATTATTTCTACTCGCATCTAGTCTACCTTGTATTTCAAGGGGAATCTGTGAAACAGAATACAAATATTATACGATATATTAAGAAGGGAATGATAAAGTATGTAAAATTCCTGCTGAATATACAGCATGCATGTATGAATCTGGGAAATCTCTCGGTGTATCGAATGTTACGACGATCGGAACATTCACTGGTTTAATCCAGGAGGTTTAATCTCCCGACGTGATATACAGCAAGTACTCCCGGGCAAGTACAATCCTTTGGAATACCAAAGCGTTAGATAAAGTGAGACTCTAATAGATCAGAATGTCCCGACACGGAAATCAGAATGACAGAAATATAATTTTGAATAATTTTGGGAGGTAGGGAATCGCACAATTTTGTAATTCCAATGCTGCCCTTTGTGTTTTATCAACGTTATACAACGATGCAAACAAAACAGATCGTATTTAAATCTTATTCTAATTTTAATTCCTACATGAAATCTCAGCCCCCCCCCCAAACACTAGTAACATTTTAAAGACTTTATCTAATTCAAACAATCAAATCAAATCAAAATTAAAACATGCAAACAGGTATATCTGCTTATGGAGGAATATCCGAAGAAATGTGTGACGCTGGTTTTCAGTCCTTAATCGCCGCTTAATACCTGAAAAGCAACTTATCTGCTTATTATAAGTTATCAAATAATTTAACAATTAAACAGAAACAATGCATGCCAAACATTTATCTATAATTGTTATATTATGGTTATTTTATAGTTTGCACTTGTATCGAGCAACTGTGTATCGGGCTGTGTATACGGGCCCTTTCTCAAACCCAATATGGGATTTAACACGTCACTTGAGGCAAGATTCATAAACTATATCTCCACGGGCTATAATTTGAAGAACGCCACTGACGGATCTGTCCCTTTTGGATGGGCCGTATTGTTCTTGTGTGTATCTTACCCACGGGAACCTACAAAACAGATATAATTGCATTGTGAAAAGGAAGTCCCGTCTCTATAAAACTTCCTAGAATAAGATTCAAGCAGTGTAAACATCCATATTTGCAAAAATAACGATAAACCACTGTCATTAAGTAGTTGTAGTACCATATTCGTATAGCTTTTGGGAAAGACGATAAAACGCAAAATATGATTGGAATATTTGCTGAAGTCTGGGATCGATGATCTGACAGAAAATTTAAGGAAGGCGTTGATCATGACTGAGCAAAATGAAAGAGCAAAGTAATAATAATTGCAATTTATGTTTATCATTTCAACTATTCCGAGTCAGAGAAATCAAGAATAAAAATGAAACTTTCCTTAGATATCTGTCGTATTGGCTTTACCGGGAAGGCTAGTTCTGGGGGGGGGTAGCGCTTGTTTAAATTTTAAATTATTAAGATCAAAATGGTAAGGTCATATTGACGAATTTCCAAAATGACAAATTATTGTGCAGTGCGTTAAATTGGAATATCTTTTGATTCTTTTCCACTGGGGTACGCTAATATCCGATCTTAGTACTTCAATATTTTTGTTTGAAAGCAAGATCTTTAATGTAAACATCCGCATTTCAATATATCCTGAGACTATCATAGAATAATTCTGTGAATCCCAAGCACAACCCATTACAATATCAGTCTATAAGTCAATCTGTATTACAACAAATGAATAATAATCCCGAAAACAGTTCAACTATATTTGGCTTTGACTTATTTGTTTGAGAGGGATACGAAATCTAGGAATAAAAGTCACCGACGGTCCAACTTCAACGAACAATCTACATGTACAGACTTATCTTACTAATTTAAATAATTATTTGTCCTCATCGTGATTTGCCCGTCTGATTATACAGGTTTTACTTTCAATTTAGCCTCACTCAGACACACAAATAAAATGTAAAATTATAACATCATATTATAAAAACATTATCCAACCTCGAATTAACACTAATGAACACGATGTGATGACTTTATTACTATCTATGAGGAACCATTAAACAATTATGAACGAAATCCAGATAC
Source organism: Owenia fusiformis (assembly GCA_903813345.2). Classification (NCBI taxonomy): domain Eukaryota; kingdom Metazoa; phylum Annelida; class Polychaeta; order Sabellida; family Oweniidae; genus Owenia; species Owenia fusiformis. The sequence continues at coordinate 20,348,939 of CAIIXF020000008.1, read as the reverse complement.
GTACAGTTTATTCATGAATTTGGAATATAATGTTGCAATTCATTCTAAATATCTGTTAAATATCGAATCTCTTACATTACGAATCTCTTATTAAAATATATTCTATTTATACAATATTGTTTTTCCCGTCATCCGTGATTTCCACATGTTGATTGTATTCTATTTTATCAAATGATCGGAAAGTAATACCATGAAATGAGTAGCATTAGACATGTTAGATTATACGCCCTTGAATTACACTTATAAACACGATGTGATGATTGTTTCATTTACTTAGAGGAACGCATTAACAGATTAATCAATTATGAACGAAATCCAGATACGTACGATGTACGGATTCATATAGAAGGTAGTTTGCAAATGAATCCTGCCTTCAGGAAGGCAGGATTCATTTGTAAACTATATTGCATATGAATCCTGTATGATTCCTGGAGGCTGGATTCATTTGTAAACTATATTGCATATGAATCCTGTATGATTCCTGAAGGCAGGATTCATTTGCAAACTACCTTCTATATGAATCCTGTACGAATCCTGAAGGCTGGATTCATTTGTAAACTATATTGCATATGAATCCTGTATGATTCCTGAAGGCAGGATTCATTTGCAAACTACCTTCTATATGAATCCTGTACGAATCCTGAAGGCTGGATTCATTTGTAAACTATATTGCATATGAATCCTGTATGATTCCTGAAGGCAGGATTCATTTGTAAACTATTTAAACAGCGAATCCTGTATGAATCCTGGAGGCAGGATTCATACAGGATTCATATGTGCATATGAATCCTGTATGAATCCTGACTCCAGGATTCAGTGGTTTGATTCACATTTTTTGCTGTGAAATGGTAATGTTGACAAGCGCTCAACAAGTGAAAACGTATGCAGGAATATGTGTTTTATCATTTAAACTCATCAAAACAATTGGAGGATGAACAGGAGGAAACAGCTTAATTAAGGCTTATCTGAGAAATTCCATTATCACTATACGTTTTGTCAACTGATCGACTTTAGGACACACTGAACACTGAAAATTCATCATCGAAAGTAAATCTCTAAATCAATCATTTATCCGAAATGAGCAGTGAAACAACAAAAAAGACTGTGTAACCACCTTGACCAGAAGTCTGAATTACTCAAGATCAATAAGCGCAATCACAGTCGAAATGGCCACGTCTGTTTGTTTTAATTTGTCTTATCTACCAAGTGAACGAGAGACTATTTCAAATACAATATAGCAATACGTGCCATCCATCCATATCTGCAAATATCCCGATATGAATATCGTTTGAATCACATATTCAAGGAATGTTCAACGCACAGGGTAATATATACATATAAATAACCTTTTACTGAAGATTTCAATCACAATTACTTAATGGAAGTCAATCACTGTTACAGAACATATAGAACAATTATTCAAGAGATACAGTTGCTTTAATGCACTTTATTTTTCATTCTCATGATAGTTAATCGAGATTTGATAGTTAATCGGGGTATTGAAGGTTAGTGATTGAATGCCATTGACACTTGTAGAGTGCACAACATCTGAATATAATGAGGTCAACATCTCAATTAATATGACAGATTCCGGTGGACCCAATCTATCAAATAATCAAACTTGACTTAGTTGTATAAAATATAGACTTTCAATAAAGAATGGGTAATTTAAAAACGGATGACGCACTATTTATCTAACAAAACAAATCAAATAGAGAGAGAATTCAAAATTTATTAGGCCTTTCTCGCCTTTATTGATTCTAGAACGAACGAGAAAAATTACTATAGAGAACTTCCCTGGTTGTACCAAATATGGCTCTATACTCTGTAGATTCTACTTTGATAAGTTTTCCAAGGATAAGGCATTATCATCCAATATGTAAAGAAGGACTATATATATTGTACATCTAAATATACAATCGTCATCTATTTTTGATGGTTTGTTATTTTTTGCATTTTTTTTAGAAATGTAACATTTTTCACAGATTTTATTTTTTCACGGAATTCATATAATTTCTGCTTTTATTACAATTATCAAGAATTAAAAGCGATATTATTAGGAATCAATACTAGGACGACCAGAGCCTAGAATGTGATAATGTAGATGAAGGTCTCTTTTAAAGAGGCAAACTCAAATAATTGGCAAGGGTACAGTAGCAGGCAGTCTTGGTTTGTATCCATGACCATAGGCATCCACGACCACATCCATGACCATAGACATCAATGATCATAGGTATCCATAACCATATGCATCCAAGACCATAGGCACTCAGCAATATATGTTATAAGGCATAAGAAAGATTGTATGTACATTGTCTGTATATTTACTTTCTATTCATAATTTAGAATATGCTCCTCATCAGTGAGGTTCTCTTCTTACATCTGTTTTAACAGTTATTGTATTATTCTTCCACTGTCTGTCTATACATAGAATATTTCAGGAATCCATTATTTTTTGTAACCATGGAAATTACCATGTCATTATTAGAAAAAAAGATAAAGGAATTCCTTTCAAAGGGATCCATCGAGAAATAACTAAGTTGATGGATCTCTGGAGAATGTTGTAGAACATAGCATATTGGGGATTGTTATTGACGTAATAGTCTCATTCCGGTTCACATAAGATCCAGATGCGTCCTGTCAAAAATAATGGCTTTACGAGGTGCTATTCAATCTGTGTTATGGTGGAAATGGTAGTTTCGTGCTTTCTGAACGGATCTGTGTACTATTTTTGTTGATTGTTATTTTGTTTTGATAGATATTACTAAGCATCCTTCCGTTAACATCAACATCTTTGTCAATAAAATCAGTTTGTTTGAACTTGCGCATATTAAAACACATATTGCATACTAACGTTTCAATGAAACCAATTTCTTGCAGTTTTTCAAACTTAGCTTGCATTGGATGTTTTGCGAAAACTTCAACAGACTTCGAGGGTCTTAGATGTACTATAGACTTTCGGTTCAAAGTAAGTGAAAGGAACATATACAGTAATTGCTTAATATATTATATAATACAACATACCTAGCTGGTTTTGATTTGTCTGGAGATAGGCCTAATTTCGATATCGTATGTTTATCACAACACACAACTCATATAGCTAAGATCTAGTTAAATAAAGATAAACACAAATGGAGGAGGCATTTTCAAGAAGTAAGGTAGGCCTACAGTGAGTTTGCATCATATATTTAAATATGTTCTTTTGCCTTGCATTCTGCAGCGTTGGATATTTATTGAATATTTTGGCAGAGATGAGACCAATAGAAATAGAAAGTTAAAGCATAAGGGAAATGTGTTACGAATAAAACGTATGCACGCAAATAGTACCATGGGTATCAAGTGCTTAAAACCTTAAAAAGAAACATAACCGCCATTTTGAAACAAGACGACGGCTTTTAAGACGCCACTTGTGGGACAATTGAAGACTTTACATGGACACATCATAAAAGTTGAACCATTTAAATTGTCGTGGAGTATTACAAATGTGGAGACACAGACGGACAGACAGACACAGACGGACAGACAAGTGGGTAATTGATTCCATAGGCTCACGCCATGTGAGGTAAAAAGAGCACTATACACTTACGCACGATAGGGGCTTGGACAAATATGGATCATCATATATATCTGCTTCGGAGTTCTGGAGGATATTTTTGCTCCTCCGATATCCCTCTTGAGTCAGCCGAGGCGTGAGATAAGTTAACTTTGGATGCCAAATATGAGTGCCAAAAACTGTCAGAAGAATATTGAACAAATATTTCACTCTATTGAGGTGAATACCTGTACATCTTTCACAAGTGATATTCCACGAAGCCCGAAGGGCAAGTGGAATATCACCTTGTGAAAGTGCTACAGGTATTCACCGAAAATAGAGTGAAATATTTGTTTTATTATATCACTGTCTAGCTAAACATCCCTAATATTATTAAGTCATTAAGTCTTCAGATATTTTTACGAATCTACTCGGTTCGTCTGCCATTTTGACTTAAACTGAACTAAATTATTTACACTGAACGAAAACAAATTCTTTGAAAATTCCCGGGAGCATGGGATATCGCTAGATATCTCACGGTTGTCTTATCTGATTAGCAATGCCATTGAATATCGCCAGATATCCCACGACATGTGACCCGGTTTTGACCAATCATACTGTCGCTAGCTAGATAGTGATATAATAATAAAAGATATCATCATTGATCGGAAATCATGTATTGATGATATTGTAATTTTGCCCTATTGTGTAACAAATTGTTTCAATGAAATTTGATCAAATCGTGTCTATCAAAAAATAAATATAATTCCGATGCATAATATATAGATCGTCACATTTGAAACATAAATGTTACTTCTTGATATAATCAAGATTACAATTGTAAGATGATTGTATCTCAGACACTTTAACCATAGGTTAGTATGGCGACGTCCGTCAGAAAACGGGGGTAAACATTATTGTTTTTGTCAAGTTTTACTTCAGCTTTTAAAACCTGTACAACATATACAAATTGAATTTCCGAAACCCACAGGCCATGGGATAACCTATAATGGAATATGCGGACCGTGTTTTTATAACAATTCGAAGCCAAAACAATCCATCGCGTATTCACCATCCATCCCTTCCAATTGTAATTAATTTCACCTCGATACGTTATATTAGAAATTGGATCATTTATTGTCCTGGTATCTTCAAGGCTGTCGTGATCAATTTCAACACCTAGATACACGATAGAGGAAGGTTAATTTTTCCCGGTCTTGATTAGCATATGGTACGCGTCGAGAACAGACATTTGCGATACACAAAAATTACCAAAATACATTAACGTGTCAATTTTTATCTAGGTTTCATTACTAAAAAGGGTGATTGATTTAGCAATTAGACATCTGATTTGTAGTTATTCAGTAAATGTGTTTGAACTATTCCGTAAATGAAGGTATGAAATGATTAATTCTTTCTTGGCACGGCGTTGATTTATATTGTATGTTAAAATGTTATGTTATATCAGCTCCCGTAAGATCAGCTGTTAGGTTCAGTTCCTTGGCTCGTACATCTACCTTTGGGATGTGAACTTCATGGTTATGCTCGTCTCGTATCATCATCACGCTGAGATAAATCAGCATGTCAGTGTCGGAGTGTATAAATTTCTAATTTCCGATGCGTATACAATTTGTCACTTACTTCAACCGTCAGATATCCTTCAGTCAAATCAAAACGAGTGTAGCATTCCATATTAAAGTGAGTCTCTCAAAGGAACGATATGATATGTATTCTCACCCTTGACACAGCCTATCCCGCAAGCAGAGTCTAGTTATAAACTACAGATGAAGCGAAGTCAAACGAATGCAAAGGGTACCGGTAGCCACAGCCGGAATCGAGGGAACAATCTGAAAACTCAGATTTTGTCTAAATTTTAAGTAGGCCATGCTTTTAGCTCATCCAAATCGGTGTCTTAAGTTCAAGAAGCAAAGATATATGTTCTGCACACCGTCTTGGAACATTAAATGTCTTTTACTTGTAATCTGCATCAAAAGAGTTACAATATTTATATTTTTAGTGTTCACAAAAACAATTATAACACAGTGTTATCAAGAAATTCCGGTAGTGTGGGAAATATTTTGGTTATTTTGGAATTTTATTTTGAGCAAGAGAATCATATTTGGCTACATCAATAACTAGTTATCTGCTGCAACGTTACATCATATAAAGCCTGTTAAAGGTCTTGGGAATAAACTTCCAAAACTGCAGTCTGACTGTTAATCTTATTGGTTCTTTTTAGGCATCAGTCGGGGCATATATGTTATCTTCTAGTCGTCTTTCGTGTCCCTCAGTGCCAATTAAGTCACATTATGGTGATTAATTCTCCATCGGCAAATTGACATGGATAGAATTCTATCGATAGCTGCTTGGGAAACTAAAACAGTGATTTGATATCTGAGTGATTCTCACAAGCTCAGCCTCTCTAAGTAGTATATAAATTCCGAAAGTTTGGCAGGCAGAGTAAATTGCAACTGACGGCGGTTTGAGGCCAGAAAGGGAACTGTTACATTAAGTGATTGAGGATATTTATTTAACAAATTGAATTAAGGAGGATTTAGGATATCAGGAAGCAGCTAGTGTCTTGGAAATTACTTCCCGAATACCAAGGAAGGAGCGTTATAAATTTCCAATAGTCAAGATCGTTTAATGGGTTAATGTATACAATAGTTTTGTATGCGTTTCATTATCAATACCGTCTTAATATCCCAGTGGCGCAATGGTATGAATCAGTCTCACAATGGAGGACGGCTATTTGATAAACTGTAAGGTAGAGTACCTTTTTAAAAGCGAAATAAACATAAATTTATACTTTCTATTAAAACAGAATTTTGCTCTTTATGATAGTTCATTTGATATACCGTATCAAAACTTTTGAGAGTAAACGGGAACAGTTAATTTTTCGTGGTGTAACAATCAAAGACTTATTAGTCCAATTTTGATGAACGAGCTGTATGAATAACATAGATTTTAAGGTTCAATGGTCATAAACGAGTCAACCCTGGCATCTAATACACCATATATTATTCCAGATTTTCAATTCTCTCAGACTTGAAATTAATGCTATCGTGTTTCCGTATATTTTAAAGCCCTCGTGCAAAGCCTGAAAATATATTTTTATCATTTCATTTCTCAAATATTCAATTTTTTCAAATAAAAAGTTGTAATCTTTTAGATTATATTCCACTATACAGTACAAACACATTATCTGTAAAACATCATTGCGAAGACTGAACAAAGGACACACACTTCTAACAATGAAATGTTATATTTAAAGTTTGTTGATGTTTTAAAACATATAGCATATTATTATAAGATTTGCCCCCTACAGTACGTGACATCATCGTGATGTCACTTAGGGTGCTAGCATTTTAGCATTCTCTGTTGATCCTTTATAGATATTCTAGACTTTCAAACTAACCCAATGTGCATTATCTATCTAGATTGAAAAGAAGAATACACAAGGATTTTTATTTTGAAAGGGATTTTATATTGAATGAACGATTGGCACATATATACGAGGGGTGATCCAAAAGTCTTGGACGCCCTGCTCTAATTTTGTTGGTTTTTGATAAAATTACTTTAAACTTTCCAATAATAAAGACCAACAGCCTAACTACTTTGTGTATTAATTTCATGGTGAAATGATATATTTTATGTAGTTTTCCCGATAGTTATTAATATAGTGACCCTGCCACCCGGAACGGTATTTGCACGTGGCATGTTGCTGCTATTTGACTTGTTTTGCAAGTCTTGACCACTATCTTTCCTTAAATTTTGAATGTTCAACCATGTTAGTTTACTTCCTTTGTTACTAGGCAACCAATTATTTGTGTTTAAATCATAATGTCACATATGGCAATGGCCGTATATGTCAAGTTCTAAGAAAATGACATCAGACAATCAACCCTCATTTTGGTGTCATTTTTGCTCCAAGATGGCTGCTGAAATGCAGAACATGAAAGAAATCAAAGTGGAACAAAGAAATTCAATACTACAATATATTTTCACTATTATTGACATTGAGCAGCTTCAATATGCACGATACAGTCTAGATATGGCTCCGTGTGATTTTCTTCCTTTTCTCCAAGTTGAAAGGAGGGTTGAAAGAAAATGTTTTTTACTCATTGGATGAGGTTTAGAGTGGCACTCCAGTAGCATTTGTATCACATAGGCAATTGCCGTTTCATAAATGTCTTTCATTCATTGGTAAAGCGGTATGAAAAATGTGTTCAAATTCGTGAAAAATATGTTGAAAAGTAGGTCTTAATATGCGATGATGATGATGGCAGATGACACTCAGACTGAAAATCGGAAATTCTCTCATATCATGACTGGTGTTAGGTTGTGCACCTGCACCTAAAGTATTTGCCATATTATAACAGTTGTGACTTGATTTGCTATATTTAAATCCGTTCCGGGTGGCAGGGACCCGGTATCAAAAAGTATTTAGAAAGGTAGCTAAAATATATTAGTTTCTGTTGAAACTTACACACAAAGTTGTTGAGATGTTGATCTTTATTATCTGAAAGATTCGTGTAATTATATAAGAAAATAGCAAAGTTAGAGCGGGGCGTCCAAGACTTTTGGATCACCCCTCGTACATGTAAACTATATTATATTATATATGATACATACAATATTTGGGGTCATTTAAGTGCAGTTGTAGGTTATTGACTTAATATATATTCAGTATATCACATCTGTCACTGGTATATTTGCCAGTGTGGAATGCAAACTGTTGAATTTAATAATCAACAGGATCAGTCATCGCGGAAATAACCATCTAACACTACAATAAGGACGCAAGCATACATCTCTGACTCATCAAGCTTTTATATAATCTTTTTTTATTATTCATTACTTTATTTATTTATATCAGTAAAATATTTTATACAAGAACTCCTCGATCGCCTTTCAGCATTATATAATGCTCGGCATCTGATCATTTACTGTCTTTCTATGTTCACTTGGCTCTCGTCGGTCGCTGAACGCAATGACTAACGAGCGTGCGAAGATGGTTGATGGTATGAGTGTTATTATAAGAATCATAAGCGGCAACATTGCAAAAACTACCTCTCGCAATAGTTTGGAATTTGCTTCCTTAAATTGACATTCACCTACACTGTCTGAGTTACAGATACTCCTTTAATCTACCTTTATCCAGTCAGATAACGATCGATCCCGCGACCGATCAAAATGATTCCGCTACCCAAATGTTACATTTATTGAATTTTATGCATATACATATTTACATATATATATATTTATTTTATACATATTTTGGAACATATTAACACAACATCAGATCGGTTTGGTCATGAGAAGAAACTATAAACTAAATTCAGGAAAGAGAGGTACATATTTTGGAACATATTAACACAACATCAGATCGGTTTGGTCATGAGAAGAACCTGTAAACTAAATTCAAGAAAGAGAAGTGTATATTTTGGAACATATTAACACAACATCAGATCGGTTTGGTCATGAGAAGAAACTATAAACTAAATTCAAGAAAGAGAAGTACATATTTTGGAACATATTAACACAACATCAGATCGGTTTGGTCATGAGAAGAAACTATAAACTAAATTCAAGAAAGAGAAGTGCATATTTTGGAACATATTAACACAACATCAGATCGGTCTGGTCCTGAGAAGAAACTGTAAACTAAATTCAAAAAATAGAAGTACATATTTTGGAACATATTAACACAACATCAGATCGGTTTGGTCAAAGGAAGAAACAATAAACTAAATTCAAGATAGAGAAGTGCATAATTTGGAACATATTAACACAACGTCAGATGGCTTTGTTCATGAGAAGAAACTGTAAACTAAATTCAAGAAAGAAAAGTACATATTTTGGAACATATTAACACAACATCAGATCGGTTTGGTCATGAGAAGAAACTATAAATTAAATTCAAGAAAGGGAGGTACATATTTTAGAACATATTAACACAACATCAGATCGGTTTGTTCATGAGAAGAAACTGTAAACTAAATTCAAGAAAGAGAAGTACATATTTTGGAACATATTAACACAACATCAGATCGGTTTGGTCATGAGAAGAAACTGTAAACTAAATTCAAGAAAGAGAGGTACATATTTTGGAACACATTAACACAACATCAGATCGGTTTGTTCATCATGAGAAGAAACTGTAAACTAAATTCAAGAAAGAGAGGTACATATTTTGGAACATATTAACACAACATCAGATCGGTTTAATTTGGTCAAGGGAAGAAACTATATACTAAATTCAAGAAAGAGAGGTACATATTTTGGAACATATTAACACAACATCAGATCGGTTTGGTCATGAGAAGAAACTGTAAACTAAATTCAAGAAAGAGAGGTACATATTTTGGAACATATTAACACAACATCAGATTGGTTTGATGAGAAGAAACTGTAAACTAAATTCAAGAAAGAGAAGTACATATTTTGGATCATACTTGTTACGCGACATGATAAATGAGCAAATACTATGTCAAATAACACGAATACCAGCAATACATATCATGTTAGTTTGCCATGATTACATTAAATATTTTTACAGCTTGCAGATGAAAGTGCTTTGAAACTAAGAGTTTTTGGTGAATAATGCATGACAACAAACAATTAGGACTGCATTATGCATATACTTTGGTTACCTAATGCAAAATCGAGTTATTCGAGGACAAACTTTATTTTGTCCTGGGGGAGGATGTCACGAAAGCATATTGTAACAAAGGTTGACTTATTGGATCCAGTTGAGTCATTTTACACATTATTTCCTTTAAAATTTGACATTTGAATTTGATTGTATAGTACGTTAAATAGTTAATTAAATTATTCTTCAACTATTTGTTAGCAGCAATCAAATTATATTTCAAACTACAATAAAACAGGTATTGATGGAGAGTTCCTTTCAGTTTTCTAAATTACATCATATGTTTTGTATTGATGGATTTACATATTAGCCGTACACAGGATGCAAATTTGTGTCGTCATTTGGGAATAAAAAGCGTCGAATTATTGGTCCCCTGGTACGCGAATCTTACTAACATCACAATTTACATGCAAATGGAAATTGCAAACATTTCTGTTGCAACTCCTTTGATAATCAGCCCCTTCGATTCATTATGATGTGAAACGTCAAAATGAACACCTAAATAACGAACAATAGTTTGATTGAAATGTTTGCAATCCAGTCACTGTCGCGCTGAGCTTCCTTTAAATTCATAATTTCACGATTGATGATTTCCTTTTTTCATCAGATTTTCCGATACAACCACAGGAAGTTCATTAATCAAATTTGCGTTAGTTTGTCACCCAACACATTGTAAAGAGCTTGATTGTTCCGACTAATTATATAGACCTTATCTTCTAATATAGCATGAGATCGATTTTACCTGATTGATTTCTAATAGCCGGGGAAACCTCTTCCCCTTAGTCACCTCTTATGCCGTTCCCAGTATTGAACAACGTATCCCTGTTACGATACTACAATAAATTCTAGATTATAGCAGATTTTGTGTTTCATTTTGAACTTGAACAGACATCCGCCTAAAATTTTGATTAACCATTTCAATGATTTGAATTATTAGTGTCATAACAAATCACATTTCGTGTTCTCTAATGGTATTCTATGCATAAGGACGATAGTTGAATAGATTTCATGAATATGAGATTGAATAAGTTGATCCAAAGTCATGGCGAGATTATTTATTAAACCTTGAATTTTACCAATCAATAAACTGGTTTTGAAAGTATTGTATGGGGATCGGGAGTCAATGAAGAAATACTTAACTTAAACTGGTTTTGAAAGTATTGTATGGGGATCGGGAGTCAATGAAGAAATACCTAACTTGTTTTGGGCGTACACACATCTTAAACTCATTTTGATCCATCGTATTTTTCTTATGACAGGAAATAAAACTCCGACGAAACAATATGCCATGGTGTGAACTTTGAATTTATGGATAGTACAAGTAGTAGTAATCACCTCGCACATTATAGGGTTAACGTATTCTTATCATCACACCTTTCCGTTTTGCTGCTAGCATCTATGTTTCTAGAAAGCAACTCATCGATTCATTATTCCATGATGGGGAAGGGGAATTTCCTCATATCCTCATATCCTGATCACAAACATATCAAACAATCCCATTACCAAGACATCGCATTCATAGGTAAATACTAAAACAAAAGGAAATGTCATGGGTTATTTCAATAATACAAATTCCATTAACCGATTGTGGATGTAAAAGCGGGATCGGTGTCACTTATATATGCCTTTTCTTAAGGTAGGCAGAATAGAATGAGTAATCTAGCTTGATTTGGAAACTCTGTTCCCAAATTCTCCACCGTGATCCCCTAATTTCAAATTCACCTTGATTTACCAAAGTCGTGGTCACCTTGATTTTCTTAAATCCTGTCCACCTTGATCGATTTTGAATAAAGAAATGTTCCTCTCGGCTGTAGAGATTCTTTTATATTATAGGTAACACTTATATGTACTCGGTAAATATGTTGTTTTTGGTCAAATGAATTATGTCAACATTAAAAAAAACAATTATAGAAATATTTTGTTGTGTCCACCTTAATTTTTAAGTCGCTTCCACTAAATAATTTCAGTAATGAGTTAAACAAGAAGGAGTCAGTGGTAAATCGATCTTTTTTGCTTTTAACAATCCTATGGTAGACCATCAGCTCTGAAAGTGAGAATAACCATTATTCTTTACAGTGTTAAATGAGCCCCTTCAGACCTATAATGCAATAGAGTTATCTTATTTTACAATTAGAACTTAGCGCTTTTGTTTAATAGATAATACACATTTTTCTTGGTTAAGATTCTCAATTATTACAAGACGTTCAGATTTGACGTACCCTGGGCGCAGAGTATAGACGTGTCGCAAAAAGGTGGCGCATTTGTTTTTTAAGGGTATCGCGTGAATGTAACTTTGATTTCCCGGATTATAAGATAATATTCTAATTAAAGTTATATATCATTTTAAAGCTGTTTCGATGAAGTTTTTAGATCAACTACACTCCGTTCAAGATTCTTGCGCGTTCTTTTTTTAAAAATAGTTTTTTACCAAAACATCTGGCAAATATCCCATGTTGACACGTCACATTTTGAATTATTTTTCGTCTTTAAACGCTCATAACTCAAACAATATATGACTATTATACTTATTTTTCGTCTTGATAAAGGTAGATGGAAGTTTTATTTCAAAGGATGAATTTTAGTCAGCGTCCCATATTGTGACGTCATAGAGTTTGAAAAATAGAATCTGTTGTCAGCGACCTTTTTTGCTCATTTTTTGTTACCTTCAACTTTTCAGGTGTACATTAAACAAAAAATACGAGATCAATTTTTAATAAATCATACATGATTATTTTGCTCTTCAACTCTAGTTTATTAATAAATAGTTGATTTTGTTCGCAAAAGTATGTGTTTTCTGTTGTATGTGGAAAAGTGGAGGACGAAAGATTTTCAAAATTCATTAAAATAGGGCTAATTTACGCCATTCGCCTATTTTCAAGCACAGCAACACGTATATTTATTTCATCTAAAATATCAATTGATTCGTGTTTTATGATGCTCCTATCCCATTGTTAATACATATACGATATCAGAGTTATTCGCCTTAAATATTTTGAGATATAGAGGCAAATGTGGAGGACGAAAGGATTTCCATATGTGTACATTTTTCTCAAAAAAACGTCACATTCTGTGGTGTTAAAAAGCGAAAATGTGTAACAATGCGTGCGCGACCTTTTTGCGACACGTCATAGTTATTAACTACCAACTGAAGACGAAGCTTTCTTTTAAGAAGTGAAGTCGAACTAATGTAAAGGATACATTTGATGTGCTTGTGGTTGCGATTTCAAACGTCGATTACATTGATTAGTATTATTCAAATGAGAAACAAGAAACAACGAAGAGCGACATATCCATATTTTGTAGATTACTAGCATTTATAAGCCATCATGCAACGTAAAATAACTCAAAATCCCTCTCAAATATCACTTAATATGAAGACAATAGAAAAGCACGAAGTATCATTAAATGTTTAAACCTACCAAATCAACCAAACTTGCTAAGCAGTGCATACAAATTCTATATAATATATATAGGGAAAATTATATATAATAGGTCTATCCATTCACAAAGGTAACGATTATACATTTCAATCATTCTTATTCTATAAATACTCGTACTACAATAATGCGGAAATTACAAAAAGTTATTTTTGTGAATGTTACAATGTATGTCCATTTCTTTAAAACGAACGGACGCGGGGTATACTAGACTCTTTTGAACGGATTTCGTGACAAGTCATGTTGAATGATATATCATTCAATTAGAAAGTTTGATTACCAGATTAGAGGCTCAACTCTACCTACAGTTCATATATAATTTATCTCAACATACAAAAGTCGTCAATGCAGTCCACCAGAATGGCTGAAAAGTGTTCTTAGTTTCGTAAGATCTGATTACTAAGCGAGTCAATACAACTAACAATTGTTTGATTGAACTTGTGATTAAACGCCTCTATTGAACAACCGAGAAAGTTATTGCCATAACCCAAAGTCATTCTCTATCCTCAGATACAACACGTACGATTTAATCACATAATATTTCACAGCATTGGACATTTTAAACGGTTTATCAAGAAAATGCAATTGGACTAAGTTGCCATTATTAAGATTTTAAACACTTAAATAAGTTATAGTTTGAATAAAATGTGTTGTTGAAAAACTCTATGTTGTACTAAATCTCGCATATAAACTGAGATTTGACAAAGGTGTTTTGTTAGAGGAATTTGTTAAATAAATAAGAATCTATTCACTTCTGCCATATATGGATTATATTTCTTAAATTGATGTATATTTAGACTGATAAATAGTGCCACTAAGGTAGGTCAATAAAAATCCCATCTAACTCTTAAGAAGGCATTATTTGTCGCATCTGTAATACGTTAACCACTGTTCTTATCATCGGCTATCTATGATCAGTGCTTGAAGAAAATATATTTTTGAGTTGAGGAATACATTTATAATCTACTAGTTAGTTCAATTGCATGTGTTATTATTGATATATGAACATTTTGTAGCATGTATTTTTAGCCTATTCTAGGTCGATGCTTCAACAGGATTGGGCCAATTGCAAGGAGCTGTTCGGCCAGTGAAGTTGTGTGGGTCTAGAGGAGCCGAGCGGCTTGTATTGATTAGGGGCATTTCTAGCTATCTATCTACACGCTTCCTAATTGCTATTTTATGTTTATCTGTTCCAGTAGCCGCTATAACGCCTTCACCGACGTACACATGATGTTATGGACGTTTTAATGGATAATCAAAACTTCATAAAAGATGCTGGAATTTATTCAAGAACAGTTGGATTTATTTTGTTAAAATGGTTGAACTAAATGGGAGTAGTTACGGAACTGAGGGCTCCAACTCCAGCTTTGGAACAGATTCAATTATACAATACGGTTTACCGAACAAGGAAGGAGTTTACAACGATACGGGATGGATAACAGATTCTATATTTATTCCACAAGACGGAAATATATCATATTTAATGAATAACTACACGGATAGCGGTATGAGTTCAAAGGAATTGACTACCAACGTTTATACTGAAAGTTCAAATCTATGGACTAATGTGAGCGACAATGTTACAGAAGGGAGAGGACTCCCAGATCCGGTCGGTACACTGGAGGTGATTCTAATTTCAATCATTGTAACTATTTTGTCAATATTGACTATAGGCGGAAATTTATTAGTTTTGATCGCTTTTAAGATCGATAAACAACTTCAAACAGTGAGCAATTCGTTTCTGGCTAGTTTGGCGGTTGCAGATCTGGCAATAGGTTTGATATCTATGCCATTGTACACTGTGTATCTTTTAATGAGGTACTGGCCCCTTGGGCCAATTATCTGTGATATTTGGCTCTCTCTTGACTATACTATGAGCAACGCTTCGGTTGCAAATCTTATTATTATCAGCTGTGACCGATATTTATCGGTCACTCGACCGCTCACCTATCGTGCCAAACGAACACCAAAACGTGCGGGCATTATGATTGCGTGCGCATGGATTATCAGCGCCCTCATGTGGCCACCATGGATAATAGCGTGGCCATATATTGAAGGAAAACGAACCATAGATATTCATCAATGTGCCATACAATTCCTGACATCCAACGAGTACATCACCATCATTACTGCAGTCATTGCATTTTACCTTCCCGTTTGCGTCATGTGTGCTCTTTATTTCAAAATCTTCCGCGCTACCCAAAAACGGCAAAAGGGTTTAGCGAAAATAGACGCTAATCGTCAAATTGCTTACAGCAGTAGTAGGAAGAAGTGTATCTCCAGTGACGAAGATATTCACTCCAATATCAATTCACATTCTCAAGGTCGACCTCGAAGTGACTCGTCAGACCTAGAAAACATATCAGTGTCGATGGAAAATATTAATTCAGGGCCATATAGACATCGTAAATGGTGGCAAACGAGTTGTTGTCGTAACTGCCGCATAATAGACCGCGATACCGACTACGTTGAAGAGTCGAGTACTAGTGACCCTCAACAATCAGACATAACCCCCGTCTCCACGGCATTTAAAACCACGTCTTTTACGTCATCGTCACGTGATCATTCCAGTGGGGGCATTTCAACTTTGAATGGAAAATATGGTAACAAAAAACCTTGTATCCCAATCAGTGTAATGGAACCATTAATAAGCTCAAAGTCAAAAGAAATTCAGAATAGTATATCACCAGCGAGGAAAAATAATTTATCAAGTATTTCAGAACATGAAAAAGAGTATAGGGATTCTATGTACACGATTCTAATCAAACTGCCAACAGACTCTTCCAATCCTAACTCTAAACCATCGATTCAAATGTATTCGGACACCGACACTGACGACGACGTTTATCATGGTGAACGCCGACTCAGTGAAGTCAGGGAGAGCAACGATATGGATAATGTTAGTGATGAAGTCATGAAAAATGTAAGAATAACAAGCGAGGTTAATACACCCGATGGTTCCCCGATTTGGAAGCTAAGGGAAGAATTTACTCCTCCGGTATCAAACATGAGTCTAATTTCCAAATCTCCCTATGTAAAACATGTTCCCCGTTCTAAGTCATATCACAATAACGACAATGAAATTGTGAGTAGACAAACTCCAGGTCATAGGAGTAGATCGCAGGATGATGGTCTCGTTCTACCGAACCTAAGTAGGCGATTAACGGAGACAACGGAAGCTATTAGGACTGCCGTTCAAGCTAAATTCCATGTTCACACAAAGGTTACACAAAAAGTCCGTTCATCGAGATCAAAAAAGAAATTCAAAGAAAAGAAGCAGGATCAAAAAGCAGCCAAGACTCTCAGTGCCATATTACTAGCATTCGTGTTGACATGGACCCCATACAACCTGTTTACGGTCATCATGGTGTTCTGTCCTCTCTGCGTCAATGACAGTCTCTATGCAATAGGTAGGTATATTCTTAATCTTGCATGATTGCATCTGATCGCATTAGATGCAAGAGCATACCTTAACGATGAGCTACACATCTTAAGAGGGCTCAGTATAATGGATAAATAGGCACTCCCGCCGCAGATCACACGTTCGCCTTCTACTCTGCTCATTTCAAAGAAAAAAAGAAAAAATCATCATTATGAAATCATTCGAAACTTCTCATTAATTTCACAATTTAACCATGCTTGCTTCACAAGTATAAATCAAAACCATTCAGATATAAACTTTTTTTCAAAAGTGCTTGTCTTTTTTCTCACACAAAATCATCGTTGGGGTTGCCAATCGTGCATCCACATTCCAAAATTCAGGTTCAATTAGCCCGAAGTATGTTTACAACATGACATGTCTACATTCATGACGTAAAGACTCTAAATCATTGCATTGTAAAATCATATATAAATGTATACCCTTTTCAAGAGGTTCAAGAATGTCTACACTACAGACTCCGAGCAATCTTATCTGCTTGATTGGACTCATTGGAAGGGTATCTATGTCGGTGGTTTATATTGAGAGCTTTCACAATGTTCATCATATTCACTTCGGGCAATTTAATCTGCTTGATTGGACTCTCCCTTTATCTGTTTGTTCTATTCAGAGTGTATGGACTGGCAACACTCGTCTAGGACTAAGGGTATCTAGTTCGGTGGCTTATATTGACAGCTTTCACAACGCTCCTCATATTCACTCCTGTCATTCGTATCTGCTTGATTGGACTCTCCCTTCATCTGTTTGTTCTATTTAGAGTGTGCAATCGTCTAGGGGCACATGGTATCTAGTTCGGCTTATATTGAGAGCTTCACAACGCTCATCATATTCACTCCGGGCAATCTTATCTGCTTGATTGGACTCTTCCATCATTCCATATCCAGGTGCCAAGCAAATCACTTCCTTTATTGGTAACTTGAACCAGGCGTTGAACTTCACTTCGTGCGTTATATCTTTTTTCTCAATGCGTACCTAAATGTAAAAATCGGAATTTAACATAAGTGAGCAGCTGTAGTCATTTGTTTCAACAAACTAACAATACCGTCAGTTGTTCAAATTAAAAAAGCGGATACGTCAGGTAAGTAACACGCAACCGTCGTGTCACGATAACTAGCTTAAAGGTAGATCTTAAGATTGAGATTTCCTGAAAATATTCTATCAACAATTTTTCCTTTTAATATTGTATCATTTCTCGTTGTGGTCATTTTGTAAAAATAGAATTTCCATATGGCTAAGAATAAATTTGTTACTTGAACATTGCTTGCAACTTGCTTACCGTCTCTTTAACTTTGGTGCATATTTCACCTTTATACTGATCCATCAAGCTTTGACTTCAAAAAGGTTTTTGAATTATTGAGAGAAGATTTGAAGGAATTCCTTATGAGAAAGTAGAAACGTACACACACAAGCTCAATAAAATTGATAAATGCTCATGATTTAACACTCCTGCTACACAAATAAGTTTGAAATTATGAGATCCGTATGTTTCCCTGTATTTAATTTCCATTAGTTCTGCGTTAGAGCCTCTGGGATGAGCTTCCGATGCATAGGGAGGAAACGAAAGTTAATTTTAGAATGTAATTGAAAGCTTTTGTTTTACAGTAATGAGCTCCTTATATTGGAAGTCGCTTTTGAATATGACAAAGCCATTTGTCATTACAATTACAATCTTCATACTGTCATACAAGCTATTGCTTTAGCCTTTAGTCATATGTGATACCAAGATGGGTCCAAATGGATTCTAAATCCTGAAATTTGTTTGAACATTCCCTCAATTTTTGAAGCGATGGCCCTTTAAAATAATTGCGTAAAAATTTACAATTGTATATTTTACTACCAAATATTGAAGGAAGATGGTTCACGAGTTCACATACAGACGGACGGATTAACCGACCGACGGGCGGATACATTTGCAATGTCCCTTTCCAATGCAAGGTTAAATCGATGGGATAATTATTGTAGATGAACCCCCCTTTTAAAGAAGCGGAATTAAAATATTGAAAAGGGTAGAAACGATTTCTTTAAGTCATGCATTTAGAGACATCGTTAGCTCTGCAATATCCATGAAATGATTTGGCTATTAAATTAATCCTATTTATCAAGGCCGATTAATGTAATGATAGTGCCGAATGCTATTGAGCCTATTGTACTTGTGATGAGTAGAACAAAAGATACGGTCCCATCACACGAGCTATAGTTGTATATTATGTAACATCATACAAATATTAATCCCAATCCGATGTTGGTATCTCAATCTGTTAAGTATTTATTAATCAATAGAAACAGACGCCCTGTCTTTTTCACCTTGAGAATAATAATTATTCTTACACTCTGAATTTAGGTTGGGATGGGATACTATTTTAATACATCTTCCATATATTCGTTGACCTTGTACATCGCCCTTGATACCCTGCGCGCAGAGTCTATACTAGTTATAAACTGCCGAAGACGAAGCTCTCTTTTTAGAAGTGAAGTCGAACGAATGCAAAGGGTATGCCCTTTGTAGATGCAGATACCAATAATTCACAGGACGGGTGCGATAGCGTGAATTGTTCAAAAACAACCGTTGGCACTGCCCTGGTCACATTATCACACCGGTCCATCACAGGACAATTGTATATCATGGAACATCATTCGATTATTAATTCTTCATCCTAGATCCTACAACGATGGTGGTATCTCAATCTGTTAAGTAATTATTAATCAATAGAAACAGGCCTGTCTTTTGGTATCCCGAGGTCTTGCGGATAAAAATTATTCTTATCCTCTGAATTTAGGTGGAGATGGGACACCATTTTAATCCATCTATCTTTTCGTTACCTCGTACATTACCTTTGATACACGCAGATGCATCGGACGGGTGCGATACCGTGATTTGTTTAAACCGGTGCCGCTCCGGCCACACTATCGCACCACACCGATCCATTATCATCATGATAAAGTATGACATCTCATTTCTTCTTAGCCCTGTCTCTGTACGTTCAGGTGTTCTTGTTTCAGGTGAAACAGAAGGGTGTTATGAGTACCAGAATGGTCCATTATCCATACTTGCGTATACCAAATGCAAGGGTATTAAAGTACACAGTTCTTTTTGGACACTTGGCCCGGGTGAAGAATGACGTATTTTAAGTTTGAAAACACTAGATGTTCAAATATAGGTCAATAATTGAATGAACATGTGCCTACATTTAGAAACTGATATCAATCTGAATCTGAAATTGCAACGTTATCTATCGTCAAGCACTTCGAGTGAGGTCTCGATCGTGAAACAAAAATTAATTATTGTTTCTTTGCAGTCTGTCTATCATTTTGACAATCGACATATTAAGACAGATAATTTTGTTTTGGCATCGTGCATATTTGAATTGCAAAATTGTCACTGAGAAATCGAACTATCTCCCGTATCCTGAACTGTACCTAATCTGTAATCGATACATTTAGCCCATTCGGCATGTGAATAATTGGGCCTAATTGTTCTAAGCAGATAACGACCTTGAATTTTCACTTGTACAGAAATTGAGCTCTTTGTGTGTCTCCGATAGCGAACCAATATTTGTAATTGAGACGGATCATAGAGGAATTATGATGATGCAATTCAATATATGGATAGCGAGAATGGTAGTAACTAAAACATTTCGCTCGATATCATTGTTCTTTGGCGATGTTAAATAGTTAGAACCTTCTATGTTAAATGAATCTATTATAATCTGACGCCGATCAAAAATATATAAAATCAATTTGAACAATTTATCATTATGTTTTTTATAACTTAAATGAGGTGATGTAATTTTATTGGATATGGCGTGCATTATCTCATTGTTCCAAGTTATATCATTTTTTACTTTGTTCACACGCAGCACAGGATAATTCAAACACAAGGGACAATTATTTATTTATATCGGTATTTTATTCCATGTCTATTTTCGCATTGTTCCCTAGTGGTTTCAAACAATACCCATTGCGTTTTCAAATATTATTTCTGAGTTTCGAGATGCTTTTCACAGCTGTCCCGTGTTCGACACACTTGGCAATGGTATCAGCAATAGAGGTCGATGAGCCTATTGTATAACCAAAAGCACATAAAGATCAATGTTACGAAATAATGAATTGATTCGTCCTGTTCAACATTTATCTCTCCAATGCCGAACCCTTTCATCATAGTATTCAATCAAGAAATGGTTCACGGGGTTATATCCGACATAGAAATTAACACATTTCGTAAGGACTCTCCAACAGTGAACGTTCCTTTCTAGTTTTAGCAATAATAAGCTTGGCTGATGTCAATGCAATCTTCAAATGATTGCATCTAAATGGAAATATTTGGAGAGCAATTATTTATCGGAGCATTCAACTTTCCTTTTTGATACAATTCCATACACCTTTACAAATGTCATCTTAGATTACCAAGGTATGCAGTTCTAATGAAGTAAGTGAAAATCAAACTGGTTAGCGAGTATGTACCCCGGGGAATGTACAAGTGCTTCGAGCTTTCGAATTGTAACGATTTGCTGGAGAGGAATGTCTCACCACGTGACTAGGCTCATCCTTTGTACGAGTGGACACTTCACCAGCTGTCTATCGATATACCCCACTTGTAATTCTCATGCTAACAAGCATGTGAATTAATTGCCGAGTCTCATCACATAGCTAGTTGGTCTAGTTGGCTTCATACAGACTAGATTTCTAATATCCATTTTCAATATTTCAAAATTAAACAGCTTACTAATAAATGTAAATTGTCTGGGTGTCACATTCAATATCGGTATTTTGAAATACATGCATTTGTTGGCCTTCTGGGGTTTACAGGCTTTTTTCGATTCGAGATAATTCGCATATTTCTTGAGTTTTTGAATATTTGAGGTTTATAAAATCATTTAACTATTGTATGGATTGGTTCTAGTGCGCCATATTCTGTTATTTTAATATATCACATAATGGCTGTCGTTTTTAGATAAAGTGTGTGTTTGGGAAGTTAAGGGGTGAAGTGGTGCTACTATATCATTCCTAAGACTTAAAATGAATATTGCAACTGTCTCTTAATTTTATATTTGTTGCGTGAAACTTTCATCACAATATATAAGATAGGAAACTATATCACTTTACAGTGACGATTATTGAAAGTATCAAGGCAATTTAAGCTAGCTTATGGCAATCAGTTCTCCCAAGAAAGAAAGCTCCATCCTCTCCGTCTCCATCTCTCCCGTCTCTCCCCTTTCTCTCCTTCTCACAAACCACGAAGGAAGCTTATAGAGGATTTTGCACATGCTAAACCAATGAGGGGGAAAAGAGGAAGTGAGCATTGTCCTCCCGCGAATTGCATCATGGGTAATATTTTCCGTGTCTCCTCGTTTGGAGCAAGGAGGATTGGAAGCCAGGGTTCCAACTCGATATTCTTTAATCTCCACGCATGCGTCATTTGCTATTCGTTTCTGTATAATTTGTACGACTGCATGGAGAATGACCCGATACTCTCCAACAAAGCTATCGCTAGGTGATTGTTTTGCAGAATATCGGTGTTGCATTCTGGGAGCCAATCCTCCTTGCGTTTGGAGAGGGAACCGCGAAAAGGAGAATTGTTTGGTCAGTGTTGACACATGAACTGGAAACGTATCTCAGAATAATCTATAAATGTTCTATAGGCTCATTGTGTTCATTATGTGTGTTGGATTCTTCTGCTTGCTCGGTCGTGCTTGCCAAGCACTCAATAAACCATCTAATAGGTATTGCTGATGGAATTGATCCTTTTAGCCAGACAATTCAAACAAAATTAGCAATTACATTTCAATTATTAACAGTGGTAGAGTCTACTAACTTTTATTGATTTCTCTAAATGTAACCATATCCATTACACATAAATGCCTTTATACTTTAGTCCATTGTGACATGCTATTAATTAATAGTTGAGAAGTTGGCATTAAAAAGTTTTAAATATGCACTCGGAGTATTTCTTGTGACCCGATTTTCATGTGTATTACCCTTTTCAATTGCTAGATTTACTTGGCTCTGACCTCCTCAAGGTACATGTAAAAGAACTATATTATAGTACCAACAAAAAGTTCTAAAAAGCAAGCCCAATGTCCTGTTCAAGAACCCCTATTCTAACTATTGAAAATGGATTCTAGCAATACTCACCAATATGAATCTACTTGTTGAGACTCATCAACTTGAGTTCTTCTGAGAAAATGAGGATTTCAGCAAGGATGTAATTTAATTAACATGGGGATGCAATTGATTTCATCCTGCATATGAACTGTAGATATACAGGATGAAATCAATTGCATCCCCATTATAAGTCAATGGCACCCTTGCTGAAATCCTCATTTTCTCGGAGAACTCAAGTTGATCGAGTCTCAACAAGTAGATTCATGTTGGTGAGTATTATGCGAGAATCCGTTTTCAGTAGGTAAGATAGGGGTTCTTAAACAGGACATTAAAGCTTAACCAAGGCCTTTTTGAAATTTTTGTTTGGTACTATAAAGCGAATCAGCTACACTCCCCTCCAAGAATATGGCAGTCCTGACTCTCTATTGAATAGCCCGTAATTTGTTTAAAACGATATAATATAATAAGATGTTCTACAATACAATGCAATAATATGATACAATACAACTGAATACACAATACGATATTATACAATGACAAACAATACTCTACAATATAATAC
Organism: Owenia fusiformis; assembly: GCA_903813345.2. NCBI lineage: Eukaryota > Metazoa > Annelida > Polychaeta > Sabellida > Oweniidae > Owenia > Owenia fusiformis. The sequence goes on along the minus strand of CAIIXF020000008.1, from coordinate 20,325,212 downwards.
AATGTCATTCAATACAATACAAGTTAATGATAATGCTATATACAATACAATATACAATGTATTACAACACAATGCGATAAATACAAAACAATGTCATACAATACAATACAGCTCATTTATTATACAATATAATACAATTCAATACAATTAATTATAATACAGTATATCAATTGATTACAATATAATGCGATACAATACAACACAATATAATTCAATACAATACAATAGGACTGGTCACAAAATGATTTTCATAACTTTACTAAAATTACGTTCATCGTCATAGGTATCCGTAAGAGAGGAAGTAATTTGTCGTCGCCTTTCATCTCTTACAATATCACTTCCATAATGACCGCCTGCAGTAGGAATATGTCTTAGTCATTATAACTTTTTCGGATGTATATTTATTTCAATAACCTTTTGGCATAATGTCATCATTAGTGACTTACTACGTGTCGTATGGATGATACACAAGATGATTACGTAAGCACAACATCTACCCTGCGGTATATGAATTTCCTGATCATCTTCCTGACCTTGAAATTGATAAATCATAATTACATTTAACGTCCATTAACATATTGAGAACTCATATTTTTGATGTTGTAATAAAAACAACTATTTCCCAGTATTTCGATGATACAGGCTGCGTTTTTGAACTGCCCGCGGCGCAAGTTAATTGCATAATATTTAATAAGGAAGCAATAAAAAGAACAATAAACTCCTGCAAATGGTTGGTCACACATTCTCAACAACAACAGCTCATCAAAGCGCATGCACCTACACCGCTAATTACGTGGTGTCAAATTTGAATAGAATTTATTAGAACTAAAATTTAACAACGGAGGATGTCCAAAAATATTTTTGCGGCCCTGAAATGTTGGTTAATTTCTGAAAATTTGGACCAATTTTTTCAGAGGCACATTTTTCAAAGTTATGCATATTCCTGAAATTTAGATTTTGAGTATATTTATAAATACGATGTTGGTTGTTCCATGGAGCAAAATTCGCACAGCCAGGATCTGCCATCCGTCAACTGGTACACTGTTAGTATAAATGGAAGGCCATTTGTGCACGACGCAGCCATATAAAAAAATCAACCTCTCGTGTATTTGATAAAATGAGTCAACCCAGAATATTTGGTTCAAGTCAGATTACTTTGGCAAGAGTCGGAACACTTGGGTAGCCTGGCCAGAACACTTGGAGCTTCAAATCCGTATGTTTTGATCTTCCAGCGTTCATGTTTCAATCAAATGTTGAATATTGAACTTTATACCCGTATGGAAAATATCAGCAAATTAAATGGATTAACAAGCAGATAAAACACTTTCTCGAAATAAATAAATCCTGGTGTGTTTTGTATCCATATACACAGGCAAATTACATCGGACCCACCAGCGGATCTAGACGGGGGCGTGGGGGGCACCCGATACTCTCCAACAAAGCTATCGCTAGGTGATTGTTTTGCAGAATATCGGTGTTGCATTCTGGGAGCCAATCCTCCTTGCGTTTGGAGAGGGAACCGCGAAAAGGAGAATTGTTTGGTCAGTGTTGACACATGAACTGGAAACGTATCTCAGAATAATCTATAAATGTTCTATAGGCTCATTGTGTTCATTATGTGTGTTGGATTCTTCTGCTTGCTCGGTCGTGCTTGCCAAGCACTCAATAAACCATCTAATAGGTATTGCTGATGGAATTGATCCTTTTAGCCAGACAATTCAAACAAAATTAGCAATTACATTTCAATTATTAACAGTGGTAGAGTCTACTAACTTTTATTGATTTCTCTAAATGTAACCATATCCATTACACATAAATGCCTTTATACTTTAGTCCATTGTGACATGCTATTAATTAATAGTTGAGAAGTTGGCATTAAAAAGTTTTAAATATGCACTCGGAGTATTTCTTGTGACCCGATTTTCATGTGTATTACCCTTTTCAATTGCTAGATTTACTTGGCTCTGACCTCCTCAAGGTACATGTAAAAGAACTATATTATAGTACCAACAAAAAGTTCTAAAAAGCAAGCCCAATGTCCTGTTCAAGAACCCCTATTCTAACTATTGAAAATGGATTCTAGCAATACTCACCAATATGAATCTACTTGTTGAGACTCATCAACTTGAGTTCTTCTGAGAAAATGAGGATTTCAGCAAGGATGTAATTTAATTAACATGGGGATGCAATTGATTTCATCCTGCATATGAACTGTAGATATACAGGATGAAATCAATTGCATCCCCATTATAAGTCAATGGCACCCTTGCTGAAATCCTCATTTTCTCGGAGAACTCAAGTTGATCGAGTCTCAACAAGTAGATTCATGTTGGTGAGTATTATGCGAGAATCCGTTTTCAGTAGGTAAGATAGGGGTTCTTAAACAGGACATTAAAGCTTAACCAAGGCCTTTTTGAAATTTTTGTTTGGTACTATAAAGCGAATCAGCTACACTCCCCTCCAAGAATATGGCAGTCCTGACTCTCTATTGAATAGCCCGTAATTTGTTTAAAACGATATAATATAATAAGATGTTCTACAATACAATGCAATAATATGATACAATACAACTGAATACACAATACGATATTATACAATGACAAACAATACTCTACAATATAATACAATGTCATTCAATACAATACAAGTTAATGATAATGCTATATACAATACAATATACAATGTATTACAACACAATGCGATAAATACAAAACAATGTCATACAATACAATACAGCTCATTTATTATACAATATAATACAATTCAATACAATTAATTATAATACAGTATATCAATTGATTACAATATAATGCGATACAATACAACACAATATAATTCAATACAATACAATAGGACTGGTCACAAAATGATTTTCATAACTTTACTAAAATTACGTTCATCGTCATAGGTATCCGTAAGAGAGGAAGTAATTTGTCGTCGCCTTTCATCTCTTACAATATCACTTCCATAATGACCGCCTGCAGTAGGAATATGTCTTAGTCATTATAACTTTTTCGGATGTATATTTATTTCAATAACCTTTTGGCATAATGTCATCATTAGTGACTTACTACGTGTCGTATGGATGATACACAAGATGATTACGTAAGCACAACATCTACCCTGCGGTATATGAATTTCCTGATCATCTTCCTGACCTTGAAATTGATAAATCATAATTACATTTAACGTCCATTAACATATTGAGAACTCATATTTTTGATGTTGTAATAAAAACAACTATTTCCCAGTATTTCGATGATACAGGCTGCGTTTTTGAACTGCCCGCGGCGCAAGTTAATTGCATAATATTTAATAAGGAAGCAATAAAAAGAACAATAAACTCCTGCAAATGGTTGGTCACACATTCTCAACAACAACAGCTCATCAAAGCGCATGCACCTACACCGCTAATTACGTGGTGTCAAATTTGAATAGAATTTATTAGAACTAAAATTTAACAACGGAGGATGTCCAAAAATATTTTTGCGGCCCTGAAATGTTGGTTAATTTCTGAAAATTTGGACCAATTTTTTCAGAGGCACATTTTTCAAAGTTATGCATATTCCTGAAATTTAGATTTTGAGTATATTTATAAATACGATGTTGGTTGTTCCATGGAGCAAAATTCGCACAGCCAGGATCTGCCATCCGTCAACTGGTACACTGTTAGTATAAATGGAAGGCCATTTGTGCACGACGCAGCCATATAAAAAAATCAACCTCTCGTGTATTTGATAAAATGAGTCAACCCAGAATATTTGGTTCAAGTCAGATTACTTTGGCAAGAGTCGGAACACTTGGGTAGCCTGGCCAGAACACTTGGAGCTTCAAATCCGTATGTTTTGATCTTCCAGCGTTCATGTTTCAATCAAATGTTGAATATTGAACTTTATACCCGTATGGAAAATATCAGCAAATTAAATGGATTAACAAGCAGATAAAACACTTTCTCGAAATAAATAAATCCTGGTGTGTTTTGTATCCATATACACAGGCAAATTACATCGGACCCACCAGCGGATCTAGACGGGGGCGTGGGGGGCGCACGCCCCCCCCCCCCTAAAAAGTCAGAAAATTCGTGTTTTGCCTCATCGCTTTTTACCAAATTTGACTCTTTGCTCACTTTTATTATCACACGCCCCCCCCCCCCCCCTAACACAAAATCCTGGATCCGCCCGTGGGACCCCATACAAGCCCGTACGGAGGTTGTTGTGTCAACGGACCCTGTACAACCTCGTACGGGCCTCGTTACGAGTCTTGTAATTGCTTGTAATTTTCGAGCCTCGTAAGAGCTTGTGATTACAAGGCCCGTTATAGCTCGTAATTTGCATTCAAAAATTATTTTCTCATCCCTTCAGCTTGGCAAGAGCAATCATTTTATAAAAAAAAACCAGGTGCAGTAATCATGAGGACTTGAACTCGAAATAAACACGTTGCGACACACACAGTCCTCTAAAAATACATCTTATATTTTTCCTATATGACCTAGTTTATGACACTGCCCCGCCAATGGCGCTTAAAAGCGGGCGTGTGAATCATTCTGACACTCACCACTCTGAGTATCAATATCACTCTGTTTTGCGTCTTTAGAGAAAAACTGATTGTGTGATTCGATTGGTGACTCTGGGAACGACTTTAATTTAAGATAAATGGTTTGATTTCTTAGCAACGCTAAATAATGACAAATAAAAACGAGTTGTAATTAATTGGTTATTGAGAGAAATAAATATGATAAGCAAAATACACAAAGTTTTACTAATCGAAAACACTGTTGAATCCGAGATCATTGTGTATTATACCCGTATTCCGTTTCTGAGTTAAGTACTGGGAATTCTTTTCTTTTTGAACTGTCTGACTTTTTATACGATTTGAGTCGTGGTGTCCAAATGTGGATGGCTTTGCTTTGCTCAAGACAGCCCGCAAAATGAAGCCAATGCTAGAAAATGAGAAGTTAAGAGTGACAAAAGCAAAATGAAGTTGTAATGTTTCCAACTATGTTTCTAAACTGATGACTTTCAATGGTATCTAATCAAATGCTGGAGTCATTTTAGATTAAAAATGTAGAATTCTGTTCAGCTGGCAGGTGAATTTAGATGGATCTGGAAATGTACATCTGGCTTGTTGAAAATAATGATTTGGTTATTCATATTTATAAAAAGATGAACACTTGGCACTTGTGCATCCGATTTCAGATGTCAGAAGACGGTAGATATCTTTATTAATAAAAGCATGAACACATGAATGTCAAAGCGACCTTTGACTTTCTGAAGGTGTTGGACCAACAACTAGAGCCCTAATGCAATTGATTGCTTAGGTGCCATGGGTGCGGGTGATGTAGAATGCACATCCGCAAGTCACTCCTGAGACCTCTTTGCTGTATCAACGTCGTCTACCTCCCTCCAACTCTTTCATTGCATATTAATTAAGATAGGGCCGGTCTGTCAGATCAGAACACCTAGACCTGTTCTTCCCTTTAACTTAATTTATTTATTTATTTACTGGGTGGGCCCAGAAAAAATAGGCTTTTAGGAAAATGGGCATCTAAATTTCAAAATTTGGGCCCACTTTTTGATTTTAAGGGCCCATATTTTTTTACGCGCAAGCGCGGTATTTTTTCTCAGACCTGAAACTTCGCCCCCCCCCCCCCTTGTTGGTTCCCAGATCCTCCCCTATTGTCTCAGCTAACGACTGATCATAATCACGAGGCACCCCTCGTCCTCTAACACAGGGCCCCGAATATCATCAGCTCGAACTTGGAAGAAGGCTTGAATTAAAGTGGTTGATTCTTGGACCCCTGCGTTCAGCATTATAATCTTCAGTGGCGGATTCAGGGGGGGGGGGCATTTTGGGCCCAGACATTTTTTAGGCCACAAAAAAGGCCTTTTGGCATAATTTGGCCTTTTTATGCCCTTTAAGACCAAATTTGAACTTTAAATTTTCAAAATGTGGGGGTCAATTTTTGGTTTTAGGGGCGGGAAATCTTTTAATGACTCAAAATTTCCCCCCTCCCCATTGTTGGCTTCTGGATCGGCAACTGACCTTCATAATCAAGATAACTTCACTATATTTATTTAGCCGATATATAGGGGCAAGGGTTTGGTAAGAAAATACAAAAGGAGCATGTAGGTTATCGCAAATAATTTCAAACGATTCTAACTTGAATTATGAATATTTTCTGATCATGAACATGGGACTATCTTTTAGATCCATTCATTATCTTCAAGAAAAGTATATATAATGATAATTTAGTTAATCAGACCTAAGTGATATTGAAGGGGCAATGGACCAATCAACATACTTTTTCAAAAATGTTGACCTAATTTTCACCAAAAATGCAACCTATTATTATATTGTTGAATGCATAACTAGAATGTGCTTTGAGACATGTTCGATTTCCTAAAAGGAAAATTTGATTGCTCCAGGGACTTTAAAGATATTCAATTTGGATGACCAAAATGAACTGAAACCAATGGATAGCATGAGATTTTTCAATGGAGAAATAACATGGGGAACACTTATCTTAATGCAATTAAGTTTTTCTTTCAAGAACTATTTGGTACATCAAAATAAAGAATAGTAATGCATTAAACATTGTAAAAAATGATTGCATTTTTGGTGAAAATGGGGTCAACATCTTCAAAATGGGGTCAAACAGTGTGTTGATGGGTTAATTGCTAGTTAAATATCTCCGAGTTTGTTTGAATTTATTATTACTGTGCATAATTTTCTTAGAGATAATGAATTGATCTAAAAGATAAACTTGTCTTCATTGTCAGAAAATAGTCATAATCCAAGATATAACCTTCTGAAATTGTTTGCGATAACCCACATGCTCTTTTTAAGGTTAATGTTAAGGCAATGCAGAAGATATAAAATGTTAATTAATATTACTTAACTAAGCTGAAATACCAGCTCCCCAAGCTCTATACTAGCGTTCATTTACAAAGGTCGATCTAATCTGCATTGTGCAGGTGCCTGCTATCAACAGAAGCCGGGAAAATATGCTCCTTGAATTCTCCATTCTTAAAACTTGTGATATTTATATCTAAAAAATAAAAAGGAGACTTTGACCTCTGAGGGAAAACAGGGGAGGAATTCCTTCATACTTTTTGATGATGTCATCCAGGTCAGTACACAATCCTGAAAGTGGAGGGATTCAAAAGGTATTATTTATCAACTTCAAAATAAGAAATCTCGATATCCATCAATAATATGAGTTGAAGTTATCCTAGTATCAAGGTAAGATAGTGATCTTGAGGTGATATCCCAAATGATATCTCAGATTTGCCAAAGTACAAGTATATTTCTTCTATATGGCTTTAATATTACAGAGATAAAATTTCAACTGATATCGACTTCACCAACATTTGTGAAGAATCGTCAATTTATCAAAAATCGCATTGAAAATGCATAGCCTACGCCAGGCCGCGGTGTATATCCTTTGGGATCTGCCAAAATCTGGTTTTATCGGGTCAAACAAATTATGAAGAATCAAAAGAGAAAGTAATTTGAAAAAGTAATAAATTCACAGCTGGCTCTACGTCTGACAAATTTTATGTCTCTTCATTCATTTTAATAGTGAGATTATTGACAAGGGATCACATGGGAGTTGATAGTCTAAATCCTTCCAAATAGCCCCAAAACCAATTGACCTCGCACATAAAGCTTTAATATTATCGACATCGAGGCTATTAAATATTTTATTTATTAGGATTTCTGCCCGTGTGTCTGACCCCTGGGTCGGGGTTGACCAAATTCCTTATAATGTCGAGGAAAGCGGCTAAGACAAGCATTTACAAATTACCCTCAAGCCAAAGAACATCAAACGAAAAACAAATTATAACACTTGTATTAATTTGCTTAAATCTAGCAGTGTTTTTTTCAGTACGAAACATAAGTTAACTATTTCGCGATTAACTCTCAATATTCGATCGGTCAAGATAGTTTGAATAGGGATTTGGTTGCCAAAGTGATGCTTAACTAGAGTATCTGATTGGAATTGGTTCATTTTGAGAAAACGAGTTTTTAGGTTATAGTGGAAGAGAAGATAACTTAGCTACTGACACAAGTCTGACCAATTAATCACTCAAAACAATTGTTATTCCTATATAACCTTGTTTGATATGATGTTAAGGTCCGTTTGGTTGGATTATATTAGTCTATAAGGGTCTTTAAAGAATCACGAATCTTGTAAGTGTTTCCATCCTTAGTCATTTCAAGGCTAAAACATTCAACTAAATATAAGAACTTGCGGAGAAGTTCTTGAGAATAAAAAACGGAAATAGCAAAATAGTGCAAATAATCCCAGGTAGCCAAAAACTCTTCACACTTCAGCACTCAAAAGGCTAGGCAAGTTCAAGTGGATACTCTCCAAGAAACAACCAGTCTTTCATAACGAGTGTAAACTTTGCTTTCAGTGCGCGTCCAAGCCACTCTGACTGACATGTGAAACGCATCATCAATCATAACTCCACCGTGTGAGTTGCATAAATAGATACTGGGTTTGTGAGAATATTTCAGCATCTGGATAATATGAACATGTTGATTGAGAGTTGAAAAAGTTGCAATCATGTGAAAATCTACGAATTGTTTCTGCATCGAGTTCACTCAACCCACCTCGTCACTCCAATATATTTTACAGCCAGTTTTCGAGGAAAAAAATGGGAAATGGTGAAACAGACATTGGATGGCAGTAAAGACTAGACCATGTCCCTTTAAGGCTGTCTTTGGTATGTTCCTTTAAGACTGATGTTTTTTATATGCCAGGGTTCATCAATCATTTGACAAGGGCACAAAGGGCAAATGTTGATAACGAATCAACAAACATCCCTCTTAAGTTCGACAGTAGTATGAAAGACGAGTGTTTCTAGACTCTACAATAGTACATTAATGCCCTTTACATGCTTTATAGTACCGAGTCTTGGTACATGAATCACTTACGTTCATAAACTTTTTACGGCCCATCACTTTGATGTTATTCCATAGCCCTCTAGGCATTTTCTGTTCGTTGCACTGTACAGTTATAGTATGAATGCCAAGAAGATAAGTCTCGCAAGATAAACCTTATCCAAACATTCGCACTTTATTACACGATATGTCTCTGATTTGTAGATGAGTTATGTGCGTTCTGTTTGACTTAATAAATTGTAGTTTTAAGGTTAGGTTATTACAAAAACTGAAAATAATCGAATTGGCAATCTGATTACGAATTAAGATATTGAATGTTCACAGGGTGAACCAAAAAAGGTTACCCAAACAAATGTTAATAACTAAGTAATTATCCTGCATGATTTACCTCATATGTTTGCCACCAATTGTTTGAAGTTCTTTCATTCCACTAAGTTGCACTGGTCTATTCCAAATAGGCATGATTGTATGGCCATTTTACAAAACGTGAGCTACAAATGCCGAAACATGCCAAAATCACCCAATATGAACGTTATAGAATTTTAACTTTGTGGCTATTTCAAAGATAATTTGTACACTAACAGCACTAGAAGCATCAGAGAGTTGAAACAACAGTTTAGCAGGAAAATAAGAGCCATTACATAATATAGCTGTGAGTGTGTAGTCAGAACATCACCTGAGGTGTTCAAGTTGTTGCCTCCAGAGACGAGATCGGCATTTTGAGCATGTTTTGTAAAATGGAAACAAGACCGTACATCCATTTGGAATATACAAATGGAGCTTGATAGAATGAAAGAACATAAAACATTAGGCTCAATTGTGTCAAATATGATTTCAAACCCATGCTGGATGACTGAGATATTAACATTTGTTTGGGTTACCTTTTATGGCCCACCCTGTATATAAAAAACACCCGCCCCAATATTCATTGTGACCAGTCATCTTAATATAAATAGATATACCTTTGGGTACGGGTATATATGTTTTTGTTTTTCTCATGTAACATATGGTTTCTGATGTGTTTCGATCCTAATATCATCGTATACAACTTTTCCATGTTTTACCTGGGAAAATCATACAGTAGCTTCTTCTCATAATGTACCTAAGTACAAGTACCTTCCTTATTACTTACTTAGGTGTTATATTATCTGAGTAGTATCTTGAGTGATAGAACAACCCCAATTCATTACATAACTCAATCGGAACTCTTAAGTCTAGAGTTGATTAATCGAATCAGTCACGTAACATAAGTTCCCTTCAGATATAATTGTCCGTTTAGCGAAGCATTTTTCACAGACCAGAACCAGACTTTTTGTGTAATATGTTTCACATCTCAAATAGCAAAGATTCCAGTCAATCGATAGATCATAGTGAAACTTTGACCAACGGATACCTTTCGGAATGCCCAGTTAAGTACTGATAAACGGCATTGATGGCGTTACTTAACATTCATTTTCATCTCACTACCTTTAGTACCCTGCGCGCAGTCTTGTTCTAAACTTCTATAGAAGCGAAGCTCTCTTTTAAGAAGCGAAATCGAAGTTTGATTCTTCATTCAAAAACTTTGACGTTATACTACACTGTGTTAATAATCGGTTTATAATAATAATAGACTAAGCCCAGCTTTATGGGATCATTATAGGTAATAAAGACAGACACGTTCGCATGTGTTAAGCGAGTAAGCCAAATGAATCAAGGTAGATTAACATAGAGGATCCATGAATCCTTAATAGTCTATAATTAATTGAATAGATGGGATCTGAATCATACTTGTTAACTAGTGTATTCCTGCATGTAATACATTGATGGATCAAGATGGTTCTGATGAGTGACAATGGTTTATTGGTTATTAATTATTACATATATGATTATGATTTTCGTTTTTGCGCTTTCGTGTTATACTTTTTGCATTGATATTATGATTTCCCAGTTTATTTAGTCAGTTACACGAGGGGCCCATTGTATGATACCATATTGCGCACGAAAACTCGATCTGTTACGGGTACGTAATACCAGCAGTATCTGTCGGTGGGTGTTTTATCTATTTTGATTCGATATGGGACCCCGCGTCGTAGAGAAAGGGCATTCGGTGCACTTGAAAAGCTTTGAAGGCTCGACATTACTATTGTTTTGAACACAAGCTTCGATTTCTATTTAGGTCGTAAAATCATGAAAATAATGTGACATACTGATAAGGATTGACATATCCTTCTTTCTGAAGTCAGGAGACTTTGCAAAGCAGAACTATGTGTTGAGAATCAGAATGTCAAAATGTGGTAGCCGAGGATGAACTATATTCTACTGTCAGAGATAGGAATTGTGAATGGACGGCAGAGCTCTACTTAGTGTCGTTTACAATTAATATCAACAGTGGTTAGATTAGAACTCTTTTACAAACCTTTATCAGGGAGAGTATGCAGATAATACGGGGTCCTATCTTGGGAGTTCTCCTTCGGGAGACAATGGGATATAGTTGATGTGAATACTTAACAGTGACACTAAATGTCCTCTCAAAAGTGGTCAACTATAGTGGTCAGTCAGCGTATTTTATTTCAGGGGCAAGGCAGTTTGTTTCTATTATTAGATAAATTACGTCTAAGATACCTTCCTAGTTTCCTGTTGATAGTTTTAACAAGTAAACAACTTCCAATGGACCAATATAACGCTCATACTCTAACAACCAATGCACAAACTTTTTGTTCGACCCTTGTAGTCACTAAATCTTGCAGAAATATCAGTTGTTTTAATTATTTGTCTAAATTGACTTTCTGTTTAAAGTACTATCATTTGCATCAATTTGATGAATGTTTATATATCAAACTTCAACCAACTTAAATAATAATTTGGGCATTTTCTATTTTAAGTGACAACAAAGAATAGAGAATAAATCACATATTATAGCTTGTCAATGTTTATTCCCTCTCAATCTTAAGTCTATTGTCTGAAAAAGGAAATAAGATATCAGATAAAACATGTCATTGAGGATTTGAGATGGTGTCACAATTTTTATGTAACCACCAGAAATGGTGACATGCTGTTATAGTCTCAAACTTTTCGCGGATGGCGTTCGACGTCTGTAATAAATTACGGCGTCTGTAACAAATGGCAGGTGTCGACATTTTTCATGTTAATGCATTGTTTAGAATTGCCAGATAATCATGAAAAACAAATGAAAATACTTGTATTCAAAAATTGCAAAATTGTGAGCATTTTCTAGAAAGTTTCTCTCAACTCGTCATTCATCTTTGTTGCGCCTTTAAATCTAGATGTAAATGTCAAGCAGACATGCTTAGGATTGTGGGTACATCGACTTTTAGTGACGGCATGTGTATAATTGGTCGTGATATTCTCCGTCATGCACCGCTAAGCATAAACATATACATACAATATCTCGGATTTATATTACGAAAAATATATTAACTGTCTTAGTCACTTGTACTCAAGGGGCGAGGAGGAAAATTCTCAATAAATGGTGTATAGTTGGTTTGGCAGTATTTTCAGTTAGGGGAGAGTCTTGGATGAAATTTCCACCTAGGTGATAGCTTCGCAGAGTGGTAGGAAGTTCTTTTTTTTGAGGAGTTAGCCCCCCACCCCCCAAAAACACCCTACCCTGGGGAAAAAATTGTTCACAGTAAATAACCTTAGATATTTTGATGTTTGTAAGTGACACACATAGCTATTATATATATGAATAATTTGCAGTATTATTGATGCTGATTACTCCTAAAGAATTTGAATATCAGTACAAAGTGTGTACCCCAGGGGGCAAATTCGTGACTCATTTTCTTACTGTTTTGATTCTAACTTTTCAATTAGACACTGTAAGAGGTTGAAAAAATTCATGTGAAGTGCCCAATAGCAGGGTTAGTAACCCTGAAAGATGCAAAGCCATGGAAGAAGTAGGAGCTGAGAAAAAAATTGTTGATTTTTCGAAAAATTTGACATTTTTGACAACTGGATTTTGTGTATGACTATACCTGACCCCTATAGTTTCTAGATCCATCCCTCTATGATGATATTTATGGTTTTATAGTGTGGAACTAAGATGTAAAACATAATTTAGATGGGTTTTAAGGAAGTTAAAGGTTTTAAACAAGTCCAAAATTTGAAAAATTGTAAATATAAGGTTTCAAATTTACGAATTCCAGGTATAGCCATGGCTGACCCCTATAGTTTCTAGATCCATCCATCTTTGATGATATTTATGCTTTCATAGTGTGAAACTAAGATGTAAAACATAAATTAGATGGGTTTTAAGCAAGTTATAGGTTTTAAACAAGTCCAAAATTCGAAAAATTGTAAATGTAAGGTTTCAAATTTACGAATTCCAGCTATAGCCATGGCTGACCCCTATAGTTTCTAGATCCATCCCTCTTTGATGATATTTATGGTTTTGTAGTATGGAACTAAAGATGTAAAACATAATTTAGATGGGTTTTAAGGAAGTTAATGATTTAAAACAAGTCCAAAATTTGAAAAATTGTAAATATAAGGTTTCAAATTTACGAATTTTAGGTATAGCCATGGATGACCCTTATGGCTTTTTCATCAATACTTCTATGATGAAACATATACTTTTAGAGTATGAAACTAAGATGTAAAACATACCGAAGATGAATTTTAAGGAAGTTTAAGAATTTTAACAAGTGCAATATTTGAAAAATTGAGAAATATCAGGTCTCAAAGGAGCACAGAAAGTATCGCAACAGATTTCAGACAGTTAATGTTGGATTTTGTCTGTTTTCTGAGGATTTAAGCAGGTGCATATGATAGGCCATCGCATTACCTACAGGAAAAGAACTCTTAGAGATGATAAAATAGTTTGGAATTTGAGACAGCGAAGGTGAAAACAATCCACCCACATGTTTTTTGGGAAATATCGTCCTGATTTTCAACCCCGTTCACCCCTGGTTTTTCAATTTTTGTTGCATCAATATGTTGCGTTTTGAGACATAGTTAACCTTTAAAAGGATAAATTTCTTTTAGATAAAGCGGGAAACAATATTTTCCTGTTATTTTCCCATAGGGAAAACTCATGTGATCCATTGCTTTCAGCTTAATTTTGGTCACCCATATGTGATATCTTTAAAATCCCTGATGGAATGTATTTTTCATTTAAAGGGGTTAACTGTATGTAAAAACACATATATTTATACATATACACATGTATATTTATGCATGTGGGTGGGTTGTTTGCACCTTCCCTGTCTCAAAATAGAAATTATTTTATCATCTCTATGGGTGCTTTTCCTGGAGGAAATGCATTGGCCTAACATATGCACCTCCTCAAATCCTCAGAAAATAGCCAAAATCCAACATATGATTGCTGAAATCTGTTGCGATACTTCCAGTCCTCCTTTACGATTTCAGGTATAGCCCTGGATGTCCCTCTTTTTGAATGTATAACTTAGCTTAGAAATTAGATGTTGAAAATATTGTGGTCAGGTTTGATCCATGTTACATGTATTGTTAAAAGAAAAATCATTAGAGTTGAGGACTTAACCCTTGAGTTCCTAAGGGGGTGAGAGGTTAATAAATCCCCCAGTAAGTGTAACTGCTCCTAGGGATATCGTATACAGTGTAGTAATTGATTGATTAAATGGATTATAACTAATTAATTATTATTTGATGATATTTATTATGTGATATAGCATTTTTACTTTTTCACATCAACATGTTCGATGTAATGTTCTGCATTATCAAAATACATAAAGACATGGTTAATTAAAAGAAACATGTATTCTCTATATTTTGTTATGCCCCTTCTGTAATTAAGCAATGATCATCTCCTAATACAAAATGTTGTTATGAATTATCAAATTATAATCACTACACTCCCAATAAAACAATTTGTCATCAGGCAACAGTAATTATTTGGGAAAATAAGGATAATAAGGATCATACCCCCCCCCCCCCAGCCTAGAAACTTCCGTTAGTGCAATGATATAAGATACTCTAGGGTAAAAGGGTCTTGTCACATTAAAATCTTCATGTAGATCAAAAAAGTATATATGGTGATATGATCAATATGTTTCAAACAAACAGACATTGTAGAAAATGTTTACATACTGACTTTGCAGATGACATTTTCTAGCATAGTCGAAGAATTTTTTTCATTTATTGAAATGATAGTCATAAAATTATAATATCAGTGTCATTTGATGCAAATTACTGCAGTCCCACATGTTCTGCTGAATGTAAAGCAGAGTGAATAATTTTAAAATCAGCCTCTTCAGGAGTGGAATTTAACAGGAGATTTCAGTTATCATTTTCACAGATATTTGAGTTCTCTCCAATAGTTCCACTTAAAACAATCTTGACATTTGGCACACTTTTAGAATGCTGCTTTATTGAATTTCTTTGTAATCTTTGAAAATATGTCTTATATTACTTGGACAAAGGTATTCATATTTTTAGGTTATGGTGTAATTTCTTCTATGGATTAAAGTTCAATAGGGGAAGCATCCATTCTTCGCATTCTTTCAGAATCCTTTACTGATGGAGACAACTAGCTAGGAGTCTAATATGAAATCTATTCTTTGGGCTCCTTTACTAGATTTGATGGAGTAGTCAAATATAGCTTTCCAAAACTCTCCAAATTTCAACATATAAGTTAATCTTCATTTTCCCTTTGTCATAGCCAATGCATCAATCAGGAAAGTTTTATCAATTTGTGGTATGGTTTCATCGATCTCCATTTCAAACCCCTTTTTAAGTTCTGATTTTACAGGATTAAGATGATCATTGTCAAACGAACTGTTTGTATCCATATAAGATCATAGTTTACTCACACATTTCTAGGCAAGGTGTGTCCAATTCCAGCCAATTCAATAGTCGATATAACTGCATTCCAATTTACTACTCTCATAAACCCAAGGTCAATTTTAGATTCTAGAGAAACTAATGAAACTAATGATCATAGTGAATAGCATGCCAAGTGCTTGTATTTGAATTTATGTGGATTACTCATTTGGTAGACACCTTTATCAAATGTTAAAGTGTTGTTGATTTTCAAGTTGTACAAGCACAGTGTCATGGGTGCTTTCTTTTCCTGACATAGTATAACATTGTGGTAAAAATTATCAAAGGCACCTAGTACAGTAGTTCTAGTTCATCATCTTGTATAAATGATATATCAGCAGTGAAACCTGTATATCCCAAGATCTGACTATTATGAACACCTACCAATCATCCCAACACCTGACTTATCTGAAAACCAACCAATCTGAACACTTTTCCCCAGTTCAATTTTCCTTCCTCCCATTGACTCCTATGTTTAAAAATTGAAATCTGAACACCTCTTAATTCGAACAGTGAACACTCTTATTTGAAAAATCAACCTGTTTAACTTGAACTTTTTTTTACCAAATATCACATATTTCTTACAAAATTGCTCAAATATTGTCAGTTTAACACTGAATTGTTATGATATCAAAACTTTTGAATTGGATTTTGGAATGCTATTAAGCTTTTTGGGTGGTCAGTATAAATATTATTAATATTTATTAATATTTTTCATTGAGAATGCATTCATATTTCTTCAAAATCCAGAATATTGAAGATGTAAAAACCTCAAAATTCAAACACTTCTAATTTGAACGCTTTTAGCTGGTCCAAATACTATATCTAGTAGCATTCAGATTAGAAAGATTTTACTGTAGTTCATGACTTTTCACTCCATCTATATGCAGCAGACTAACTGCTGCAAGAGGTATATATTCTACACCTGGTCTCTAAGCTATGATATCACAGTTGTTACTATTATGCTCATAACCTTCGATTATCAGGGCTCATTCAAGGCTGTACCTGAATAACATGAATTTGAGACCAATTTTTGAGATCAATTTTTCAAATTTTGCACTTGTTTAAAACCTTGAACTTCCTTCAAACTCATCTTATGCATCTTTTACATTTTAGTTAAATACTCTAAAAATATATATCTCATCACTGAGGTATAGATGTAAAAAAACCATGAGGGTCATCATTGGCTATACCTGAAATTCATAAATTTGAAAACTTACATTTACAACTCTTCAAATTTTTGACTTGTTTAAAACCTTAAACTTTCTTAAAATTCATTTTGGGTATGTTAAATCTTAGTCCCACACTCTAAAACTGTATATTTAATCATAGAGGTATGGATGTAAACACCACAAGGGTTAGCCATGGCTATACCTGAAATTCGTAAATTTGAAACCTTATATTTACAATTTTTCAAATTTTGAACTTGTTTAAAACCTTAAACTTCCTTAAAACCCATCTAAATTGTGTTTTACATATTAGTTCCATACAGCAATACCATAAGTATCACCATAGAGGGATGGATCTAGAAACTATAGGGGTCTGCCATGGCTCTACCTGGAATTCGTAAATTTGAAACCTTATATTTACAATTTTTCAAATTTTGGACTTGTTTAAAACCTTAAACTTCCTTAAAACCCATCTTAATTATGTTTTACATCTTAGTTCCACACTATAAAACCATATATATCATCATAGAGGGATGGATCCAGGAACTATAGGGGTCAGCTATAGTCATACACAAAATCCAGTTGTCAAAAATGTCAAATTTTTCGAAAAATCAACAATTTTTTTCTCAGCTCCTACCTCTTCCATGGCTTTGCATCTTTCAGGGTTACTAACCCTGCTATTGGGCACTTCACATGAATTTTTTCAACCTCTTACAGTGTCTAGTTGAAAAGTTAGGATCAAAATAGTAAGGAAATGGGTCACGAATTTGCCCCCTGGGGTACACACTTTGTACTAATATTCAATTTTTTTAGGAGTAATCAGCATCAATTATACTGCAAATGATTCATATATATAATATCTATGTATGTCACTTACAAACATCAAAATATCTAAGGTTATTTAGTGTGAACAATTTTTTTCCCCGGGGGTGGGGTGTTTTTGTGGGGTAGGGGGCTAACTCTTCAAAAAAAGAACTTCCTACCACTCTGTGAAGCTATCACCTAGGTGGAAATTTCATCCAAGACTCTCACCTAACTGAAAATGCTGCCAAACCAACTATACTCCATTTATTGAGAATTTCCCTCCTCGCCCCTAGAGTATTGGTATTATTTGATTGCTCCAAGAGGAGTTTTCTGTCTCCCAGCTTATATGTGTCGTAGTTCCCTCTAATTTCCAGCATCCGACAATCCCATTAGCCAACGACAGAGATTTATGGGTCTAATTTTAAAACAAATGAAGAATGAGATGTTTCTGAATTTATGGCTAACTCTTCTGCATTTTTGTCTCCCATGTTATACCCTGATTATATTCCCCTAAGTAGGCATGTTATTCTCATATAGCGTTAGTCTAAGATCCTTGACTTATTTAGCTAGACAACAAAGCAGATGACCATCAATAGATGTCAGCATTTATTTATTTATTTATTACACCTTTAAAACGGTGGCACACCAATACTGGGTGCTCTTACAAAAATGTACATAAAATACAAAACATATTTTGTGGTATTTTGTGGTATCATTGAGATTAGGGTGAAACAAATGCATTAGATAAAAATTGTTTGATACTTCTATAAACTTGTGCCCATAAATACTATGTATATCATTGCCCAGTAGCCATTGTAATTAGCTCTGAACATTAAGAGATATAAAATGGTTAAAAACATGTTCATTATTGCCTTCAAGTGCACTCTTTAAGTTAGAAAATAAGACAGAACGATGGGAGGTGAAATATGGACATAACAGTAAGCGGTGGGAAAGATCATCAATCCCTGAATTACAAAATTTGCATAATCCATCACCTTGGCCCAATCTTCACCAACCATGAAACATCCTGTCCTAGCTCGAAACTTTAAAACAGCAAGTCTAAAATCGTTTGAAATGTGCACGTAACGTTCAAGACCCCAATTCGTTTTAACATGTTTATAAACGTTTAGTGAGGATTTTACGTATATTGATCGCATTAAAGTATGTTAAGCATTTCGGTATGCGTAATGCTGGTATCAAAATTGAAATCGGAAAGTATTGCATTTATACCTTAAAATATTCCAATTGTTTACAGCCCCGAAAATAGTTAAAACAAATAAATGTTCCTTCGTAAATAAAACTACTGGCAAATGCCTTGCCTAATGCTCAAATGACAAGTCATCCAGCCCATCGGATTGATTTTTTACCGTACCTAAAAAGGTACGATATTGTCGTCAGCTTGACGGGCGGGCGGCGGACGGGCGGCGTCTCACTTTCTAGTCATCACGATTCCAAGAAAACCACTTCACGGATTTACTTCAAGTTTTAACACATATTATATGGTATGAAGTTCTAGAGCTGATTAACTTTTCAGTTGCCATCTTGCATTCTGGCGGCCATCTTGGAAGTTTTTGAATAAATCTTGTCATCGCGATTCCAGGAAAATCATCCAATGGATTTACTTCAAATTTTTTCACATGTTACATAGTAAGAAGTTGAGCTGATTAACTTTTTGGCGGCCATCTTGCATTCTGGCGGCCATCTTGGAAGTTTTTAGATAAATCTTGTTATCGCGATTCCAGGAAAACCACTTGACGGATTTACTTCGAATTTTCACACATGTTACATGGTAAAAAAGCTGATTAATTTTTGGTGGCCTAAAAGTGATTTCAATAAAAATAGGTAGAGTTCGCACCTTTTTGAACATATTAGATTTACCGCTTCCTATGTGAACATTATGTGCTCCTGTGTTTACCTAATGGAATAGATCATATTAGGTTTATCCCAATCTGAAACACAGGAAAGAAACAAGGGACTTGATCTAAAAAAACCATTGATAATGTTTCATGAACGAACTACCGCATCCACGTTAGTACACTAATTGCAATAATGTATTATGCAATTATTATTAACTTTCTCAAACATATTGGCATTCGTTACGCATGTTTTCTGGAGAGCCTGTCAGTTCGATTGAAGAATATTTGATAAATTCCTCTCTGTAAGAAATTAGTAATTTTAAATGTCACAGGCTCCAGTTTATAGATGTTACACTGAAGAGTGCTCTATAAAGCTGATTAATTTCCGAATGTTCATGTTCCGAATGACGGATGACGGCTTATACGTTTTATTTCAGTGATATATCTATATTAGAGACACTAGAAGGGTTAGATGTGATCTGAGGGTGGGTTTCGAAAACATTGCAAAAATTTATATGTTTTCCTCTCTTCATTCCATGTCATGTCTATTTTCTAAAAAGTTCAACAATTCGGTCTTCATTTCAGGATAATCATTCGATTATTCAGGTTATCGCTTCAAATTGAAGAGTTACAGTTTCTATATTTGATCAGATATAAATTTCAATTCCTTTTTCAAAAAATAAAATTCGGATTTCTTGGAAAACATTGGCATGCTGTTTAAAAGATTTCTTCCAACATTTTTATTCTTCTAATTCTTGAGACTATAACTAAAGCAATTTATGGTCTAGATTACGAAATAGTGAATGTTAGAATGAACTGTTTTGGCCACACTTGAATGAACAGACATGCAAGGAGAAGGCTAGGAGAAGACTAAGTTGCTAGGGTTGAGTAGAACATGAAACTAGCCAAATACCGCACCCGTATATATGTTGGCTTACATGCGCAAACGTTTCCGTATTGCCATTCATCTAGTCCCAAAGCATTCACGACTCCTGTTTCGAGGCACTATCCTTAGCATTGACTATTCGTTCACATTTACCATGTTTACAGGCAAGCTTTTCAGTTTTTAGTTCATTAGTTATATGCTTTGATGTTATGAGCTTTTATATGAGGTCATATGTTGGTACATGTAGGTGTTGCAACTGTCAATAAGTGTGGAGCATTTTATGTCCCTAGTCTTGTACATTAAATCATAAGGCGTTATAATATCACCATCAAACATTTTGCGACCTCGATTAGATGAACTATGAGCAGAGATGAAACATATAAAACGCCTAGAACCTGAGCTCTCTTAGATGACCAAACTACAAAATATTCATGCATTGAGAAGCTCATATGTAATGCACGATTTATCCGGATAACGTGATTCGTGATGTTATAATTGAAAGTTGATTCTGTTGAAATATTGTATTAAAGACTTGGATAAATGTATAAATAGAAGAATATTAAGTATTATATATATAGATGTACGACTTTATATAATTTTAAACTTAATATAATTTGATTTCCGACATTACTATTTTATCAAACTTATAAACAGTTGATCCTTAAAAAGTGTATGTTTTCTACTTGTAGGCTATTGGCTGTGTTACATAAACAGCACCATCAATCCACTCTGCTACGCTTTGTGTAACGCAAATTTCCGCCGAGCGTTCTGGAAAATACTCACCTGCAAATGCAACACGAAACGCCAACGCCCAGATTTCAACCAACGCTTCAGATGAATGCTAGCTATAGTGAGATTTAGAAAAGATGGCCATAATATAGGAGTGTAGAATGTAGCGACATATAGATGGCGCTGTTGTATACAAGTCAATCACGCACATTGCTTGGACGTTCGTGTAAAGATTTCTTTATCTCCTCGAATATCTTTTTGATAATATGCAATTATGTTCAGAACCTATTTAATTCGCCTGTCTTGTCTTCTAGTCGTGTAACCATGGAGATGCACAGTGAACAAGTAAAATGCCATATAAGGAATTCCTGATTTTTATATTTTCATGGTCTAGAGTGTATTAATATGTTCAATGGAAATAAAAATATATCATAATTTATTCGAATATTTACAAAAATTGTTGTATTCCTGACTGACGTAAAGATCCATATCACAGGGGCTGTACCAAATTAAGCGTGATAGTCGAACGCGCGGAGTAAGAACACGAGGATGATGAAATTTGAGCAAACTGATGTTTTCATTGTCTCAGAGATCTGGTCTAGTTTCTAGATATCTTTATAATTGCGCGTTATACCGTTTACTATATTCGCAGTCTGTGTAAGTTTAACTATGAAATTATTCAAATTCCATGTGTTGTACCATTACCTCGCGTTATACCGTAAACTACATTCTGAGTTTTTGTAGATGTAATTATGAAATTCACTTAGTCAAATTCACTGTCTAGACATTTACATATAAAAAGATCTAGAAACAAGACCAGATCTTTCTGAAACGATGTAAACATCAGTTTGCTCAAATTTCACCACCCTCGTATTTTAATTACCTTACCCTGCGCGTTGAACTGTCACGCTTGATTCCTACACACCCTGTGCATATGGTAGCTCGATAAGAATGGCTGGTCGGATCATGTTGTGATTTAGCTTTACACCATGAATCAATGAGGAACCCATTATTCAAACTCGATACTCCGTTATTACTCATATTTTGAAGACAAGAACTGCCAATGAGCAATGAACATCTTCTAACGAAATCCTTGGTCAAAAGGGAATTTTCTAGAAATATGTTTACTAAATTGTGCCGGGCAACTGAGTATCGGGTTTGAATAATGTCTGCCAATACTCCTTGCCAGTAACAAAATGTCGGAATCTCGAAGGTACGATTTTTCTTTTTTCCTTATTTCACGCGTTGTGGGGAGAATTCTCACGACATTTTTATTACAAACGTGTGTCAGTATCATATGCTTACGAAAATGTACATGTTTGCGAACAAATAGTTCAGAAGACAACAGAATCGTCAATTTAATACTTCACTTAAGTCACGTAAACGGAATCGGTTAGAAATGCAGATCTTAACCGTTTTTCGAAATTCAAATGTCATGGGAATTTTACCTACAACGCGTGGAATAAGGAAAAAAGAAAAATCTTACCTTCGAGGTTCCGATATTTTGTTACCAAAACGGGTCGTTTCGGTAACCAGCGTAATCGAGTAGATCACCAGTGTAGTAGAGGTAACCTAATATTGACCAATCTATGGCGTACATTACAATGGAAAGTATGATTGACCAATCACAAGGGCTCATTATTAGGTGTAGGCTAATATTATATTAACAAATTTAAAATCTGCCCAAGACAAAACCATATGGATGCTTTTTTGTTTCCTGAAATATTGTCACGGTAATCGGAATCACTTTGATACAGTTGTTGCATTCTATTCATTTTGATTAGTTGTCCATATGGCATCGTTGAGCTACATGCCCTGATCTAAATACAATGACTCACGTTTTCCTGGATAACTTAAACCGATCGTCATTTGGCTTATGTTAGCGTTTAAATTTGATATAGCCAGCCTGTGCGGCCAAAAAATGTTTAAAATCCCCATATATTAAAGTCTGGGTTCAAAATCTAAGTTCTGTCAAATATTGAGGCCCATTTTTCAAAAAGGTAAATTTTCTCCTAAATTGGGCATTCTTTTGAAAATGAGACTCGACCATAAAATGTCCATTCAAGGCACCTGACCCTCCCCCATGTAGGCCATTCTAGAGGTATTCTTTCTATTTTTTCAGTAAAATCCAGCTTTATGAAGTACAAAGGGACATCTTTCGAACCATTGATAATTTATAAAATGATACAAAGGTCGATTTGTCTAGATGTTTTACAAATGCAAATGTTGACGTTTTATGACTTCACGTCACACCCTATACTTGGTCATTATTACTGTCATAATTTGTACTTGATGAACATCATGCTGAATAAAAACAATATCCCAAACATTTTGATCATTTAAAAGAAAGAAATAATATAATAACACTTTGAAGCTTTTCATGATTAGAAAAAGTTGTACCTGCACCGCCCACCCCTGCTCCCGTGTTACTATAGAGCAACCATTTTAAGACTTAAAATGATGTATGATGCTGATTATACATATAAAGAATATTGAAGAAAGTTAGAGCATATAGTGCATTACTTCTTGGACAACCCTCGTACAATTAGCTAGGTTTTGCAATTGACTCGGGGTTTTCAATGTGGCCTGGTCTACAAGTATATTCACAATGTACTATTCACTTTTTATCAACAAAATATACGTATATTTATGATTTATCTCATTTATTGACAAGCTATTTGATAAAATAGGTTAATGATGTCTTCTTCATAGTTTGATCTTGAAACGAACTGAGGTGGATTTTGTCCACTCTATCCCTATCAGTTTTATTTTTTGTCCTCCTCTGGGCAATTAAGACCAGCAATTATCAGGTCTGCAATATCTTGTGCAACTATATCCTTGTTGGCATCATTAAGAAACCCATTCTGAGGAAACAAGTGAGCATCTTTAGATGTTGGAACCCTGGTAAACTCACTATTTCCGTCCTTGCCACGATTGTTTTTCAGCTTGACCAAGAGTAGTTCTGTGCCAAGTTTCTTTTTAAAAGCATCGGCGCCAATGATTGTTTTCCCTCTTCTATTTATAGGAGCCGTCATACCATCAGAGTACAGGACCATGTTTATTGCGATTGATCTGTTTGGTTTATCTGGATCTGGCTCTGATTGCTGGTCGAGCTCTAAGTCATCTACCTTTTGAAACATTTTTTCTGGCATTGTCCGACAAGCATGATTTGAAACATCAGCACCACGTATTAGCGCAACGAAGTCATCAAATAGTGGGTCTGTATTAGATTTGAGGAAAGATACTCTCGTGTGATTATCAAATACAAGGAGAGATGTGCCAACTCCATAATTCCTGGTCTCAGCAAATACCTTCTTGTATACTTCACTTGCTACATATGTGGACAGATCTTTGTCTTCGGACGTAATACTACATGAGACATCTATTGCAAAGATGATGTCAGCGCAAACTAAAATGATCAAATAGTTCGATGTTTGAAATACAAAACATTGTATAGTTAAGAACAACACACTATTGATGATTGTATTACACCAATTTAATACATACCGTCCTTTTCAGCACGTTCTGGATCGAATGGACAAGTGTTGACCTTTAGAACGTTTGCTAAACGAACAGCTTCGGCATTGTCATTGCCAGTTCGTATGTCAAACAGTTTGCTTGTATCATTTCCAGTCAACAGAGCATCATCCAACGGAGGCTTGTTACGACTGTAATTATTATTACAAAACAGTTGCTAAATTGTATGTACAGGGCGAGCCAAAAACAATACACAACGGACCAGGTATATTATGGCAAGTAAAGTGATTTCAGACATCTTTTACCATGAGTACTTTTTCAATTTAATATCATGCCATTTCTCATAAACAAAATATGTCATCTTTCAAGTAAATTCTCATAGATAATGTAAAGCTTGACTGTATTTCCCAGCTTTGTGCCAAATTATTATCTGCAACTTGACGTTTAAGTATCCGTTTCCAAGTTTATCCATTTTGTTACATTGACGTTCCGTTTTGGAACAGTAAGTACAATTGATCACGCCATATCAATTTTTTAAGTGATTTTGGTTGAAAGTTAGGAAATGTGAATCCCCCAGAAATTTTTTGAAACATTTCCCTTGGCAAAACCTGGCAAAGTATTAATTTCAATTTGTAGAGTCCCGTCATCACCATGACAACCGCTTAACTAGTGACCTTGAGTTTGTTATTGGTTATATAATGGAATGAAGTTACGCGAAATAGTGTGTTCTGATTGGCTCGATTTGGACACACCTTGCCTAACTATGTGTGAATTAATTATTTTTGACCGCATAAAGGACGGAGGTACAAAAATTCTTACTTATTTTCCACAAGAACAGTGTAGAGTACATTCTCCAAGTTTCTGGCGTCATCTAAATATCTTCCAAGATGACCATTGTTAACTGCCTTCCTGGACATTGTTCTTGCATCAGTGATTATAACTGCGGCATTCGGGTACTTTGCATTGTCTCTATCACCATTTGCTTCTTGAAAATACTCTGAATTCAGGGCATTTATTGCGTAATGTGTGTTTGTTTTACACTTCATGATTTCCGGTTTGAGTTTTTGTTTTGCGGCTTCTAAAGCATCCATGATGGCGACTTCATTTTCTGTGTATTCATTCAGGTAAAATATTTTATGTACTCGATCAATAAATATCCCCACTGCAACCCGAACTGTTGTGTCTCGATCTTCCTATAAATTAAAGAGATGAAGCATTAATTAAATCTTAGATATATACCCTGTAGTATACAAACTGGTGTTATTAGTGGTTTTGTCTACATTAATACGGAATGAAACATACTGTTACGCGGTATATGGCATATATTCATGGTTGCGCGGTATTTGTGATACGGGTGAATATGCCATACTCACCTGCGGAATATGGCTTATTCCGCAGGTGAGTATGCGATATTCCGCAGTGAATATGCGATACATTGATTTCAGTGAATATCCGATACTCACCTGCGGAATATGTCATACTCACTTGCGGAATATGCCATATCACTGTTCCACAACTGGATGACTCTAACTGCAGTTAGCTTCATTCAAGATGGTTGCCGAGATCATTTCGTTTTCGATAAACCTCCGATTTCAGCTAAAATAAGTTGAATCTGGATTCCAAATGTTTCGCCATGCAAATTAATAAAGCTACGATGGTAAATAACCACAAATAAATGCTCAAACAACCGCGATATTGGAGAATTTTAAAGAAAACGGCTTCACTTAGAATGACTCTAACTGAAGTTGATGATGACGTCATGATGGCGTAGATCATCAACTTCAGTTAGAGTCATTCTAAGTGAAGTCGTTTTCTTTAAAATTCTCTAATATTATGGGTGTTAGAGCATTCATTTGTGGTTGAATACAATCATAGTTTTATTAATTTGCATGGCGAAACTTTTAGAATCAAGATTCAACTTAGTTTAGCTGAAATCGGAGGTTTATCGAAAACGAAAGAATCTCGGCAACCATCTTGAATGAAGCTAACTGCAGTTAGAGTCATCCAGTTGTGGAACAGTGCATATACCACAGGTGAATATGGCATATACCGCAGGTGAAAACGTGATACAGAAAGCCTTGATTTGATTGGTTGCGAGAGTCGACTCTAAATGTAAAACTACGCAGGATTACCAATAAAGTTAGTGCGTCGAGTACTAATATATGAATCCTGGATTGATTGAGTGAGTTTATTACATGAGATTCGTGACTGATACATCTGCTAAGTTAATATATTCGATACACAGTACTGTTGATTCAGTAATCATTATAATACTTTATAAAGTTTAACTTGTTCGTTCAATCGATGCAATTGACATTTGCGTACTTCCGTATCACGTTCTCATTGGTTAGTGTGTATGCCATATACCGCAGCTGAATCTGTCATACACCGCAAGTGAAATGCCATATTCGTTGCGGAATATGGCATATTTTTGTATCGTGTTTACCGCGTAACACATACCATTTATAAAAGGTCGTGACCTTACACGGGAATGGGGATTATGCTTCATAGCAAGTTTGGGCGACGATACTGTATAGCACATGCTCAAGGGAACCGATTCTACTTTCTAGAGACACCAAATACATCTCTGTTGATAGAAGAATGAAAAAGCCTTAGGGAGCCAAGCTCCTTTGTTTACATTCGCAAAAACGTGAAAAGATGACAAAAGTTGAAACTATTGAAACCGATTTCACTTGCCGGCGACGGATACGTTAGTCCTTTACGAACCGAGCATGTCAAATTGGTTCGTTATATCGCCAAATATACGATTTCAACATTTTTTTAAACTCGATGATACTCTACGTGTTAATACGGAATGGGTCGAATCATGATCCATGATGATTCGACCCATTCCGTTTACGTGTACTTGCATCGAATTTTTCAAACCGTTGAAATCCTTCATTTCCATTCCATTAGCATGTACAATTCGTGTAGGGCTAAAATATTCGTTGCCTGTGTGTGACTGAACAGTTAATGTTAATGATCGTCTGTTATTACCTGATAAAATTGGCTAAAAAATTAATGTTTTAACAGAATATGGAATCAAATGTAGCCTATATCACGGGGTACCATCGAATAATTTTGGCAACGTACCGGAGAACGACATTTTACTAAGAAATGGCAATAATTTAGCACAATATATTTTTTAACTAGAGTTCTACTTTGATTTTGACAAAAGTAAGTATTCCATGCAATGGCTATTTCATTCATAAGTTTGTAGGAATTCTGTTGGAACCCAGTTCTGATCAAGTACGAAGTTATTGAAATCGGCGCAGTCGGACTTTACTCCGAAAGATGGTTTTTCGATTATAACTTTTTACAACATTTAAGTATAGACTTTTGGAAAAAGTACAGAATAGTCCTTATACTATTGAATAGTTCTGTTATTTCTGATTCACACGACTCTGATTTGTTTCATTAAAAAAAAAGTTTTAAAATATTACTTAGGAACGTAACCGGAGCTGGGAACGTAACCGGAGCAGATCAGTTGAATTATATAATTTAAAAAATATATATATATGATTTAAAGCATATATATTAATAAATACGCATTCGAACAATCCCCTATGTTTTTAAATTAGTATATGCTTTAAATCATATATTTTATTTTTTTTGATTAAATAATTCAACTGATCTGCTCCGGTTACGTTCCCAGCTCCGGTTACGTTCCTAAGTAATGTTTTTAAAACGTTTTTTTTAATTAAACAAATCAGAGTCGTGTGAATCAGTGATTACAGAATTATTCAAAAGTATAAGGACTATTCTGTACTTTTTTCAAAAGTCTATACTTAAATGTTGTGAAAAGTTATAATCGAAAAACCATCTTTCGGAGTAAAGTCCATCTGCGCCGATTTCAATAACTTCGTACTTGATCAGAACTGGGTTCCAACAGAATTCCTACAAACTCATGAATGAAATAGTTATTGCATGGAATACTTACTTTTGTCAAAATCAAAATAGAACTCTAGTTAAAAAATATATTGTGCTAAATTATTGCCATTTCTTAGTAAAATGTCGTTCTCCGGTACGTTGCCAAAATTATTCGATGGTACCCCGTGTATATATTCACACTGACACCAAGCGTTTTTATTCACTGACTATTAAAGTCCTCAAATTCGATATTGTTTCTACAGTAACCAAACGACTTGCCGTCATTGCGCTATTCAAATTTTTCAGGACAGTTTTGGCGAAGTCAACTGCCCTTTCCATGTCGTCATTATCTACGGAGCAAGATACGTCTATCATAAATGCCAAATCCAAACAGGCTGAAAAAAATAATAATGAAATCACTGAAATGAAATCCGTACAACCAGAGACGCATTTTTAATAGTGGCAATGTGTTTGACTATGATAAGGCATGCGCCGTGATTCTTCCTATAAAAGAAATATTTTTCATTGCTTAGTAGATTTGGGCAGTAAATGTATATTTGGCATTATAGCTGCATCGCACCTTTATTGGACGTTGTTGTCCATCTCAACAATTAAATGTTCAATCGTTGTGTTAATGGGCATTCACTGATCTGATGTTGAGCAACTCTATGCAAATTCGAAAACGAATGAGAACTTTAAAAGTCGCCGACATTGTGCTTTGATTGACCCACTAGGCAAGATGGACATGTAGTATAAAAATGTCCTTGCGCAAATGAATGTTCTTCATTCATGTAAAAAAAATTACTAAAGCATCTTATTTATCGAATCACAGAATTTCAACACAACGGTTGAAATTGGGACACTTTCTTTTGTAACATGTATATGATCCATATTGCATCTTTGATGAACACAGTTTATTTCCCAGCAAATGGTATGTGGCGCAAGATGCGGAAAGAGGGGTACTTTTGAATCTGTTTAGGCACAGGCTGGTGTCGAAAGACTTGTCCGCCGTGATGGAGCTAATAAAATCACACAATTTATTTTTAATTCATATGTTTCGTTATACCAAAGAAAATTACTTTCTCCATGCGATGGATATATCATTTCAAATGATTTGCGGGTAACTTTCACATCTGTTTGAAATCCCGTAATGCTAGGAGGAAAAGCTATTGAAAATGGCGCCGGAATGTACCATTTCTTTTTTACGTATATTTACATATGTTTTCAGCATAACCCTGAAGGTATTCATGAGATATTGATGTATTGAGTCTTTTTGATGTTTTTTTTTATAAAAGATAATGTTTAATTTTTTTGTCCGCTGTGACGGAGCAGTTGTAAATGTGAACTGTGTCATGACTCTGTATATTTCGACTGATTGATTATCAATATCAAACATATTCAAAATGATCACTGGTTTGAATAGCGGAAGGGAATGTGATAAAGGGAGTTTAAAAAACAGTATATGTTCACTGCAGATTCAGAAGTTCTCAACAGTTCAAATCTGACTATAGATTTGACCTTCAATGACATTCTCAAGGTCAAAAAGATTACTGAGTTCATTTTTGAAATACACGAATTGGGGGAAATTCCATCCACCTTAAAGACATATTACTCCCCCTCCGTGCAATTTTAATTAGTTCCGATTATTTCTTAACTAACGTGTGAAAACTTATTTTAAAAAACAGCAATGCCATTAATTTTGTGGTAAAAACATCACTTTTAACTATTCATTACAGATCATGTAGACAATTGCTCATTTAGCTATTCAATAGTAAACTTTCTCTTGAAAAAATAAATCTTCAAGATTTGTTGAATTTTGCCTTGTTGATTGATATATTTTGATTGAAAAAGCATGATTGATATCTTGATTTTACCCCATGGGGATGAAAGGCTTAATATCTAATTTTGCATTCAGCGAAAATCAAATGGAGGCTAGATTCATAAAGCTGACACGCTCAGCTTCCCAACTGTGTATTGGAACCTTAGTGCAGAAGAGGTAATTTGAAAATCATTAAAGAGCGCAGTTGGAGGCTCCATTTTGCTTGAGCAAAAATACTTGAAAGCATTTAACTTTTGATCAATTGCAAGAAAAATGTAGTCAAGCTGCTGAAGCTTCTTTTTGTTAAAATATATGTTTATATTATTTGCATTTAATCTTTTTGAGTTGAGGTAAATATATTATTTTGTTTTATCTGCGTTAAGGGATAATTTATTAGTGATAAGTTACTCCTCTATACTTGAAAGCATTTAACTTTTGATCAATTGCAAGAAAAATGTAGTCAAGCTGCTGAAGCTTCTTTTTGTTAAAATATATGTTTATATTATTTGCATTTAATCTTTTTGAGTTGAGGTAAATATATTATTTTGTTTTATCTGCGTTAAGGGATAATTTATTAGTGATAAGTTACTCCTCTATACTTGAAAGCATTTAACTTTTGATCAATTGCAAGAAAAATGTAGTCAAGCTGCTGAAGCTTCTTTTTGTTAAAATATATGTTTATATTATTTGCATTTAATCTTTTTGAGTTGAGGTAAATATATTATTTTGTTTTATCTGCGTTAAGGGATAATTTATTAGTGATAAGTTACTCCTCTATGTTAATTCAACATTGAGATTATCGGTAAGTAAGTACAGTTACATTTTTTACGTTTTATCTCCGAATAATACATTAATATCATGTATGTACAAAGAAAGGAAAGTGGTCTTATAATTGAACCGTGAGGGGGGGGGGTGAACGGATGGGGGTGTGTCTATGATAAGAGATGTAACTTGACTTTATTTCCGATAACTCCAAATGTCCCTATTTTCCACTCTTCAGAGTTGTAACACCCAGTTGTTACTGAGTTCATTTTTCAAATACATGAATTAGAGGAAATTCCATCCACCTTAAAGACATATTACTCCCCCCCCCTCCGTTCATCCCCCAGTGCAATTTTAATTATTTCCGATTATTTCTTAACTAACATGTGAAAACTTATTTCAAAAAACCAGCAATGACATTAATTTTGTGGTAAAAACGTCACTTTTAACTATTCATCACAGATCACGTATACAATTGTTCATTTAGCTATTCAATAGTAAACTTTGTCTTGAAAAAGTAAATCTTCAAGATTTGTTGAATTTTCTAGCGAAAATCAGCGACTTCCCCCCCCCCGTTCATTCTCTCCCATCACCGGGCGTGAGATAGGAAAAACTACAACAATATTCATTAGATTTACTGATCAATTTTCATATAACCTTTTTGAGTTTGATAATCATATAATTGAAAATATGTCCAATAAGGGAAATATTATCTGTCTAATGCAAGAAATAATGATATTTTATCATTTCGACTAAATTTTGAATGTTTAATGACATCATCTTACATCTAGTCTGCTAGTGAGGCTTTGTTATGAACTTGATATTTTGAAACTTCGAACAAACTACGGATGTCTGTATAATTTGTTCATCCATTGGTCAATATTTAAGACTGGCGTCTCACATGCCGTAACCGTACACAGTTCTTTCAAAACAAAGCTTTATCAATCAATACACTTACTGTTTCCAGTTCCTGGAGCTGGGCCACCGCCGGGAGGGCCACCGCCGGGAGGTCCACCATCGGGTGGTAATTGGCTTTGGACGGCCACTGCTTGAAAAAAAATTATTGCCAAGCTGAAGCAGCAGACTGAGATCATCTTGAATCTGGGGAATTATTCACAAATGTGCACAATCTGAAAGTAACCATTACAAAGGAGTGAGGATAACATATTTTATCCCGTGGTAACAAGGATATAGATCGTATATCAAGTGAAGATATATTTGATATGTGGATCAAAATATCATATTTTAGCAAAAAATCCCCAAACCATCGAATATCACTTCTCAAACTATCGAATATTACTTCTCATAGTGATATTCGATGGTTTCAAAAGTGATATTCTATGGTTCAAAAATATCCATTATATCCACTCATGGCGGATATCAATATCTTTACATAATTATTATGTTTTTTAAATGTATGATAAATGCATATATAGGCGTGTTTAAGTTCTTTTCTATGCGTAAATACATAATAACGTACACATACATCGTACTGTATAATCTTCGATATATCAAAATATGTCTCCATGTCTGCATACAAATTATCAATAGACCCTAGCCCAATCTTCACAGTATCATAGTGTCCGATCAAAAACAATAAATTTTATTCAAGAACTGTAAAGTTGACTTACCTCGACTGATGTTCCCGACAATTAATATAAAACTGCGCGTCTGGTCTGGAATATCCTTGCTTTATACCGTTATTTTTCAAAATGATGAAAGGTTGAAATAAAATTGACCAATAAGATTAGAGAGCCAGTCGTGATTATGGAGCGCTCATGTATTAATGTTTTGTTGTTGTAAAATAAACGCATTGCTTTCAGTTGTAACATTTGATTATATATTGAATGTTATCTGCAATGAAAAATATCATCACAGTAAGTGAAGTACACATTTACCAGTCTGCTGTTAAGTGCATCAGACTATTGAACGTATCAATCAAATGACAGAAACGTGCATAATGAACTCAATTTCATTTTCATGTTTTTGAATCTTCACATAATGAATTTCCAAAATCATGAGTTTTTTATTAGAATTTTAAGCGACATGACAAACAAAATGGCCACACGTCTTGAATCAAGGCTCGAGGCTCTACTTCCCCCTTTGTATTCCCTTACTTTGTTGCGAAGATGGAACTTTTTATGTTATTCTTTGAATGGTAGGCTACCTCAAAAAACACTGTCCTTCAAAAATCTAACGACATTTTATATGGCATGTGTAACTTTTATTCAAAAAGCAGTGAACATTTGGCTAACGTTAGTAATGACTATACAGTATATAAATATGCCCCATTCTCACTCTTCATCTCACTCACAAAATGTCTAACTTTGATGAAACAATTGATGAATTTTTGAAAGTCGCAATGCGCGTGTTATCCAATGGGTGATGATGAGCTTGCTGAAATCTTAATAGCGGTTTATCCATTCATCACAGCATTCAAAAATGTTTAAAACAAAAAGTGTTTTTTGCTAATTTGGAGGGATCAGAGGTAAAAAGGTTAGAGATGAATTTAAGCATAAATAAAGTCATTTGAAGAAGGATGAGGGAGCTGATAAATCAAGCTTTTAGATTTTAAAGAAACATGATTTGTCCAAATGAGCTGTTGAGTTTTACGTTTTTCACTCCCAAACGTGTATTTTGATAAGCTATATATATTCTATTATTGTATCTTATTTTGAAGTCGCCCAGAGCATTTGTTAACCTACCGAAGTAATGTAACTACTTCTAAAGATCTATAAAGATCTATAAGTTTTGAAATTTCTAAACAATAATTGAGAAACGTGAACAAGAAACGTTATATGATATTCGAACATGACTGTATTCACGCCTTCTATAGACTGTAAACAAGGTCAACATTTCACCCGGGGTATATTCGCGAAGAATACCCCTGGTAATACGTGTAGCCTAATGTGAGACGTCATAACGGCGGGTCGTAGTAATGGCGGACCAATATGAATATTCGAATCATTTTGGTGAGTTTTCATGTTCGAATCGTAATATAGACCTCAGAGCAGGGGTAATATCACCGAATACACCCCTTTGGTCGTTCGGGGTACAGAAAGCGTTTGTGCCTAGCCCTGTGGGGTGTATTCCACAATATTACCCCTGCTTTTCGGTCTATATTTCTTAAATATTGCATCTAATTCAAGATGATCAAATTAAGATGGGAAAATCTCACTTAAAATAGCTCAGTGGAATCATGGGCTTTCTTTTGAAAGCCATGAGGAATCGATGCGTTTTCTCAAAAGTGGTACCCATATTTATCTTCATGTACCATTATAATTGCATGATGTTAACCTGGGAAATTGATTAACATTTTTGCATGATTGGCTTCCTTTTTTCGGGTTGCCCTGTATAAAAGTGTCACACAGCGTTCATATTACTTGAGAGTCCGTATTTCATATCAACCTAAACAATTGATATTTGTTGATAATAAATTTGTATAGTAGGTTAGTTTTTTCATATTAGTTCGCCTTTACACAGATATTGCGTCAAGATGCAACTATATACCATGTCCGTTAACAATGTCATCATGTATTATTACATGTAGCACGTAGTTCTCGAGAGTTATTATGTTGAAACACTGAGGTCGCAGAAAAATGTGTGACAGATCAGAATTCAAAATCATTCAAAATCTTACAAATAGGAATTCAAAATCTGACAGATTCACGGCCCCGGAAGATTCACTAGCCAATGGGGGGCCCTAGTCAACTAGGACCCTAGTCAGCTCGGACCCTAACCTCCGACTACAAAAAAAGTTTGGACAGCAAAACCTAAATTACCCACCACAAAAAATAATAACAATATTTAGAAATAATAAGTAATATTTTCAGTGTACATCGCATGATTATTATAACCAGTTGTGAATGACTTTAAAATAGCACACGTCAAATGTCGCTGGTATCAACACACACGACAAAGGCTTTAGTAGAACAACCGATTTTGAAAATATCAATTTTCGTAAATTTGCCCTTATACAGTTTAACATTTTTGTATCGGACAAGAACATTCAAATATCCGAAAAAGGTTTAAACTGAAGCAATGGCGCTATTCCCCAAATACGTCAACTACTCCACTGTTTAAAAATTAAGGCTTCATCGGTTCATTTGGAAATGATGTTTGATCACTAGCGCAGTCAGATGTCCAGAAATGAGCCCTTCATAGTTCGACTTTTTCAGGAAAGCAACAAACTTGGCACAGTTGTAGAAACACTTGATCTGAGTGGAAAATGATTTCGGGGCAAGTGATCCGGAGTGGTCTTCATGGATTTTTTAGTCTCTGACCCCAACCCCTATCAGGCGGGGAGGGGGTACATTATAAAAAATAAATAAAAATGGTTGTGAAGTAAATTTTTTTAAATGACTTCATTTGGTGATTGCTCTGAGCCTTGAAATTGAGACAAACTTATTGTAGATGTGGTGTTTAGTGTGGAAAATGCATTTTGACCCAATTATCTAGCGTGAATTCATCTTTTAAAGGGTCAAATATGGGACATCAAGTACTGTATTTCAAGAATGTGATGTCTGATCATCTTGGAAAAATTCATACTAATAGGGGTATAAGTGTTCATCACAAATATAGAATATGGCTTAGGTAGGTTATGTATTTTTTGAGATAAAAATTATCGAAATTTGAATTTTTAAGCCCTTGCGGCTTAGGGGTAACCTTATTCTACCTTAATAATTTTTAAGATATGCAATATATGGGTCTCATATGAGCTCAAAATGGTGCATTGAGTCTTGTTTTGTCATATTATTCCTAATTGGATTGAAAAATGATTGGAACTTTTCCAAAAAAAAAAAAATTTCATTATCGCTTCTGAAGGGCCAGGGGTAACCATATTTTACCTTAATAACTTTCAAGGTTTGTAATATATGTATCCCAAATTAGCTCAAGATGGTGCATATAGTTCTGTTTAATCATAATACCTCCAATAAGATGTAGAAAATGATTGGACATTTCTTAAAATTTGAAATTTTCATTTTAGCTCATGATGGCCTGGGGGTGGGGGCTTATTTAACCTTGAACTTTTCTTAATTATGAGACGTATGCATCTCAAATGAGCTTAGAATTGTGTCATATACTCTTGTTTTGTCATATTATTCCTTAGGAGATGTAAGAAATAATGGAAATTTGAAAAATGACATTTTTAGCTTTTGACAGGTCAGGGGTGATTTTATCATATATTACCATAATATAGAAGCAAAGGATGGAGTGAGTTTAGCAGCCCCATCCCCATGACCGATGCCATTGGCAGCTTGGGTCTTAAAGCATTTATGACCCAAGCTGCAATAAACCATGCTGACCTATTCTCAACCAATCAGTGAGCTTGAAGGAACAAGTGGTAAATGCGTGCACATTAATGATGCAATTTCGTCAGAGAAAATGACCATATAGAAAGCCGTCCTTATTTCGACAACAAACTCTGATTAGCGCAGTGAGTTCAGAGATTCATTGAAAACTGATAGAGTGAAGACGAAGCTCTCTTTTGAGAAGGAAAGTCGAATGAATGCAAAGGGTAGTAAGTCCAGTCACCTTAGCCTGATGGGGGGGGGGGTTAAGGTGAGCTGCTTCTGTCAAGGATTCTGTCAGTGAATAATGACAGTCAATGATTGGGCACAAGAATGCCAAATGTAATCACAATAATTTTCATGGGCTTAAAAACCTATAAGTGGGACTCCCTTTATAAAAGCTTTGAACTGAATTTAGACTTCTTAATGCTGAAATTGATAGTTTATCCATACATTTTAAGAAAATAGGTATGTCAAAGCCAAATATTGCCCTGATAGCTTAGAAAAGTAAAAGAATTGAATCTTCTACAGACCTTGTTGCCCCTTTAAGCTAGTGTCCTTGTAAACATCCCAGCTGACATCAAGGCAATGAACTATTTGCAGACTTTTACGTGGGTAATATCATATTTGCATAATCACCAAATTATCTTTATATTTCACTGTTAGCATGTTTAACTATACATGCCCTGTCTATTATTTTGGCATCTACTATGTAGCTTAGTCATTCAACTTTGATGTTAATGAGCATAGATACAAACAGCACAAAACTGGAACAGTGAGGAAAGTATATCCTACTAATTTTCTTCTGTGGAATTGGCAAGATTTCCTAAGATAGTTGGAACAAGAGGGAGCTGTTTTCCTTCCAGGCATCAAAACTGAAACCCTGGAGGAAGATGGCAAGAAGATAGTGACCTCACAATGAGGTAATGCAATATCTGCCATCACCATTCGCTCGTATGAAGAAGCATGCCAAAGACTGCTTCTGTCATGACCTAATAAGAATCATAGTCAATACAGTTGATTTTGATGTGGTTTAAACTGGCAGTAACTTGTGCTGAAAATGTCAATTTGGATTGCATATGGCCTATGGTGAGGGGAAATTCCTCCAGTATGTACGACCTGCCTTAGATATTTCAAGGCCACTTGGCCATGAACGAAGTTTAGCCCTTACCATTTTTCATACAATCGCCAGATGCATTCTGCTACTACTCTTAGTCAACTGATTTGCAGGAATAGAAGGTGTACCCAGAGGTTACGCAAGTGTTCTTAAGCTTTAAATCTTTTTTGATACCCTAAAATTAGAAGACTAGAGTCCTTATTCATTCTGATGCATTCTTACCCACAGTTTCTATCACCACATGAATGTGGCTGGACTACTTCCACTGCTGATACTGAGGCCACAACATGAAATGTAGGTCATGGGGTAGATACATGTACCTGTGTCAAGAGAACAGATGCAAATGTTTGAAAGCAGATCTGATTTGCTCTGAGCTATGTAGCTGTAGGAGAGACTGTCAGAATCCATAAATTGTGACTCCTTTG
Source organism: Owenia fusiformis (assembly GCA_903813345.2). Lineage (NCBI taxonomy): Eukaryota > Metazoa > Annelida > Polychaeta > Sabellida > Oweniidae > Owenia > Owenia fusiformis. The sequence goes on along the minus strand of CAIIXF020000008.1, from coordinate 20,287,296 downwards.
ATTAGGTTTTATAGATTTGGATTATATACTCAAATGATAATATACAGAATCTTAACAATGCTACTACTCGTGCGAGTATGAACTGGACTTTTCAAACATTTTCATATCTTAGAAAATGTTCTATAAAACTAGATAGTATTGCCATTGGTACTAAAAAGGAATAAATGGCTGTTGAGGTTCATTTTTTATAATTGTTAATCATTATTGTATATCTCAGTAGCAATAATATGACAAAACTAGACTATATTCACTATTTTGAGCTCATTTGAGCAGACAATATGATATATCTTTGTTTAAATTTTTAAGGTAAAATTAGGTCATTCCTGACCTATCATAAACTACACTACCAATCTCAAACTGCATCAAACAGCATTGTTTCATAAACAGTGCTGTAAAATACTGAGCTGTAAAAACAGTACTGTACTACGCTGTCCAAAACAGATGGTGTTAGAATAGCATTGTACATTGCTATATAGTGCAGTATTCTGACTGCCATGTTCAGTACTGTTTACAGCGCTGCAAGAAGATGTTGCGGATTAGGGGTGTAATATGAAAATGTCATTTTCTTATAATTTCCAATCATTTTTTCACTCCTTGGGAATGATATGATAAAACAGGACTAAATATACCATCTTAAGCTCATTTGAGGTGACTATGTCTCATATTTAGAAAATTATTAAGGTAAAATAAGGTTACCCCAGGGCCATCAAGAGCTTAAGTGAAAATTTTGATTTTTTAGATATATCCGATCATTTTCTACATCTTATTGGAAGAAGTATGATGAAACAGAACTATATGCAACATCTTGAGCTAATTTGAGATGCATATATTACATATCTGGGAAATTATTAGGGTAAAATATGGTTACCCCTGGCCCTTTAGACCCGAAAATGAAAATTTGATTTTTTTTTAATTTCCAATAATTTTTTTACATTTAATTAGGAATAATATGACAAAACAATACTTAATGCAACATTTAGAATTCATATGAGGCCCAAACATTGCGTATCTTAAAAATTATTAAGGTAAAATAAGGTCACCCCTAGGCCGCAAGGGCTTAAATATCCATATTTCGATAATTTATTTCTCAAAAATTACATGAGCTACACAAGCCATATATCATATGAGTGATTAACACCTATATCTCTATTAGTATGAATTTTTTCAGGATGATCAGACATCACATTCTTGAAATACAGTACTTGATGTCCCATATTTGACCCTTTGAAAGATGAATTCACGCTAGATAATTGGGTTAAAATGTATTTTCCTTCCTAAACACCACTTCTAAAATAGTTTTTTCTCAATTTCAAGGCTCAAAGCAATCACCAAATGAAGTCATTTAAAGAAATATACTTTACAACTATTTTTATTTATTTTATTATAATGTACCCCCTCCCCGCCTGATAGGGGTGGGGGTCAGAGGCTTACAATCCATGAAGACCACCCCGAATCACTTGCCCCGAAATCATTTTTCATTCAGATCATATGTTTCTACAACTGTGCCAAGTTTGTTGCTTTCCTGAAAAAGTCGAACTACCAAAGGGACATCTGACTGCGCTACACCCTGAGTGGCGTTAAAATGTCCCCATATGGTGGTACCTCAATGGATGATAGTACAATATTCCAATCTCGTATTTCACTGGAAATTATCATTGTAGCAATTCTTATTATTTATTTATTGATCATGTTATTGTATCTAATCATAGCCCATGATCTAATAAATAGCCTTAATGTTGCTCATGATCGTAAGTTCAATAAATAAACATGTTATTATACGTTACAATAACAAATAGTCAACAAGTTATATTTCCTGCACTGTTTCACATAAAAATAGTGATGGCAAATCATGCTAAAATATGAAACGTTGACAACTTCTGAAAATACCATGCGTTTTGACTGTGTATCATATAGCATGACTTTTATGGTTTCAATGCGGCACAGTTCAGATACCATACCAGGGATACTCATTTTTTCAAAACATTGTGTTATTTACCTCTTTTTAGAAAAATATTGGTGAGCTTTCATGTTCGAATCGTAATATAGACCTCAGACCAGGTGTTATAACGACAAATAAATACCTTGGGGCAAGGCACGAAAGCCTTTGGTCGTTTGGGGAACAGAAAACGTTTGTGCCTAGCCCTGCGGTGTGTATTCGTCGATATAACACCTGCTTTTCGATCTATATTTCTTAAATACAGAAAGTATGATTTGTACATTTTATATCTGTTCGAGTATCAGATACGAAACTGAACCAAGGGAAAGATCAATACCCGGTGATTTCAGCGGGAAGTGGCGTTTCGTTCAGTGGATGAGCTGCGCGCGCACGCATAAATGTGATTATCCAATATAATTAGGGGAGGGCTATTTGTATGGCATTATTTTTGCTTCTTTATTCATTAAATTCAAATATATTCGATATATGAAATATTTATATTCGCTAAATCATTTTCCATTCGGTAAAAACGTTTATTTGTTTGTTAAAGCAAATTAAGTTTTCAAAATAGCCAATCACTTAATACTATGTGCATTAAATTACATATTTCATTCGTTAAATGATATTTTTTGCGTAAATTGTTATGGTATTCCTTAAGAGTAACACATTATATGCACAATATTGAATTTCTATTTGAACCCTACCGAAATAAGTTTGCCTATATTTACCAAATGGTTTATTTTTCTATGACATAGTTAATGCATTTTACCGAAAGCTAATTTGCTATTTACCGAATGCAATAAAGCAATATTCGATAACTTGCTTGTTGTTCGATATTTTGTCACGTGACTTCGAGATTTGAAAAATGGCCGCAGCTATTCTACATCGTACAAATATATCACGTGACTGAAAGTCTCGTAAATTATCGAAAAAATGAAATTTATCGAATGTGGCATTCGGTATTTACCGAATGTGGCATTCGGTATTTACCGAATATAAATTCGGTATTTACCGAATTTAAATTCGGTATTTACCGAATATAAATAATTTAAATACCGAATGTACAAATAATTAATTGGAATATACGTGCGTTAAGGAAAACAAATTGATTCACTGCATCACACAAATACATGTATAAATATCAAATGTGAATGTCAATACAAAGAACAAGTGAAACTATTTAGCGAATATAAATTGTATAGATTATTACATTTGATAAAATAAAAAATATTCGATAGATTGGGTAAACGTTTGGTAAATTGTTTGTTTTATTTGGTATTTATGGAATATTAATGTACCGAATAAAGAAGCAGTTTAAACACCATATATTTGAAGTAGTTTTTGGTCTCAGGCGCGACCCAGGGCTGTTGTCTTAATGACATTTCGTTGAAAATGAGCCATTCGGCTGATAATTGGTAAGAGTTTGCGATCTTATAATGTATAACTGTTACTCAGACACATATTTTGACACGATTCTGTTGGAAATAAGCTTTGAACCGAGAGATATTCACGATTTATATGCACATTTTTGATTGTGCCATTGCTTTTCTATTGCACAATCCATGTATTGATAGAAGAAACATTAATAATGCAGATTGGTTTACCTTCAATACATGGCAGACACTACATATCGGTCTATTAATACCAGTTTGTGCCTTAAATAGTTTTATATTTCCATCCAGGGCCTGGAGCCTGGGTGTTTGTCTCTTATGTGTATGCTTGTACATGGACTTCTAATCACTAGCAGTATTTAACATGATGCAAACTCGACATTATAACGCATGCTGTAACATTTTGACTTCGCTGGAAAACAATAGGAATTATTTTTCTTGCCAATCAATCATAAATCACAATCAAAATTTCAGAATGATCAATCAGGCAATGGTCCAAATCAAGTTATAACATTATATGATATTCAGCAAGAAGTCCGGTAGAAATACAGAATATTTAAACATCAAAGCTGAAAGTTAAAAGCTAATCTGTCAATTTTCTGTCTGCAAAAGAGCGTTTACATTTGACACAATAACAGACTGAGGCTTTGAAATCTAGGATTCCCCAGGAAAATATGACGTCATACTAATTAGCATAAGGATTTCCCTATTGGTTATGGGTCGAGCCTTGTTCGAAAACACAATCCATAAATACATGCTAATTTCTAAGGAGATAGGAAGTGTATAACGTGTTTATCTATTTTGTTTAAAGATTTAATCAATTATCAAATTGTTTAAGTGGATAAAGTGGTCACACTTGCTTCAATTCATAGCGAAATCGACGGATAGAAACTGACCGAATTCCCGATATCCTACCCCGTATTACTGTAGGCTATAAGCACAGTGACCTACAGAGGGCGCTATCACAAACAAGTACTGCACGAACCGATAAATTCCCGGGTATTGTAACGCCCTTGACTGAACAAGGCACCTCTACCACAAACTCCACTCATTTCGTCCAGTGCGATCGTGTCTGTTTTTTCCCTGAGCTGTACTGGTTTTTGTAAGTCCGTGCCAGGATGAACGTATCGAAAGAAGCTGGCTCGAGCTCTGTCAAGTTAACAATAGAATTATAGTAAGATTAATACATACGAGTACATATACAGAGAGGGTGCTTCATATGCATGCACCACCCCCTCTCTCTCATACATGTAGCATTGCCACCCTATCATGTTATATCATTTTGTTCTTCATGAGAAGTTACATTAGTTTGCAAAGTTTTAAAATCAAGGCCTAGAAGAGTACCTGAAAGAAAGATACAATAAAGCAAACTAGTATGCGAGTATGGGGTAATTTATAAGCATTTTTGTAAGCATTTTTGGACCCAGTCGGTCCGGGGATCTATTCACTTAGTCTGTTACCCATTTTTAATGATAAAGTTGGTACCAGGTCGTCCCTGGCCTCTCTATAACCCACTGCATGAATCCTTTCTATATATCTTTGTAGAGAACTGCCACAGATATGTGGACTGAACTCTGTCATGATGACAACTGCTAAAAATGTGCAAAACGGAAACTAGATTTTTCCAAAAATGACCAGAAATTGCCCCTAACTGAACCTTTGATATATTGTATCCTTTTTAAGGACCCCCTTGGATTCTGATACTTTGTAGTTGTTATGTAACAAACATGATAGAGTGACAATGCTACATATATGATTTTAGAGGAGGGGTGTATATGAAACATCCAGAATAGTATTTATCCATAACTCTCACTAAACGGTATAAAATTGCAAGATCTCGTTGTGTGTGTGGGCAACTTAATGGTATTTTCGTGGAATTATTTTTTACAAAATATAAAAAATACATTGATGCTGTTTTGAAAGTAATGAGAAAAACAGAACTATAAAAAGTATTTCGTGTTGCTAACTACATGCTTGTTGTCTCAGTTTTATTGGTTTGCTATTGAAACAGATGCGAGAAAATCAACATCGAGAGACCATATCCCAGTTTACATCATTGTTTTTATAGTTATAATAATGTAAACATTAACACGACTATGCCTTTAACAAGGAGTATTAAGACAAGTATATTTCAATATGCCAGTTTAAACTTAGCTTGACTCCATAAAATATGATGTGAAAATGTATAACTGTGTATAGTCTGTTATACTAGTATTGCATACAGTTTGGACCATAAGTAAATTATTCATGGTTTCGCTGAAGTAAGGATTTCAAATGTTAAAAATAAATTTCAAGAATTTTCAAGAGGCCATACATCAGTGGATGAGAGTGTAGAAAATGTAAAATATAAAAATTTTAGGGGATGAGTATCTAAACATTGGAAACTACATGTATAGGCTCAACAAACACACATCAGTTTGACAAAAAAGACGAACTTTTGGTGGGACTTAAAACCGTGATGCGAAACTGTAATGCAATACTAATGATGGGTGGGGAGAGTTGATGCAAGACTTATGTAAGGGTTTTGGGGAAAGGCGTTTGGTCATCATCCATGTATGGTAAAGTTAAGGTGTGTGTAGACAAAGCTCCATCTAATGCAGGAGAGGTGGCAGGAAAATACTTTAATATTACCATCGCGGATTCTAGAAAATTTGGTATCATTGGAAAGTTGACTATGTCTGACTTTCATATCCATTATGATCGGTTATCAATTTCGAATGAAAGTTGATTTAAAAGCTCGTCTTCCACGCCCGGTGATCGGAAGGATTAGATGGAGGGGGGATTAGCTGATTTTCGGTAGAAAATTCAAGAAATCTAGGAGTTTTAATTTTTTTAACAGAAAGTTTACTATTGAATTGCTAAATTAATAGGCAGGAAATATGTTAGGTCTTCTACGATTTTTTACGAATTATTATTATTAATTATTATTAACTACTAATTGACTTCTAAGGTAAAAGATCTATTAAAAAAGGCGCAACGTCGCCAACGTGCAAATGCCAATGTTTTGGCTATAACTAAAGCCACAGGGGTCTAGACGTGATGCAAGACTAACGACGGCTCCTAGGGACATGACGCACGACTAATGGTGGGGCCAAAAGACGTGATGCAAGATTGAATAATGGTAGGTCCGAGAGACTTGGTGCAAGACTAATGACGGCTCCTAAAGACGTGATGCAAGACTAATGGCTGTTCCTAGAGACGTGATGCAAGACTACTGATAGGCCCTAGAGACGTGATGCAAGACTAATGTTGCACCTTAGAGACGTGATTCAAGACTAATGGTGGGTCCTACAGCCGTGATGCAAGACTAATGACGGGTCCTAGAGACGTGATGCAAGACTAATGGCTGTTCCTAGGGACGTGATGCAAGACTAATGATAGGCCCTAGAGACGTGATGCAAGACTAATGTTGCACCTTAGAGACGTGATTCAAGACTAATAGTGGGTCCTACAGCCGTGATGCAAGACTAATGACGGGTCCTAGAGACGTAGTGCAAGACTAATGGTGGGTCCTAGAGACGTGATGCAAGACGAATGGTGGGTCCTAGAGACGTGATGCAAGACTAATGACGGGTCCTAAAGAATTGATGCAAGACTAATGACGGGTCCTAGAGACGTGATGCAAGACTGAATAATGGCGGGGCCTTGAGACGTGATGCAAGACTAATGACGGTCCCTAGAGACGTGATTCAAGGCTGAATAATGGCGGGTCCTTGAGACATGATGCAAGACTAATGACGGGTCCTAGAGACGTAATTCAAGACTGAATAATGGCAGGTCCTTGAGACGTAATGCAAAACTAGTGATGGGTCCTAGAGAGGTGATGCAAGACTAATGGTTGGTCCTAGAGACGTGATGCAAGCTTAATGACGCGTCCTAGAGATGTGATGCAAGACTGAATAATGGCGGGTCCTAAAGACGTGATGCAAGACTAATGGTGGGTCTAAGAGGCTCAATACTAGACCAACGACGGGTCCAAAAGAGGCTTGATTCAAGATTCATGGCGGGTCTTAAAGACATGATGCAAAACTAACTTTAGGTCCAAGAGACTTGGTGCAAGACTAATGGTGGATCCTAGAGACGTGATGCAAGACTAATGGTGGGTCTTAGAGACGTGATGCAAGACTAATGGTGGGTCCTAGAGACGTGGTGCAAGACTAATGACGGATCCTAGAGACGTGATGCAAGACTGAATAATGGCGGATCCCTGAGACATGATGCAAGACTAATTGTGGGCCCTAGAGACGTGATGCAAGACTTATGGTGGGTCCAAGAAACTTGGTGCAAGACTAATGGTCCTAGCTCAACAGTAGACTAACGGATGGTACCAGAGACTTGATGCAAGGATAATGGTGGGTCCTAGGGAATTGATACAAGATTAGTGATGGGTCAAAGCAACTTCATGCAAGATTAATGATGGGTTCTAGAAGCTCAATACTAGACAAGACATTTTCACCATTAAACGTTTGATTCTTGTGCCCCCTTCCCTTTTCATTGTATTAACGTTTAACAGAAGGAACATATTTAAGATTTATGTCATTTATTGAGAACCATTATTTAACAATAAATGCGAATTCCCCGTTTTTCTCGATCCGTTTGATTTATACAAAATGCTTTAGACGAGGTTTGATCCGTAATAAGTGAACGAACAAAAAAAATCCTGTGCCTTCAAGATGGGCATCTGAGACCCGATATGATTAGGTCAGCAATCCCCTGTACTACACTATCTTTATTGGCATCATTTAGAAAGCTCGCATCCTGAGGAAACAGGTGACTAGCAGATGAAGGGATTGCATTGAACTCACTACTTCCGTCTTTACCCCTATCGTTTTCCAGTTTAACGCAAAGCAGTTCTGTGTTAGGTTTGTTTTTAAACTCAGTGGCAGATTCGATCGAGCGATCTCGTTCATTTAATGGAGATGTCATGCCATCATATAACACGACCATGTAAATAGGTGTACTTGAATCTGGTAATGCAATATCTAATTCTTTGTCAGACACTTCTTGAAACATGCTTGCAGGTCTTGTTCGACACGCATCATTTGTGACATTTACGTCAAGTATTTTAGTTGCAATGTCATCAATTGTCGGCATTATTTCATATTTGTCGAAAGCTACTCTAGCGGTGTTGTCAAATACAAGGAAAGATGTTCCAACTCCATAATTCCTGGTCTCAGCGAATACCTTCTTGTATACTTCACTTGCTACATATGTGGACAGATCTTTGTCATCGGACGTAATACTACAGGAGACATCCAAAGCAAAGATGATGTCAGCGCATACTAAAAATACATCAACAAAAAAGTATATATCGTTAGATGGTTCGTATTCAGATTGTAAAAACTTGTTTTAGACAACTTTATTGTGATCAGGCTATGTAAAAAAGAGATGCATTTAATACAAACCTTCAGATACCAGTGGCACATCAGATTTTGGGCATGAATATGCAAATTTAAGAAAACTTGCAAAGCGCACAGCTTCGGCTTCATCATTTCCCTCTCGAATGTCGATCAGCTTGCTGGTGTCGTTTCCTGTCAACAAGGCTTCGTCTAAGGGTTCCTTTTCACGACTGTTAAAACAAATTCCTCGGACATAAAATGTTTAACCGCAATCATAAGAATATACATTCAGTTTCGTTATGTTGTCGGTACTTTAGTCTAAAACAATGACTGGATGATACTTTGAACATTTCTGATAAATTCCATATTTGATGTGAAGTTTTCATTCTATTTAAAGATCACAAAATTGTAATTTTGAAGCAGTGGTAGCAATGAAATAATGATAAAAATGTGTGTCAGTAATTAGTAAAAAAAAAAATTCTGTCCAAATGATTAATAATTTGGTAACAGCTGTTTGAATCAAGTATGATGGACAAGTAAACAATGCAATACAAAAATACAAGAAATAGATGATACATTCAAAGATACTGCCAATTAAGTTCGAAACTTTGAAAGTCCGTTTTGGAGTACTGTACGTGTCTTGCCCCTGATTCAAGAAAATAAATTTTCTTATTTCTTTAGTCAGAAAAATCTTACTTATTTTTCACAAGTACGGTAAAGATATCATTTCCAGCTTCTTCTGCGTCTTTCAAATATCTTCCTAGATGACCATTGTTCACCCATTTTCGTGAACTTGTGCGTGCATCAGTGACAACAACTGCTACATTTCGATAATCGGCGTCGAGTCTATCCCGTCTATCACCATTATTCACATTGAAATACTCATTATTCAGAGCATCAATTGCGTAATGTGTTAGCGTTTTACATTTCATAGCTTCTGGTTTGAGGTAATTCTTCGCATCTTCTAAAGCATCCATAATGGCTGCTTTGTTTTCTGTGTATTTATTCAGGTAAAATATGCTATGTACTTTATCCACAAAGACTCCAACTGCAACACGCAATGTTGTATCTCGATCAATCTACAAAGTGAGCAAAAGATCCCCAATGACCCGGGCCCAATGAATATGAATGAGTAGCGACTTGGTGAAATAACTTCTCTCATACACAACACATTTGCACAGCCGATGTCCTAATGTGCAAAATTACTATTTTTGTTTGTACGTAGTTTTAAATGGGTATTGCCTCATTGTGGTGTTAATTAGGATAATTGCGTCTTCAACAGTAACGATTTTTATAGTTTCAGATGTTGTCATGAAGTTGTATTTTTCATACGTGACTGCAGTTAACAAAACACTAAAATAACATATTTCTACTTCAAGACAAGGCAATTATAAAACAAAACAAAAACTAACCGTCATTTTGCTGTCCAGATTGTCCACAACTACCTTAGCAAATTCTATTCCTCTGATCATGTCATCACGTGATACCGAACAAGAGACATCTATCATGAAAGTCAGGTCCAAACAGGCTGAAAATGCAAGGCAAGCGCCGATTTAAGATTCACACAAATAGGATTGACACTGACAGTCATTATTCAAAGTCCTCCGTTGCCTTGCGTTGACAAATTTAGTAAAAATATTTTCTATGAGGTTCTCTTTGGACAAAGTATTTCGATGGAAGATGGACATTACGAATATTATGGTAAGGTTCAACCTTAGCAGTTCTTCAAAGTATGGGTAATATTGTTACCAAATTGATCTAGACTACGCCAGGCAACGGAGGATCGAGTTTGAATATCGTCTTCCAATCCTCCTTCCAATTGTTATAATGATCAAACATCTGTCTATGAAGTTAGCACATTTAAATGTTTCAAATTCCTTTCTTGCTAGTTTGAAGACAGAGATGTGAAGGGTATCAGAACAGCAGAAAGGGGTTGTTGACTTACTACCAAAGCTCGAACCATCTGGTTGGGCTAGGACAGCCACTGTTTGAAGAAGAATGGACGCACCGAGGCAACGCACTAATAATAGCATCTTAATTCTTGAATCTGTACACGTTAAATGAATCTGGAATTAAATTTTTTAAACGTGTTTGCTACACAATAAACTTTCTTCACGTCCATTGTCAGGATTGTGATCCATTTTGACCATCTTGACTCATTCTCCAATCAATCGCCTTTATTAGTAACGAATAAGACACGAAGTGCTCTAGGTAGGACAAATTCTTGTTTATCGTATTGAAACAGTCCCTAAATCGCAAGCTTCATCTTACAACGAATGATGTCACTAATGATTAATAAGTCCCCTATTTTGCAATCAATAGTGCAAAATAAAAATAAAACACACATATATCTAGACTGCACTTTAATTGTACATTATCGTGATGTTGTGAAATGTATGATAGAGAACAAAAACATAATACTTTCATGTGCATAGTTTCTTGAAGTATGGTGTATGTAGAACGTAAATGCATGATAAACTTGAACCACCAATGTAAATCAATAAGACATACTGATTTTCAGCAAGGAGGACGATTCCTATATTTTTCGAATATTGTATGTCTTGCGGAAATACGGAAATTGAAATTATAGCAATATTTTGAAATATTGTGTTTGTTAGTATACTGTTTTCAATTTTGCTTTGTATACAGTTAAATCATTATGTGTACGTGAAATGCAGTTATAAATCTATGCTATGCTAGAAAAGTATGATAATGAGCATTTTAGTTTTCTATTTGATGCAAATGTACGTAAAGTCTTCAATTCATTCAGAGGATAAAATAATGTTTGTTTATTTCTTTGCTATCTTGAAATGAGTGCATGGGGACAACATACTGATGCACTAGAAAGTGAAAATATTTTTAAACAGATTAGACTAGATATAAATAATTTATTTTCAATAATGGTCCTATTAAAATAATTGAAATGTTGAATTTTCCGAAAATCTATATTCGTGATAAATATCACAAAGAAGAATAACTAAATATCACAGAAAACTTAAAAGGTCTTCACTAAAACTATCAAATAAATGAAATCCTCAGCAATAGTTATCTAAGTCCAACGTGAACACGTATATAGTCGGGACAAAATATGTTTTGATTTTGGAGATAAAAATAAAAGACTGAACATAATACTTCTTGCCCTTACTTTACGCCGATAAAAAATAATTTTAAACGTATCTAATAAATGAATAAATAAACAAAGTAATGTTGTCAATAACATAGTACTATTATGTATCAATACTATTGTTTACTTATATGGTATTGAATCACCATTAACAGGCATGCTGATTGAAACACACCAGGTTTTTTATTACATGCAATTCAAATGATAAATATCATTGTAAAGTTGAGACTGTGATAAACACACCTTCTATACACATCCTAAAGGAATCATTACAAAAGTGTTTCATTTTGTAAAATACAAGAACAACGCCAATAGTTTAATTATTTATAAAATCGTATTTTAGACTGTAAAGTAATTAGTCAGACTCACCTCCGTTGCTTCCAAATGAAATGTGGAAAATACCCCTCATCCCGCTTTTATATCGATAATTCATTAAAATCATAAATAAGTTTGAGGTACAATTGACCAATGGGATCATAGGCCTATTTATTACATTAGTGATGGATTGGTTTATTATTCATCGTGGATCAGGATACGGATTCGTATATACACTTCCCTCAACATGTTTAAAAAACAGAGGGTGAAGAAAAGATTCGACACATTTGAAACTGCTCCTCCATAGCGGTCAAAAAAGTAAACATTATTTTTTATAAATAAAATTAAAAGACTAGTTCTAGATCTCATTAATTCTTCAGAGTTATGCTGAAAACATATGTAAATATTACCATTTAACGAAACATCTGAGGTAAAACTGAAATTTTCTTCGTGTTCTTATGAATAATAGCATGCTCCACCATAGCGGACAAATCTTTCGATCCCAACTCGTGGAGTTAAATTAAACTGTTCACACGTCAAGATGCTAATTTGAAACATAGCATGCATGTCATATTTCGAAGCACTTTTCATACTACAGGTTTTGAATATAAAACTTCAAACATGGTTTTCCAAGCTTATTGGAGGGGGTGTGTATTAAAATAAACCAGCTACGTGATATAAGTTAGATTTTCTATGAATACATTAATCTAATACAGAATATACATATTAAATGACAATTATTTGTATTGTTATTAATGTCATATATTGTATCATCCTCGTACTAGTACAAGTTCACCACGGACATGCTTCAGGAAAGTAAATAGTGTAAACTGTAAACTGCAATTGTATTTATCATGACGTGGTAAATCAGACTACTGGGTGCATCAATTGCATTACCTTTTAACCATACACGTGCATACATTAAAATTTACGATGTCATTGCAATGATTGAGTTCACGGTAGCATTTTAAGGCATTCAAAATGAATGATTTCAAACCCAAAAAGACATCATCACACAAATACAAAAATAGTACCGTGGGTACTGGGCTCACATGGCGTTGTGTAACTACTTTTCTGGACAAGAAGTCCAAAATCGTCACCTTAAAATTTACCCAAAATGCCCCAAAACTAATCATTTGTAAAGTTTTAAACCAAGAAACATTTCCAACCCTAACATTTCAGCTCAATTCATCAAATGATTTGGCTTGACACCTGTAGACAAGACTTCACAGAAGGGGTTTTCTGTATTGATGTTGAACAATCAACAGGTTTTAAAACGTGCTGCAAATTGCTGACAGATAGACAATTTACCACGACAAAAAATGGCGGTCATTTTTGAAATAGGCGAGGTATTGAATCAGGAGCTATAGGAGGCTTTCTTATATTGTTAATTAACAAAATGGGTTTGTGTATAAAAACCGGGTGACCGGGTAACCGGGTACCCGGTACCTATCGTTCCTAGCAGGGTTACCAACTTTCAAAGTTCCACATTTCCCCCGATATAGGCCTATAGTAGCGAACTGACTTGACAGACTTAGCCTACCGAGTGCACTGTGTTCGATATTTTTACCCTATACAGAGCACTTTTTAAAATAATCGATCCAGCAAACAGTGACGTCCATGTCACGTTGCTCATAAGTAGCATACAAGTTCCTAGAAGACGTTGCATATTTTCGTTCTTTACACATCGAGGCAACGTAAATACGAGACATCTATTGATGGTATAAAAAGAACGTTGTTGTAACGTGTCCGTTCGTTAGTGTGGAAAACATAACAAACAGGAACGTTTGATTTTTTACTACATTGGTCCATATGTGACGTAACTCAAACGTTAAAATTCAACATTGTCAAAACAGGCTTTTAATATCAAAATATTTGTTGGTGGAAAAAAACATGACAAAAACTTTGTGTTCTCACTAAGTCGGTTCATTTCCGACGTATTATTAACGTTAAAATTTAACGTTGTCGAAACGTTTTTTCGATTTGAAATAACCTCAAAACGTGACGTCAATAATGAGGTTCAGGGAACGTATTGATCTGACGTTATTTAATGGATGGTTGAATTTCAACATTGTGGAAATGGCTTCAAAATATTTGTGAATTAAGGAAACGTTACAAAGACGTCAATATGTTCTCACTAAATCGGTTCATTACCGACGTTATTTTAACGTTAAAAGTTAACGTTGTCAAAACGTTTTTACGATGTGAAATAACCTCAAAACGTGACGTCGAAATAACGTACATGTATCGTCCAGATCCAACGTTATAAATAAAAAAAATTCCTAACCCTGCTAGGAACGTTAAGTACCCGGTCACCCGGTCACCCGGGTTTTTACACAAACCCTAACAAAATTAGCCTCAAACCAGAATCATGTCACCAGAGGTTTGACCTAAACATGTAGACAAGACTTCATAGACAATATTTAAGGTCGGAACCCCCAAAGATATCTACTAAATGGTCTTCAATCGAATTTTGCGAGATAAAAATGGCGGCCATTTTGAAATTAGACGAGCTTTTCAAACGGGAGTCATTGGGGTAATTTTCGGTATTGAAGATTGAACAAAAAATACTTAAAACGGGAATTCTATAAAACGTGCCACTATTGTTGACGGACGGACGGACGGACGGACGGACAGACTTACGGACAAGTGAGTGATTGCAAAAGCTTACCATGTGAGCTAAAGAAACAGCACACGAACACAAGATGATTAACATTTTACTTCTAGCCCCCCCCCCCCTCCTATTTACAGCCAGACGCCAAGAGGGATAAAGGTTCACGGTTAACCTGTTATTTACACTATGCTACCGGAGTAAGGTTATTAATGATGTATATCATCAATCAATTCAGCGTTATTCTGAGTCAATTTTAATATATTGCCTAATAAAAAAAACAGTGACTGTTATTACATGGAGAGTGAAACACTTGGATAATATCTCTAACATTATCCAGGCATTACCACGCATTTACCTACTTCTTTTGGGTCTATTTTGAGTGAATTAAAGAACCATTTGGAGCTTCGATTTCTTTCAATGTCGCTCTTTTGTTAGAAGATGTGCCATTTTTATTTCACTGATTTGCGACTATTTTGACCCATAGAGGCCATATCAAAGTTGGTAAATTATTTCTGTCGTGAAGATGTTAGGAAAGTGATAAGTGGTTGATAAGTTGATACAATCTCATCAGTTCATAACTTTAAGATCTTAAGAGTTGAGAGTTTGAACACATCATTTTCACCGTTGTTAAACGTTTAATTCGTTTACCTATTACCGTTGTCCTGATTATGAATATCTAGGATTTGTGTCATTTATAGAGAATTATTATCTAACAATGGATTAATAAAAATTCTGTTTCTCGATCCGTTTGATTTATGCAAAATGCGTATTGAAAGAGTTCTGATACTCATAGCATCTTTCTGTTTCACCATGAAACATCTCAGGGCTGAGAAGAAATGAGATGTCATGGTATATCATGATGAGTTGTGATCACTAAGTATTTTTCAAATGGAGGCCTGGAGAAAATAGCACTTAACACACATTAAAGAATTTAAATGTGAACGCAGTTAAGAGTGTACCACCTTCAAAAAATAAAGTTTCATGAAAACCTATTCCATAATAGTTGTTGCATCGTTTGTGAAAAATAAGAAATGGGCAATGTAAAGCGTCTGCATAACGAAGAGAGATGAAGAGTATATAAAAACGTTCACTACTAAGGCAAAGGCGCTGTTGTACCTTGTCCATTGTGTTCATCTAGACTCATTCTACGAACTAATCTAATTAGTAAATGCATGGGCTTTCTTGAAACCAAATGGTACATAATAAGGCATCGTGTTCATATGTATTTTTATTGTCTGTTTTTGGGTCAATTTGTGCTACTCTAAAACATCTAATGATAGCATCCACAATTGCTTTTTATGTGAATCTCCATATTGAAACATTCCCTTGGGTAAGTTGTGTGGTAAGTCTAATTGGCTAATGATCAAAGAAATGACATCGTAATTATAATCGATAATTGCTTGTATATCGACCATAAACAAGGTATTTAGTTGCTTGCTGTCAAATGTTAAATAAGTATTGATAAATTGCATTGTTTTTGTTATGTCATTTTAAGAGTTGAAGAGCAGCATGAAAAGTTATGAGTATTGACTGTTTTATACAAAAACGACGTTTCTCTACATCAACACCCAGTTACTCATCATGAGAAATCATGGCCTTCTATCCGCTTCTTTCTAGCAGAGCATGTTTCTATATCGAAACCACTCTAAAGGACGAAGAACCTTCACATCTAATAGCTTCGAGTCCCAGGGGTCTAAAACCCTTTTCTAAGTTTTTGTATTTATATTTTGATATATGGTCCTTTTCGTAAATGACAAATATGTCCTTATGTTCTACATTATTACAAATACTAGTAATAGTTACTCAAACGATGTAATTTTGATTTCCAGAAGATTTGATGTGGTATCATGGTTCCAAGTTTAAATTCAGATTATCAAAGTTCAAGAATAGTTTCAATATAATATCCTCTTGAAGTTGAAGTTTTCATCGTTACCTTGAACCACTACTATGTTTTGGATTGAAATGTATTTGATTTAAGGTTCTGAGATTTTTGTTTCTTTGACTGAAATTCTAGTATTTTACGTGGTAGTCCATGTAGCTCCATCCGATGGGCCGTTTTTGAATGAGGGGGAGGGAAGGATCCAATAGCTCTTAAAAAACTACACATGAACAGCTATTATAAAAACAATAATCTACATTCTAGCTTTATTTTTATTCTTGAGTTACAGATTCAATTTAATTATTTATACTTTTTGATATGAGATATATAAAAGACACAATGTCTTTAGTATTTTCAAGCTTGAACATATACACTGTATATATATACAATCCAGATCATAGTTTCTGATTGGTTGATATAATACGATGATAATGTCGACTTGAAAGTTTTGAATTCATTGTATATAACTTTGAATGCCACTCAGTAAAGAGGTGAGAGTCTCTCGAGGCAACTCAAAGACATCCAGATTTGTCATTTACACATTTGCAAACGTTTTAGCAAGTGTGATCAGTGAAACATGATCTTCATTTCTTGCATTTCTGTTCAAAATACATATGTACACAGTCACTTTAGTATAAAATTATACTTCTGTAATGAACTTCCGTTATGTATATACAGTTTAGTGTTGATTGCATGCCTGTTTTTGCTCACGCCTGCATTTAAATGTTAATACCAATCATTAGAGGTGTGAACAGTATGACATCAATCGAGTGACATTTAGCCCTCATCTGAACTGCTCCCGAAAATGTCCTCAGCTGCTTTGTTCTGCTCATCTCCACTCCCAGAATCACTCCCACTACCCGAGGGGCTCCCACTACGAGCTGACCCACTGGGACTACCCCCACGACTATTGCTCCTGGACCTGCTGCTAGATCTACTACCGCTACGGGATCGACTCCTACTACGTGATCGGCTCCGACTGCGTGATCGACTACGACTGCGTGATCGACTCCGACTTCCTGATCCTGATCGCCTAGATCCACTATTGCTTCGTGACCTGGATCCACTTCCACTTCTGGATCCAGATCGACTCCTGCTACGTCCTCGACTTCCACTTCGACTTCTACTTCGACTGCGACTTCCAGATCCACTTCGACTTCTACTACGACTCCCACTGTTACTTCGACTCCTTGATCTGCTCCTCCTGTGCTCCTCATTATCACTTTTATTATCTGTATCCATCTTTTCAACATCTTCAAATCCAGCAAGTTCATCTAAAACGACACAAAGATTATACAAAGAATATACGAAAATCTATAAAGGTAATTTTTGTAACCATCATGTTCATGACATTAAGAGTATTGTGGACTGATCCATCCTTCTGTTTTTTACTTATTATAAGAATATGATGGACTCATTGAGGTTGCCAGGTCCTGAAAATGTCATAATTCTTTTCGAAATTTGCTTCAATCGCATGACACCTGCCAATTATCCAACTCACAGTGTTTTCGCAACTTATGGGTACTAATTCCCCAAATTTTGTCCAAATATGATAAGTTTTCGTGATTTTTCAAATTAATTATCAAGCAAATACAGTGTCAGTTTAATGATACGTGCTATCCATTTAACCTCATTAACAGCAATGTTAAAATGCAGTTCTCTCTTGTACAGGGCAGGCCAAAAAATGTTACCCTTATTATAAGTGAACAATTAGAATGGCTAACATTTTTTGGTCCAGACTATAGTACCATATAAAACTGAACATTCAAAGCCACTGGCAAAACTATGAAAAGACATTACATGCAAATTGTCACCACCTGTCATTTGTTACAGATGCCTGCCTCTGAAGGCTGACCAACTTATACCATAACAATATATCACCACTTGTGGTGGTGAAATAATAATAAACAGAGAGATTATAATGACTGATTCATGACACTGACCCTCTTGTGTGGCTTGAAGTTCTGGCATTTCCTCTTCTTCCTCCTCCTCTGTGGGTGGCTCCAGCATAGTCAGTCTCATACCCTGTAACATAAAGATATATAATGTACAGGTCAGGATATACAGTTATTCAATGTGCAGGTTAGAATGTACAGTTATGCAATGTGAGGGTCAAAATACAGTCAAACAATGTGAGGTCAAAGATACAGTCAAACAATGTGAGGTCAAAGATACAGTCAAACAATGTGAGGTGAAAGATACAGTCAAACAATGTGAGGCCCAAGATATACTTAAACAACGCATGGACACAAGTGATCCTGCAAAACAAGTAAATGGCACTTTTAAAAAGTTATTGGAAGTTATTATTTTTTTTCATTATTGGAAAAAATGCTGTGCTTAAGGTAGACCAAGCTGAACGAGTAATCTGTAATTAACTTGGACATTCTCAACATAGACTTGGCTAATTACATCATGCGCTTAGCCCACCTTAAGGTTCTACTTCAGTTTGTACCTGAGACTTCTTTTCTTGGTCATTCATTTCTCTATGTTTGACAATCAACTTGGATTTATTTTGTGGGCCAGCTGTTGGCCCAATCTTCCTTCTTTTGCTCAGTCGAACTCTGAAAAAAAGACATAACACATTATCTTTCTGTATACTGTACTGTATACTATAGAACAGGATAGAAATTCTATTTTGAAAAGGGTAACACCAACCCAAGCATTTTTATCACAACTTTTAACCTATTCAGATTCATGTATGCAGTCAACATAGGTTTTAGTCTATGGACTTAGTCAATTAACTTTGACATCTCCTCTGTTCATGAATTGGATGCTTAGCTGGTTCATCACAGTTCTTCATTTCATTACTACAATTGACTGTACAATCTTTGAACATTTAAAACAAACACTTGGTACTTGAAGGGTTCTTACCTAGTCTCCAGTTCATTATAATGGACCCCATCATCTTTAAACACGAAGAAATACGTTTCTTCATATCCTTTTGAGAGTTTATTTTTCACATTCCAGTTGTACTCTCGTGCCAAGGAATACTCGTATCTGAAGAAAAAATGCATTAATGAGTACAGGTATAATCAATGTTCACTTTCCGCGATCATGAATGAAAACCTTATCAGCTAGAAATTCAGGATTTGATGTTTGTCCGAACTATCATGTGTCCATTTTTCCTGTTAAATGGCAATTCACATAAAGGCATGAAGGGCATTCATTTGAAAAAGTGATACTTCTATGAATACTTAGATATGATTCTGAGTAAAAACAATTACCTTGTTTTATCCACCAATTGCAAAAAAGTTCAATTACCACTTTTTAATGCACAGATCGCGGGGTTTCAGAACAAACACAAACAACAAAGAAATGCCCAATAGCCCAAATAATACAAATGTCTCTGATATCTCTGAGTGCAATTTGAAATGATTTCATGTTTTTTTTTACAAATACACCATATTAATATCTTGTGTTTTAGCCAAAACATCTAAAAAACCATGGTGTGACTTTTGCTGTCATGCCATTTTTGAACCCAGAATCCTGAAATTTTGATGAACATTTTAGTTCACATGAAGCTATCATATATTAAAATTATGTGTGCATTTTATTTGTTTTAAAGATTTATACCTGGGGATTTATAATATTGATTAATTTATGCAACTTCTTTAATGTCATTTATTCAATGTCATTAATTAGACTAGAAATTATGATGTCCTTTGGTACATGTTTAATGAAAGATTAAATCAGCACTTAAGTCAATCAATAGAAAATTAAACATTATGACCTGATCGAATAAATATGTAAAACAGAAATTGTAAATACCAATTAATAATAAATTAAAGCACAAAGTAAAGAAGGCTGATTCATCAGAAATACAATTCATCACATTTTGTCCTTATTACATGACAGTGCATATGTAATGCTTTATTACATGACAGTGCATATATAATTCTTTATTACATGACAGTGCATATGTTATTCTTTATTACATGACAGTGCATATGTAATTCTTTATTACATGGCAGTGCATATGTATTTCTTTATTACATGGCAGTGCATATGTTATTCTTTATTACATGACAGTGCATATGTAATTCTTTAATACATGACAGTGTATATGTAAATCTTTAATACATGACAGTGCATATGTAATTCTATATTACATGCTAAAATGCTCATTAAAAATCTTGACTACACTCGTAGTCTTGTGACTACACTCATAGTCATGCTATAGCAACAATATGATCTAACCTAGGTCTTTGTGTTGATAAAAGCATAAATAGACTGTTTTGGAAGTGAATTCATGCAATTTACTTCAATAATTTTAGCAGAAATAGAGGCATCATAAGACACGTTTTTCTTCTCAACTCTCATTTTCTTCGCAACTTGCAACACTAGATTATTACCTTTAAATATATGACTTACTCAGTTTCAGGATCGTAATCCACATGTTCAGAAGCATCTTTAGCACGTTTCTCCAAGGTTTCCTCAGAAGGAAGGAAGTAGGCTACAAACTGGTCTCCACTTTCATCCACCATACCTCTGAATAGCAAACACATAGAGATTAACCAGTGTTCTCCCCAGGATTTCATCTCAAGTGGGTGCAAAATTCTTAATTTCACAATTTAAACCTTTGGTCAAAATATGCCTATTTTTCATGATTTTCTCATTTTCAAGTTGGTGCAAATGTACTTTGATACTTCGGATTTTTTTCAGGGACACCCCTGGATTCTGAGACTTTGAAATCCCATGAATCTTTTCGTAAGGAACAAAATGATATATAATATGAAAGAGTGGCAATGCTACATGTATGAGTTTATAGGGGGGTGCATACATATGAAACACCCTGTATATAACATGGATGAAAAACGCAGGAGGAGGAATAGCATATTTTCACAACATGATCTCACTAGACACATAATGTGAAACATAATTTACAAATATTGGTTTGCACCCCAAAATTGAAGTAACTTTTTAACACTATAGATTCTAATTAGTCTTGACTTGATCCCTATGAATTTTTTCCTCTTATAATTAAACAATTTTACTAATGCATTTAACATTTGAGTAAATTACATCAATATTTCCAGTGATTTGATCAAACAGAGAGGCTGTCATATGTTTTTCATACATACCTAATCATGGCTTGAGACATTTCCTCTATCTGGGCAGGCTGAGAGCGGCCAGCAGGAGCAGGGTCAGAGTCAAATATAACCTGGGCACACGGGTGCTTCCACATCTGAGATCAAATCACAACATTAATCATATGATGAAATGGTTGAGGTCAAATCTATGTTAGTGTCACTATCTATTTGTGTCAAGCAAAAGTAAAGAGAAAATTGCTTTCATTTTGGTATCTATTTGTAAATACTATATGTATAATTACAGAAATTTACATTAACAAAATCACAAAGAGAATGCAAGGCAGCATTAGAAAAACAAAACAATGCTATAGGAATCTATAGGAAACTAATCTAAAACTCACTAGTGTGCACAATACAGTATCTAAATATTTATTTATATTTTTTTATATATTTTTTTATATATTTTTATATATTGCACAAGAATGAATGATAATTAGTGACATATTTACCTGGAAGTCTGGAAATATTGGTAGAATCTCAACTGGTTTGACACCTGGTTTACTGTAGTGGTCTTGTATCTAAATCAAGAAATACATCAGTAAATTAATCTTAGATCGTAAAATTAAAAATATCTCACTCTTCAGGCCTGTAGCCAGCTTTTGCCAAGGGGGTCCACAAAAATTCAAAAGGGTTTCACATTTGACAACTTTGGCGAGAAATCACTTGGAAGTGGTCAGATGGAAAAAAGTTCTTGATTTTTGGCCAATTTCCCTAGCTATGGGCACGCTCTTCCAAGTAGAAACAACAGTGAAAAATAACATATAAAATAAATGAATGCCTGAAAGTGATAACACTTCTATACTTACTGGTTTCTTTGTTTCATTGAATGTTTTCTCTATGGCCTCAATCTGACTTTCTCTGTCTTTGTAAAGGTCCTCTTCATTGAAGTGTTTCTTCATGTTGAATCCAACCCTTCATAGTAAAAATATTCTTGCAATACAATTTTACTGATATGCCTATTTCAAAAAGAAACACATAGGACTGACCAGTGACCACATCCATTATGAAATGAATTACCCATAATTAATGGTGGTTCCATTTAATTTGTACAAATAAATTGCGAGAGGAACAGATTGGATTGGACCAAGGATTCATCAGATGCCAACTACTGAATACAAGCCAAGAATGGATCCTACATATTTTTACAATTTATATAATCTTTTAAAAAAACAATCACGAAGAAGAGTACAGTCAACAGGTGATAGAACATACTTGGCTTCTGATCTGTCGGCACTCTGTGTAAATCTATTGTACTCTGTAGATATGTACTCTGTTTTCCTAAGCCATGACACACTTTTATTGTGATGACGAGACCTACAAAACAAAAATATTTATACTTAATTTTTTTCATACACAAGTAAGCATTCTATGCTGTTTTTATTTTTTTTATTGAATTCAAAATGCCTGTCCTATTAATTTTGAAATTCTATAGAACCATATAGGGCTCTGAAACAGCGCATTAAGTTCGACACCATATAATTAGTCTAAATGTGTACCTCTTAGAATCTGCTGGTGTATTAAAATCTTCTTCCAAAAGCTTCTCATCTTCCTCATCCAGATAAGCTGCAATATATGAATATAATAATAAAATAGTTAAGTTTTCCAGATGTCAGGTTCCATAACTGACCTAGGTTATAGGACAGAAAGGAAATACATATACTTATTCATGCATTACATAAACTTTGTCTTGACTTATACCTTATTCCCGGGACCTTATATATCAGCAATATCATGGGAAGACTAGAGCTGTATAAAACTCAGCAAACTTACCATTAGGGTCGAGAGTGTATGTGTCTGGGTTAATGAGATCAATGCCAACCCCGAGGTCATGTTCTGTGAGAAGGTCATGCTTGTATGATCTTTCCAATGATGTAGGATTGTACTGGACAAATCTGAAATAACATAGATTCATATTGAAGATGACATATATTTAATTTATTTGATATATTAGTCAGTTCAGATGTTTTTTCAAATGTACAAATGTTTATATCAAGAACATTGAGAGAGATATTGTACTCGGATAAATAAATAACAGCTGCAATCATAATATCTTGATATTATCTAAATGATATATAAAGCTACATGCTGACAAAAATGGGTTAACAGGCAATAGTATATTTTAATTTGCAATTTTCTCAATGCTCTACTGGATAAGCAACATTACTTCAAACAGAAAAAAGAATAACATATGCAAAAACAAATATTTTACAGGGTGTTTCATATGTATGCATTAGGCAGTTATGCACAAATATATATAGACAGGATTCATGCAATGGGATATATGGAGGTCAGGAACCATGGTACCACCTTCATCACTAAAAATGGGTAGTTGACAAAGTGAACAAATCGCCAGGCTGGCTAAAAAAACTTAAAAAACTGCTTATAAATGACCCTCTACCCACATATTTTGATATATTGTATCTTTTTTCAGGGACACCTCTTGATTCTGGAACTTTCCAATCCTATGTTACTTTTCATAAGGAAGAAAATGATATATAACATGATAGGGTGGCAATGCTACATGTATGAGTTTAGAGGGGGTGCATACATTATGAAACACCCTGTAGTGTTCTTTAGCTTATAATCTATATGGTTATGATATCACTAATAACAGTTATCACACAATCTAGAAGTTAATCACCTTCACTGTAGCTATAACCGATTAGGGGGACGAGATATAGCTTTGGTATAAAATACAATAATTATGATTTATTACGATAAAAATAGAGGACCAGGTAACCTCAATTTTTACTAAAACAGAAATATTTTTCAGATAATTCAGATAAGTGAGTTCGCATTTTTATGATCTATTTTTGTAAATAAATGAAAAATAAATCTTAAGAAATGGTGGTTGTTGGAAATCTGAATCAATCTATTGTCATCTCAAAGTAAACCGACATACTTATCAAAACTATAAATTAAATGCATGTAAAGACACTCCATTCAAATTCTGAGTAAATGCATGAAACATGCAATTGGGGAATGCAAATCAGTTTCCATTTTAGGCTTTGTATAAACAAGGCACAGGACGTGAACGAGATCACACCATCAAATAGGCAGACACTATGAACCAGGAAAACTTTTCTCCTATTATGTTTACAAATTTCAAGAACAAGAAAACAAGATGGCCGCCCAAAAGTTAATCAGTTCTAGTACTTGATATCCTCTATCATTTGTGTAAATTTGAAGGAAATCCGATGAGCGGTTTTCCTGAAATGGCGATGACAAGATTTTTCGAAAAACCTTCAAAATGGCCACCAGAAAACAAGATGGCCGCCCAAAAGTTAATCAGCTCTAGTAGTTGATATCCTCTATCATGTGTGTAAATTTGAAGGAAATCAGATGAGTGGTTTTCCTGAAATGGCGATGACAAGATTTTTCGAAAAACCTTCAAAATGGCCACCAGAAAACAAGATGGCCACCCAAAAGTTAATCAGCTCTAGTACTTGATATCCTCTAACATGTGTGTAAATTTGAAGGAAATCCTATGAGCGGATTTTCTGAAATGGCGATTTCAAGATTTTTCGAAAAACCTTCAAAATGGCCGCCAGAAAACAAGATGGCCACCCAAAAGTTAATCAGCTCTAGTACTTCATATGCTCTATCATCTCTGCGAATTTGGAGAAAATCTGATGAGCTGTTTTCCTTAAACGATGATGACAAAAAAGCGTAATGATCACGACCACGATCACGATCACGACCACGACCATGACCATGATCACGACCACGATCACGACCACGACCACGACCAGTATGACGACTATATCCCACCGATGGTGTGATAAAAACCTCCTACCTCATACCCACCTACCCACCTACGTGGGATGCCCTGAGTGGGAATCGAACCCAGCTGGGCTGTAGTAGCAACTTGCTATCAAGGGCCATTACAAATGCATCTTTAATTCATCATAAACTAAGATTTAATAAACTAAGATCTTTAAAATTGAAACCTTCAAAGACTGTATCATGTCCAATGTACGTGGGTAGGTGGGTATGAGGTAGGAGGTTTTTTATACAAAGCCTCATTTTATAATATGTATTCAGCACATACCAGGCAACAGATATGCAATTGATAAATCACACAAAAAGCCCCTTTTCTTACCTGTTGGGTTCAAATGGATATGTGATGAACTTTGGGTCGAATGGTATATCTGGCAGAGAGTTGTCATACTTTACTTTCATTACCAAGTCCGATCTGGAATGAAAATGTTTATAATGTTAAAATACAATTCAACTAAAACATGGGCCTGCAATGGGTATATTATAAGCTAGGTTATACATATATACTAGAAATATAATGTACATACATCATGTTACCAATTACATGTTTACAGTGTAGTTGTTAAGTATGGCGATTTATGACCTTATAGATACAGTACATGCAATCTGACAGGTGAAATATAACAAGAAGCCATCTATAGACTGACCAGATTATGATCAAAAAAGAAACCATCAACATTTGAGACACTAATTTTTTGAATGGAAATCTTTTTCAACTTCTACCACCAACACTATGGTATTACAGAACCCCAACCTGGCATGCATTGGTACTGAAAGCAACTAGTCAACTACCAAATACCAATATATTTCATAAAAGTGATATAACTAGGAAACAATAATATATATCCAGGGATCTTTACCAAGAACTATTGTCCTATAACAATGATATCATGATACCAAGCACCCAGCATCAGCCCTTAGCGTAGGATTTGTTCCTATGTTTCAAATAAACTGATACCAAGCAAAAATGACTTGGAAATTGCAACAGTAGGAATTCTGATGGTTGAGAACCTCAGGTTACATTTTACTCAGTTTCACAAGTTTGTAACAAGGCATTAATATGCAACAGATGCCAAACACCGTTTACAAAAAATCTGGAGACTGTAACAATATGTCACCACTTCTGGTGGTGACATAATCAAGATGTGTTTCAACCACAACTACAACTAAAAATAAAACATAATAAAATGGCACACCACCATATAAGGTTTCCCGCAACCCCATAACCACCATCTTGATTCACAAGGTTTCAGTTGCTTCCAACTGTTGTAACACCTTGAAAGTCGAAGATGCATGCATAATCATAACTTGCTATCCAGGGATACTTAATATATCTATCTATTCCCTTTATACAATAGTCATGCTTTAATACAGTAGACCTGTCTATGGTGAACAAAATGTCCATAGGAATTGTTAGCTCGAATAATTTGCTATAAAAGTAGCTGACCTGCGTAAGTAGCCAGTCAAAACAGGGTTTACGTGTACATGTATTTGCAATATACAGCGAGAGTCCCAAGATCAACTGACTAATTGTTAATTTAACCTCTATAAACGGAATACCTCCCAAGTAGAACACTTTTTAGAGGTACTAAAAGTGTTCCACTTAGACAGGTTTTACTGTATTGTGATTTTGAAATATCCTACCTAACATCTTGTACCCTAAAAAAAGTTGATAAACATCATTTTTAATTACATCCAACATGTATATAATAAGGACAGAAGTGGCAAACCATATACACTGTACTTAGGTATTTATTCAGATACAAATGTTATGCTAAAATGCTTATTAAAAACTGGCCAAGATTAAGAGCATGGTCCCTATAAAAAGCCAAATGCTTAACCTTAACATTAAACTCTGAACATAACCTTATCTTTAATTGAGGAACAAATAGAAATTATGTTGAACATATGAACAATTCTACTCATTTACACTACAATTTACAAATAAATATTTGAGTTGATATTATTAAGTAGTTTGTGTTTTATATCTACCATTAAAACAGATGCAAATATCACCATATCAACAATGAGCGCAATATGATATTAAGTCGTCATATGCTTTTATAGTTTTTATTTTCATATATCTGCTGTTAAATTATTAATAAATGTCAATGTGACACTGTTAACAATTATATCTAACCATGCTAAATGACTGTACTTCATTTATATGATATGATTATTGAGTCAATTAAAGATATATAATATACATATATGATATATGAAATAGGTAAAACACACATTCAAATGTCGTGACTTAATTAGTGTTAATCTATTCCTAGAAGTTGGTGTTAGAAGTAAATTGTTTAAACATACCAACATATAGCATTGCGATATATGACATACATGGATGGCACACTAATGATGAATCAACTTGTTCTTGAAAAATAATAAGCTAAAAGAAGAAATTCCTGGCAAGAAAAAAAAGAAATCTAACATATGGATATAAGATGACCACTAAATCTAAACATTTTTTTCAGTTTACTACAATACTACTACAAATCTCTTTTCAAAACAAATATAAAACAAGGCATTAACATGACAAAATGTCACCACCTAAAACAATTTGGTCAATTTAAAGCAAGTTGGAAAATACCTTTTGACCTTAAGAAGGTTTGATTTGAACTTCTTAGAACATGTACATGATTTTGAAAAAAAAATTCGTCAATTTGAAGCAAGTTGAAAAAATACCTCTTTGACTTTTTTTGACATTGAGAAGGTCATTGAAGGTCAAATGTAAAGTCAGATTTGAACTTCTGAGAACATGTAGATGATTTTGAAAAAAAAATTAAGTAAATTTGAAGCAAGTTGAAAAAAGACCTTTTTGACCTTCAAAAGGTCATTGAAGGTCAAATGTCAAATCTAAAGTCAGATTTGAACTTCTGAGAACATGTAGATGATTTTGAAAAAAAAATTAGTCAATTTGAAGCAAGTTGAAAAAAGACCTTTTTGACCTTTTTTGACCTTGAGAAGGTCATTAAAGGTCAAATCTAAAGTCAGATTTGAATTTCTGAGAACATGTAGATGATTTTGAAAAAAAAATTAGTCAATTTGAAGCAAGTTGAAAAAAGACCTTTTTGACCTTCAAAAGGTCAAATGTCAAATCTAAAGTCAGATTTGAACTTCTGAGAACATGTAGATGATTTTGAAAAAAAATTAGTCAATTTGAAGCAAGTTGAAAAAAGACCTTTTTGACCTTTTTTGACCTTGAGAAGGTCATTAAAGGTCAAATGTCAAATCTAAAGTCAGATTTGAACTTCTGAGAACATGTAGATGATTTTGAAAAAAAAATTAGTCAATTTGAAGCAAGTTGAAAAAAGACCTTTTTGACCTTTTTTGACCTTGAGAAGGTCATTAAAGGTCAAATGTCAAATCTAAAGTCAGATTTGAATTTCTGAGAACATGTAGATGATTTTGAAAAAAAAATTAAGTAAATTTGAAGCAAGTTGAAAAAAGACCTTTTTGACCTTCAAAAGGTCATTGAAGGTCAAATGTCAAATCTAAAGTCAGATTTGAACTTCTGAGAACATGTAGATGATTTTGAAAAAAAAATTAGTCAATTTGAAGCAAGTTGAAAAAAGACCTTTTTGACCTTTTTTGACCTTGAGAAGGTCATTAAAGGTCAAATGTCAAATCTAAAGTCAGATTTGAATTTCTGAGAACATGTAGATGATTTTGAAAAAAAAAATTAGTCAATTTGAAGCAAGTTGAAAAAAGACCTTTTTGACCTTTTTTGACCTTGAGAAGGTCATTGAAGGTCAAATGTCAAATCTAAAGTCAAATCTAAAGTCATATTTGAATTTCTGAGAACATGTAGATGATTTTGAAAAAAAAATTTAGTCAATTTGAAGCAAGATAAAAAAAATACCTTTTTGACCTTTTTTGACATTGAGAAGGTCATTGAAGGTCAAATGTCAAATCTCAAGTCAGATTTGAATTTCTGAGAACATGTAGATGATTTTGAAAAAAAAAATTTAGTCAATTTGAAGCAAGTTGAAAAAAGACCTTTTTGACCTTTTTTGACTTTAAGAAGGTCATTGAAGGTCAAATGTCAAATCTTAAGTCAAATCTAAAGTCAGATTTGAATTCCTGAGAACACGTAGATGATTTTGAAAAAAAATTTTAGCCAATTTGAAGCAAGTTGAAAACAGACCTTTTTGACCTTTTTTGACCTTGAGAAGGTCATTGAAGGTGAAATGTCAAATCTAAAGTCAGATTTGAAGGTCAAATGTCAAATCTAAAGTCAAATCTAAAGTCAGATTTGAATTTCTGAGAACATGTAGATGATTTTGAAAAAAAATTTAGTCAATGTGAAGCAAGTTGAAAAAAGACCTTTTTGACCTTGAGAAGGTCATTGAAGGTCAAATGTCAAATCTAAAGTCAGATTTGAACTTCTGAGAACATGTAGATGATTTAGAAAAAAATTGAAGTCAGTCTAAACAGTATTTGTTAAGTTATAGGAAGTTGTAAGAAATTGTTACAGACGCCGGACGCCAACCGCCGGACGCCAACCGCCGGACGCCAACCGCCGTCGCAAAAAAAACGGAGACCATAACAATATGTCACCACTTTTGGTGGTGACATAATAAAAATTATGCCCTTATGATCCTCATATCACCAAACAAAGAATTTAAAGCTGGACTACGCTCCGAAACCCAATCTTGGGTTGTCGGGGGTGAACTTTATCATTTTGAGCTTAATGAAAGATTATAGAATGATGAACAAATGGGGCAAATCTTGTGTAGAAATACTTACGATAAATGTGTCATTTCAAAGATTTTTCATTGAATTTGCTTCGATCGGTGCCGGCGATATGATTTTGGAAAGGTTCCTAAATGAAGAACGTGACGTCACTTCCGAATCATAGCATTCAAAATAAGTAGCGTTTAATTACTTCATCCTTTCATAATAATACGTTAGTGTAGCAGGTAGAATCCTCGCTGAGCACGCGGGAGGCCCGGGTTCGAATCCCGCACTAGCCTTTTTATTTTTTTAACTAAATGATTGTTCTTTGATATTACGCAGAAAAAAACAATTTTTATTTACATAAACTTTATATTAGAGCTTGAAAATGTAAAAACAATATATGTCAACATATTGCGTTTCGGAGCGTAGTCCAGCTTTAAACCTAATCAAATATGAAAAGTCTTACAAGGTTTCATATGCAGAAATGTCTAAAATTCATTCAAGGAGGATCTCAATCATTTCTTGTGAGTGTTGGAATTTTTCGTCAGGAAATAAGACCAAAATTTACGATTCAATTGTTGAAGTGAACAAAAATGGCGGCTCTTTGAATTCAAATTTTGTATCACGACATGCCCATATAGGACAGAATATCGATGTTGCACTCTGGGATCCAATCCTCCTTGAAATTCATTTGAATATTGAAGAAGAAGAAGCTACTCTTCGTACAAGTACATGTAATAACCTTACAAATCAAAGCTTATCATGAAATAGTCAGAAAAAAGTTTTTTCTCTTTATTTCACATTAATACAGTTAAATATACAATTGTACAAAACATAGACTGCAAAAGTTAAAAACATTGGTTGCAGTAAATAGGTGTGACAAATCTGATTTTTTGGCAAAATGTACGAACTGTTCTTGAAACAAAGTTACTTTCAAAGACTTTTATCTCTAGTATAATTTACAGAATAACTGGACTTTAGAAATATCTCTAGTGCTTCTAGTCATAAACTTGAGATAGTCTTTGTTTAAACACTGTATCTCATGACTGTAACTATCATTATTTCAGTTAATGGTGAAATCTTTGTTTATAAGACATTGAAGTAAAAGGTAAGAGTAATACATTAATCCATGCTTTATATTCTTACTTTTTTGGATTTTTCATTTCTCAAATACAATGTTTTCAATTTAATTCATAATCATAGAAGAGGCAGTGATCTCCCCATCATTAAAGCATGTAGGCGCAGCACCCACCTGAGATTTTAAAAACAGGCTTGCACCCACCTGAAAATCCATTTGCACCCACTTGAAAATGAGAAAAAACATGAAAAATAGGCATATTTTGACCAATTTTGGTCTGAATTGTGATAATGAGAATTTTGCACCCACTTGACAAAAAGTCCTGTGGAGAACACTCAGTAGAGAATTGTGTTGATTTTTGTAATTACCAGTCGTTTACCCAAGACACACAAATTGGCCATATCTTTGATAACTCACAAAATAAAATATATGTTTCAGGACGTAACTATGCAAAACCAGATTCAACTACAAAGAGGTAGGGGTGGCTATCAGCGACAACAAGATATTGACACCATTCAACCCAAGCGTCCTGGTGGTCGAGTTGAACAGTTCAATGGGAAAGCAGCAATAATCATAGGATTCATAATGATTGGGTTTGGGATCGTATCTATCAATCTCGGGGGTACAGCTATTGCATTGAGATCATCAATGTTTCGAATTGGTACGGGGATTTGGTGTGGGCTTTTGGTAAGTACAGTGTATAGCCAATAGAAAAGTATCTGCAACTTTTTCTGTTTTAACATTCTTTAATAATTTAAGATTACATGTACATCTTCAATTAAGGCATTAGGTCTCAATCCAAGATTTGCAAACTTTAGAATTTACACATAAAATATATGTTTCCTGTAAAAATTTGATATAAAAATTCACAAAATCATGAATCTAATTGCCCCTTTCTCAGAACTTATTGATCTCCCCATTATTGCATATTATACATGTACAATATTTATTTGTGAATGCTTTTTTATTTGTAGTTCTTTATACTGACTGGGTCAATCGGTATTGCTGCAGGAAGATCAAAATCAAAATGTCTGGTGAGATTGTTATTTCCATTAATCATTCTATTTTCAATTACTCAATTTGTTTATGTTTTTCAAAAGAATTTTATGAAAGAATCAATTGTCAACTGAGAATTGTATACTAACATAGCTAAAAATGATTTTTCAAAATATTGTGTCGGGATTTTGTTTGAGTGTTTAATTTAAGTATTGCTATTGTATTCTAGATCGTCATATTCATGGTGTTGTCCATATTGATGGCATCTGTTGCCTGTGTTACCCTACTAGTCATCTCTTCACTAGGAATGGCACAAGATGTTCCCTGGCTGAACTATGAATATCAATGCTATGATAATATCAAATATAATTACTACCATTGCGAAAACCGGGTAGGCCTTTCTTCCATTTTCTCAGAATTTTAAAATTCCCTATTTTAGCCATTTTCGAGGAAATCCTAAAATCCTTCAAAATCAGTGAAAGTCTTTTTGGTAGCTTTGGCCATTTCATGGGCTTTCTAGTAATCAACCTCATTAGGAAATTCTTCAGTCTGACCCGTAGTTAGCGGGGCTAAAAATATCCTGATGCTAGATCAAAATCTCAGAAAGTACTAAATTATACAATTAATTTAATCGAATTATTTCTATTTGTGCTTTTAATTTAGGAATTCCGAGTTGCTATCAATGCACTACTGGTGGCTACATCTATAATCCAGGCAGTACTGAGTATCATATCCTCTGCTTACTGCTGTAAGGCCGTCTGTTGTTGCAGCAAAGCAAATGTAAGTTGACAAGCACCTGACTTCAGTTTCTTTCAATTATAATTTTTGAGATATATTTGGAAATGCAAATGTAAAAAATAAACCAGTATCTTGATAAGCTATTGCAGTAGGAGTCAATAAAAAGTAAATAAAGGGATATTACGTTACGAGAACAAGATACATACAGGAATCTGGTATTACCTACCGTAAGCTGGAAAATTATATTACAAGTACAGCACAAGTTAGAAAGATCACATTATTCATATAAGAAATTCAAGAAACTGCTAAAAGATTTGTTAAGTTTTCAGTACAAATATTCCTAGGTACCAACAGCACAAGAGACCCAAAATATTTGCCATATCCTTACTCAAGGACAACAACAAGGCGTGCCAGCTATCACCACAAATGGACAGCATGTGATCATTGTGCCTGGCCAGTCAATCAATGCTGCATCGTTACCACAAATGCACGTGCCAAACCAACCGGGTAAATGTTTAAAATATTTAAATAATAAGCATAATTCTGATTCAAAGTTGAATAAACTATGAACCAGGCAATTATATATTTTGAATTTCATAGCTTTAGGCAATTTTATGTGACTTCAGCAATTAGATAATTTGAAATGATTAATCAAATAATTTCAGGAGTTTATACCATTAACATTGCACCAGGATACAATACAACTATACAAGAACCACCTACGTACACCCCAACTATGTCTCAGGCCCAAACTGAGGGTGAAGTAGCTCCGCAAAATGCAGAGAAAGCACGACAAACTATGGACTCATCCAATCAAATGGTTGACTGATCAATGTCATGAACTAAATCAACAAAGAGCTTACAGAACTCTCCATAGAATGTTTTCTCATGTTGATGCAAAGTTTTCATTTTCACAAATCAGACCAAAATTGATCAAAATATGCCATATATAATATATATTTTTCTAACCTTCAAGTGGGTGCAAATGAATTTTCAGGTGGGTGCAAGCCTGTTTGCAAAATCTCAGGTAGGTGTTCTTCTGCCTACTTGCTTTAATGCTGGGAAGATCACTGTCTTACCAAACAATGGACTTAAATCAATTGATTATATAAACTTGTTGAACAAATAATAAATTCAATCAATTAATATATAAACTGGTTGAGCAATGAACAAACTCAATAATTCAAGGTATTCAATAATTCAAACCAGAAATCAAACAATTTAAGGCATCACATTATTCAAAAATCAATTGTTGTGAATCAAGAATTTGAACAAGTATTAGATTCAATAAATCTTAGTAGAACGCCTTCAGAGTTAGATTGTGCAAAAAAAGGAAAACCAAACATTTAACTTGCATTCTTTCTCCTTTTTACCAAGTAGAGTTTGACCTTTGATATCTCAAACTTTGAGACATGTGAGAGCGGAAATTTTCTTTTAGTTTATTTTTCAAAATACTTTAATACTTGCTAATTTAATCACATTACGCATTTCAAATAGGTATGTGACTTTCTATCCTTTTTTGTATCCAGTTTTTATGTGTATCACAAATAATGTGACAAGAATGTTGATTTAGACTAATGTCAGATTTTTTTCTAAAACACTTTAAGAGCTCTCAGACTATACTATCAGTAGTATGGGAGGGTCTCTGAATACATTTAGACAAAAAAATAACAAAATATTGCTTCTGGGACAAGATCAAATGACTTTTACATATTCTTTATCCTACCTTTTTTGTAATTTAACAATCAACACAAGTACAAGAGCTTAGCGTATGTATATTTTAGCAGATATAAAAAAAATCAATGATTATAAAACCGGAAGTGCATTCTATGACGTCCGCGAATGAATATTTCAATTATTCAGATTTCAGTGTTTTCAGTAGGTTTGTCCAAGATTGCGTCACCTTCGTGGACTGCCACATCAGTAAGTGTCCTTATTGTCTCTTTCCCCTGGTCTACGACAGAAACGAACACAATTATCAACTTTGAGGAGGACACATCTTATTTCTTCTGTGACACAAAAGATTATGTCCAACGTTTTGGTGCTTTCCTGCCCATTGAAGGCACCTTTCTTTGTTATGATCAGTCAGTTGTGGTTTCTTTAAAGGTCTTATGCTCTTGCATCCATTCTAAAGAAATCACTGGTTGTCTATAGCTCTGGAACACAGGTTTTGAGGTGAGACAGCAATTCATCTCGTAGACTACTGGTCGACTTTAAGCGATTTTGATGACATAAATGCAGCAGGTGGTGGTCTTTTCTTACATTTTTCTCTCTAGGGCTACTATTGCTGTGACCTGGAGTTACATTCCAGTGCCTTTGGTACCACTGCAGAATTTTAGAGACTGTTCCTGACACACCCCTAGGGTCCTGGCAATGGCAGTTTGTTTCATGCTAGAGAGCGCCATCCATATGACCTGCCATGCTCTTTTTCACTTATTCTATGGGGCATGCCTTCTAAAAACTCTCCCAACGCTAAATTAAATGATTATAAAATGTGCACAATGGTTACAACGAAGGTTTGGACACCTCTTTCAACTTAGTAATATCATGAGGTCATGGGGTCACCTGAGTGAATACAAGTTTAATCAACCATAAACGTTTTAACTTTTCATACCAATCAGTTTTATATGCAAAACTGATGAGGGAATGAGAACACATTACAAAGGGGACATGCCATTAAGAGGCCATTCTCGGACTTAGTCATTTTTTCAAAAGTGGGAAAATAAAAAACCTCATGAAAAGTTCTTCAAATATTCTGAATAACAAGTTGAATACTGTAAAACGGGTATTGTTAGCGAGGGGTAATTGTTAGCGATTGTTAGCGATCGCTATAGTTTCGCTAAAAATTCAATTCGCTAAAGTAAACCGGGGTTAAAATAAAACGGGCGCTAAAATTTGCAAATTCCCGGGAAACTACATGAATACTAGTATTTAAGGAGCTTTTCGTTCAGTGCTCGACTTCCGGTTTGTAATTTGAAAAAGGTAAATATTTTTAAATCGTATGTTTCTTTCAATATCTGAAGGATAAATAGCCATCCATCAGTGAAATAGTATTATAACATGTGCAATAGAAGTC
The DNA here is from genome assembly GCA_903813345.2 of Owenia fusiformis. Lineage (NCBI taxonomy): Eukaryota > Metazoa > Annelida > Polychaeta > Sabellida > Oweniidae > Owenia > Owenia fusiformis. The sequence continues at coordinate 20,251,257 of CAIIXF020000008.1, read as the reverse complement.
TTACATTTTGATAATTCCTCTGTCATGTCCGTTATTCATTCTTCTGCCATGAATGATAAAATTTCTAATGCATTTCGCTAATTTGATTTTTTAAAGATTAATCTTCATTTCGCTAAAATTTCCCACGCTAAAACCCCCTAAAATTGAAAAATCGCTAAAATTTCCCGGTGTCAAAATTACCCGTTTTACAGTATATATATTTAATGATGGCACAAGCAAAAGTCTGAAAATTAACATGAAATGAGGGGTTTTGACAGATGCAAAAGATGGTAGATTTGTGATGAAGAAATAGAGGTTTTTGCAGTAACAACACAATTACCTCGAAGTTATCGGTTATGAGAGGCTGAGGACTAAACTTGACATAATTTTCAATCTCAGATTATCAGTAGTATCTAACTTAAGCCGGACAGCCACTCAAAATGTATATGGAGCCCATAAGATTCATTTTTCTCAATTGAAGTCACTATTTCTGTTTTTAGCTTCAGAAGATAGGAGGTACATGAACATGCTAAGTTTACCTAGATCACAAGCCTTACCACAAATATAAAGTATATAGGAATAGAGTTGATATGTGTGAAAACCTTAAACTTCCCATTTTATTGGGGATGGAACTTGTGGACCATGTGTATTTCTAACTTCTTCACATGTGCATGGATCTAAAATCATGGCAGCCATCTTGGATTTGTCATATTATGTGGACATGGTTTTGGTTGTGCTGAATTTGTTTCAAAATAACATTTCTTGTATACCTTCGATAAGTGAGATAGGCATTTGAAATTAAATACAGATAGTATACTTGACATTTAATGCAGTAAACAGTAATACTATTCATTCTTACATAATAAGTGAGTCCAGACAAAAAGTTGTTATTGTGTTAGTTTAACTGGGCATAAATTACACTCATTGGCCTTGGTTTTCTTAATTGGCTTGGATAAAATGTTGTTCTTTTTAATCAGAAAAGGAGTATAGTTCAATATACAAGTTCACATTCGTTCCATCCTCTTGTAGAAATGAATCTCATATTATTTCATCTCAAATATAGAACACAAAAATATAATAAAAAACAAGTTTCTATTAATTGCAAAAGTTAGCTTCTATGTCATGACTGAGTTTGGGTTCCGCTTCTAGGGAAAAATATCTATCTGGAAATATCGTATTGACCATTGCTAAACACTCCATATTCAATCCTCCCAGTAAATAACATTGATATACAGTATACAAGTATATGACATCAAGGATCTGGGGTTTGGGTAACGTGAGACATGAGGCCACTTGTCTTTTTGAATCTCATATTCAATATTCTTTCTTTAAACCCTCATATTTAATATTTTTGGAGTGGTAATTCAATTATGTACCTATTTTCTATTCTTTATCCCATAGTTGAACTCTGTTCCGCTCTGTTAGGTAACATAAAAACATATTTATGATATTTTGCAAATGCGTGGAAAAAGTGATATCTGTGGAATACGGAAAATATTTCACAGATATCACATTTTGGCAGGGATTTGAAAATAACACCAATATGATGTGTTTTGTTACATAGTGATTTCATGACATCACGGGGATGAATAAATGAATGGATGATGTTTTGATATGCTTTGTTTAGTTTTAGAGGTGAACTATGGGAAAAATAGAACATCCTATGCATTTTCGTGAGATTGTGTTAATCCAACTCATTGATATCAATATCTGCGCTAATTCGCTATGCTAACTTGGCAATATATTGATATCAACTCGGAGATAAAGATAAAATCATTTGAAATCATATGATATCCTATACATATCCTTTACTGTGCCACAACTTTCTCATATGTTATATAATTGACACAGGCCATCATTTATTTTCCTTGAATTCATGCTTTTGTTCCTTGTTTTAGAAATGAGAGGAAATCTTTGATATTCCTTGTATTTAAGTTGCTTAAATATTGCCCTGTGATGTTGATAAAAGTCAATAGTAATCCATTACAGTCACAGTTGAAATGTACCCATTGCTAGCCCAGAACCTACCAAAATAGCATTTGCATTTTGTCAATATTGCCCTATGTGCTTTCCATGAAAATAATTTTAATTGTATCTTTTCTTCAGTATTTCATATATTACATTTTAATATATTTAAATTGGTTAATATTTACATATTATTGACTTAGACAACAATAAATAAAGATTTTTTTGTAAAAACACCAAAAATGGTATATGATCTTTAAATGACTGTTGTGTGAACATCAAAGGTCAAAATTCGCTGAAATTGTATTTTTATAAAGCACAAATGATTTTTCTTCAATATTATATGCATTATTATCAGATATCTTTTGGGGCTAAAAAGGGCTCTAAATGACACCCGTCCTTTTCATCAAAATGTTTTCATTTAGTGAAATTCCATCGAACAGTTCATATCTAAAAAATATTCCATATTTATGAGCAACAGTGTATATCACTTACCTTTTATTGATTCTTTCATAATTTCGTCAAAAACTCAGTTTGACCAGAGTAATCTGTCTCACCGCTCGAATTTTCTTGAAAAATGTCTATTTTCTAATCACCCGAATGTGCGGTTTACTTGGACTCGCCCAAAACGAGGGGTGTCAAACGCAAGATGGTAGAGATGCAGACATGTCGCCACTCTCAGAGACATTCCATAATTTCAACATTACTACGCGGTTTTACAAGCGAAAAGGATAAGGGCAGGTTGTATATAGGACTGGACAAGATGAAAATAAATATTCTAAATAGATGACACCACTTTCGAAATAAGATGAACTGAACCTATCACGTCACCGATTTCTTAGAAGAAATTACGTCAGAAAAACAAAAGCTCTGTAGAGAATTTTCGCTTGAAATGTTGAAAAGCAAGCCCAGTTTTCTATGGGAATATACGGTAATTAATAGTTACGTGTATAATATTACCGAGTTCGATGGTGCATAAGTTAGGCGGTGGATCATTTTGTAAGTAGGACAATGTGAATTAATGCGACTGTTACTTTTTGGAAGCTTTTTTGCAAAAAAGTCAAGTGACATTTTAGCTGGCGAAGAACTTAGAATTTTCAGGGAATTTAGTCTAGGCCGCGCCTGGAGAGCCTTAAAATTTAAGGCTCTCTAGCCAAAATGCTAAAGAGCCTTAAATTTTAAGGTTCTTTAGCATTTCGGCTAAAGAGCCTTAAATTTTAAGGCTCTTTAGCATTTTGATAGCCAATTCTGCTAGAGAGCCTTAAAGGAATTCCAGGCGACAGAAATGATGAAATATTGCTTCTGGGACAAGATCAAACGACTTTGACATATTCTATACCCAACCTATTTTGTAATTTAACAAATCAGCACAAATATACATACCATACTAGCAGATATCGGACAAATTCAAAAATTCTTCTTCAAAAATAAATATTTTTTGATCGATAAAATCACTGATTATTAAACCGGAAGTGTCTTCTCTGAGGTCCGCAAAGAAGATGAAGAAGAAAACATATAAAGATTTCAGTCAATTCAATTTTGCCGTCGATTTAATTTTAAATGGAGGTTTTAAATAATCTTTGAATGCTTACTATGACTTCTATTAGTACTGTTTTGACTTCCCCACTTCATAAACAGATCATTATCACTTTTTACTCGACTCATAAATTTACTTCCGGTCTACCGGGAAAAATAAACGTTCTAAAACCTTTTCAATCCTCAGTCTAAATTTGGCTTTTTAAAGGTTCAAACGTTGACTTTGAATGGACTTTTATGCATATATCGAAAATAGGTTCACCAGAGAAGGTGTAAGACCAGGCAATCACGTAAAAATGTCTGAGAGTCACATTTATTGATGACTTTGATGCTAGCCTAAAATCGTTGATACATAACAGACTTTTGAGCGGAAGTTTTTGCAAAAAGTTTTGAAAAAATATCTTGTCAGATGGAAAATCCTAAAAACAGCATTGAAATCAGCATTATCACTTTTTGCTCGATTCATAAATTTACTTCCGGTCTACCGAGAGAAATAAAAGAACCTTTTCAATCCTCAGTCTAAATTTGGCTTTTTAAAGGGTCAAACATCGATTTTGAACAGACCGTTCATGTATATATCGAAAATATATGTCTCTGGTTCACCAGAGAAGGTGTAAAACCAGGCAATCACGTATACAGTATAGCCAGAAAAATGTTATTTTTACCATTTTATCCACTATAAATCGCAACGTCCGTTTAGTAAAGATTTTGATGTATATAGAAATTTATTGATCATCATCATCATCATCATCGTTTTAGGAGTTTAAGGCGTGTGCCTGTGGGTTCCTCCCTTCAAGACATATAATTTCAAAGAACTGCTTTGGTATTTTATTTCCCAAAGACTTATAACTGTACTGGTAATTTGTTAGGGACTTGTGATTCATAAAAACTGACATTGAACCAAAATAAAACCTAGTGAGTGTAAACTGGTCATCCTACTCGCTTGTACTCTACTTCATGTCTGGGTAATAGTGGGCATCAATCTTTGCCTTGAAGTCATCTAGTGTCTGGGCTGAAACTGCTTTTTCAGGGAGATTATTCCATTCGTTGACAATCCGTTGGCTAAAAAAACCTTGTCTTAGTGCAAGATTTGATCTGTCCTTGTAAAATTTCTGGCTATGACCTCTTGTTGTACTGTGGTTTAGAGTAAAGAATAGGGAGTAATCAATGTTGTCTATATTGTTCATGAGCTTGTAGACTTGGATCAAATCTCCTCTTTTCCTCCTGTAGGCCATGGAGAAAAGGTTCAGTTGCTTCAGTCTGTCTGGATATGAAAGATCGGACATGCCTGTGATCATTTTAGTGGCCCTTCTTTGTATCTTTTCAATTTTGTCAATGTCTGGATTGGAGGCTAGGATAAAAATGTTGTTGTTGTGTTGCATAAGCCGCTGTTTCCTCTCAGTGTTTCCTCGACAGTTCACCTCTTGTACTGTAAATTTTCTTTGTGCTCTCTCATCGATGTGCTTAAATTCTCACTTGTGAGGAAAATATTATGCAAAAATATCTCGTCACGTGAAAAATTCTAAAATCAGCATTGAAATCTAATGGGCAATAGATTTGGAAGTGAATTCTGTGATGTCCCTGGGCTGATGTCCCTGTATACACGATAAACTGCGTCAAGATGTGCTGATCTTTTCATCCCCAGGTCTTCATCATACTTTTGCCATCATAAAATGGGATTCCCTGTATTCTTGTGACTATAGCAAAGCCAATACAAGTGATTAATTACATTAAACATTGATGATTGAGCGATGGAGCAAGCCCAAGAATTCTAGAAAAAATTGTGTACATAATTTCCGGACCTCAGAGAACAAACTTCCGGCTTGTTATTCAAAATGAAAGGTGCTCAGGTCGGGAATCGAACCCACGCCGCAGAAGTGGAAAGCGAGCACCCTAACCACTATACCAGAGTGTTTTTACATGATTGACAACATTTTTTGCAACTCTATAGTGATATACATGTGTGAAATTTTTAAGTGGCATTCTGGGTTGAAAAACTTTCGAGAGTGTTGTTTTATTGTTTAGATGACGAAAACTTCAATAAAAAACAATATAAACACGGATTATAAACACAAAGGCTCTCTAGCCAAAACACTATGTTCACAGCTAAATAACCTTAAATTTTAAGGCTCTTTAGCATTTTGGCTAAAGAGCCTTAAATTTTAAGGTACTCCAGACACTTCGTTTAGTCTATGGATATAGACTAACACCCCATTGCTCTACATGATCAATTTTGATCATCTTTGTCAAAAAATGGGTTGAAGTCAAATTCTATAATAAATATCATTTAGGAAATTGAACTGAAAATAAAAATGAAATGCCAAAAACAAAAGAAATGCCAAATGGATTAGCATCTGATCTGTGGAAAAATAAGTTAAATAAATTCAAAAATGCCTACCTTTTTTCGCCGGTCCCTCTCGATTTGCGGTCGGAATCCGACCTCTTTCCAGACTGGACTGTAGGTGGCATTGTGAGATATGATCTACTATTTCAATAATTTTGATCAAGTCTACATGTAAGCTAATATCTTAATAAAAAGACTTGATTTTTGTGCATTTCTTCTCACGCATGGGAATTCCCTAACAATGGCGGGGTACCAGGTCAAGGTCAAATAAAAAAAGGTAGCTCATGTATTTTTCTCGAATAGTGAGACAGTTGAATCATTCTATTTTGCATAAGTTGTTTAGGTGCAATACAAATAGATCTATAAGACGGATCAAATAAGAAATGTCTCTCTAACAGAGGCCTTGGGCAGATTCATTTAAAATGACGTCATCATAGGGGTCAAAGGGATTTCCCCAAAGTAAAATGGCAGCAGTTCCTCAACAAAGTTCGTCGGAAGTGGATCCTATTTCTAAGTTTAAGCTGTATATCCCTGCCTTGAAAGAATCATTGGCTGTACGTATATATATATGAATAAGAATTCTATACAATTGTCTTACACTCGAAGATTCCTGAGTCCCAAATAGCCTATTTATTGGCATTTTGTGAACAATGATTTCAGACAGATTTATCTCAAAAATCAACAACATTGACCAAAAATCATTCTAGCCTAAAAAAGTAAAGACTAAAGATGGATTTAAGCTTAGTTCAAGTAAACTTTTGTCCTGTTACATGGCATGGCAGTTCTTGTCTTCATCATGTATGGGAGTCCCAAGATTCATTATGTAATGATACGTGATACAAAGCAAAAGTCACAATATTCTCCTTTTCGCGGTTCACTCTTTATTTGAGAAGGTAGGAAAATATGTACTTAGAAAACCCCAAAAGGACAAAATTTGATTGGGCGATTTTTTCCAAGATGCATTTCGCGTAGCTATTTGCGCGAACCGAAAGTACTACATGTAAATCAATCTAATAACACAATTTTGTTCTTATACAAAAAAAATTAATTAAAACAATGACACGTACCATCGGAAATATTGTTTTTTGTCCTGCTCGAAAGGCGATTTTCAAAATGACTGCACATTAAAAAATGGCGGCCATTTTAGTGCTGATTTTACAGTAAATTAGGTGCAATATGTAAAACTGTAATAGTAATATGTTTTAAATGTAAAAGAATTATGTAGGACATTAATAAAGCTAGAAATGTAGATATCAAAGAAGCCCATGGTAGCCATCTTGAAAAATGGCGGCCTTTACTTGTGATTTTACGATGTTTGCTGTAACTCGAAAAGTAGTGGAGCGATTTTGTTCATATTTGGTATGTGAATACAATAAGCATGGCACACTGTCCAATGACACTTTTCGTAGAAGGCGGCCATTTTGAAAAATGGCTGCCATTTTTGCTATATACTTTGTTTGTAAAAATACCAGCCATGGTTGTTCGATGGGATTTGCTACGCTTTGGCGTTGCTGTTGTCTAGTTGAACATAGTGATTGTAAAATAGGTATGAAAATCCACATGCCAAACCAATGAGGGAAAAACAAGGAGGTAAGAATTTGTTCCCCCGTGAATTGCATCTTGGGTAATATTTTGTTCGTACAAGGAAAGACTTCCTTGTCTCCTCGGTTGAAGATCGAACCGCGAAAAGGAGAATTGTGAGTGATGGATGGGTGTCCAAAGTGGTTCCAAACATAATATTTACTACCTAAATTAGTCTGGAGTCATTTTGCAAAAAAAAATTATTTGAATTACATGTACAAGAATACCATTTTCTATACCTTTCAATCTTTTTTCAGAATCTAATGAAAGTGGCCGCCCAAATTTTCTTCAGAAATTCACAGATAGACAGTACAGTGTAAGTACAGAATTTTAACAAGAGCTGATAATTGTCTTAATGTAAGAGTACCAAAGTAAATATATTATACAATCCATCATTAGGGGAGGGAGGTCGAAATATACAAATCTAGTCAAAAATCATATAAGATCAATAAGAATTTTTTTTCACATATTAATTATAATCAACATGAAATAATGAGATTAGTTTAAAAAAGGATGATGGTACCCGATAAGGAGAAATGAAAGAATTATATACATTTTAAGTATCAGAACATCAACTAGTGTGTGTGATTTTTTTTAATATTGTACTTACTATATGTGGAGCATTTGCAAATATATAAGTACTGTTTGTTTTAAATTTTTTCTATGTTCTTATGGAAGACATAATTATGCGTCAGGGGTATGAAACGATACCTTCATCCCTTTCAAAACTTTTCTATTAATTTATTAATGAAAATTAAGAAAGCATGATCAACTTACATATTATTCAGATCAGCAAAATCATAAAATGATGTACCCTGGTACATCAAATTTGACTACTAAGATGTGCATGAAATTGCAATTTAAGCATGAAATAACAGCATTTGAAACATGAAAACTTTTGAAAGGGATATTTCTATTCCAGATAATGGAGCCTGATTCAACAAGTCATGATAAGGACCATCCTGGTGGTGGTAGAAGAAACAAAATTACACAGGATTCCAACTACCAAAAGAACCAATACTCATATAGAGATACACAACATTCTGAACTCCAAAACAGTGATCCTAAATATAAAAATCTGAGTTATAAAGATAATCAGGGGGAAAGTTTGTATCTCAAGCCATTTTATCCTCAACAGTACCTGAATCCTCAATATAGAAATCGTTTATATTATCATTCCCAGACACAACATAAGCTGAAGGAACTTGGGAATGAAAATGACCATTCAGAAAAACTAAATACAAACAAAATTGATGATAATGGGAATCAACAAGATGCAGATATATGTCACAATGATGACACGTGTGCAAACAATGATCAAGCATTGGACAATGATGACAAGGAAAGAAAGACTGATGGTGGTGAATCTGATACTACAGAAATTGAAGAAAATGGTGCTGATTGTGATGATGCCAAAGATGAAGATGCAGATGACTTGGATGAAGATCCTGATCATGAGGACAGTGATAATGGTAATGACACTCAATCTAATATAGATCTTCCAGAAAGCCACGCAAAACAAAAATCTGTTGATGGTTACAATATGAATGAAAATGAACCTGAAATTCTGCCAACATTCACCCAAACAAAGGCCAGTAAATGCAAGAAAACCAAGGCTCAGCGTGAGAAACTCAGCAAAATAAAAATAAGACCAAATTGCAACATGAAATATGAGTGTAATTACTGTGGGAAAAAATTCAATTTTATCTGCGCTATGAAAGAGCATAAAAGGATTCATACCGGAGAGAAACCATTTTCCTGCCAGTATTGTGAGAAAAAGTTTACCACTAAAGGTAATTTATTAGCTCATGAAAAAACACATACAGGAGAAAGGCCTTTTAAGTGTAGCTATTGTGATAAAAGCTTCCCAAGGACTAACAGCTTAAAAGTTCATGAACGAATACATACTGGAGAGAAGCCATTCAAATGCAAACATTGCAGTACATGCTTTGCTACTGTTGGTACTTTGATATCCCATGAGAGAATACATACAGGTGTCAACTTATTTGAATGTAAATTCTGTGGTAAGGGATACACAACAAGTGGATCAGTTAAAGTCCATGAGAGGATGCACACTGGAGAGAAGCCATTTGAATGTCGATATTGTGACAAAAAATTCACAAGAGGAAATATGTTGAAAGTTCATGAAAGGATCCATACTGGGGAAAAACCCTTCAAGTGTAAACACTGCGATAAGAGCTTCAGTGATCGGAGTATTCTCTTTAAGCATGACAGGATTCATACCGGTAAAAAGCCTTTTAAGTGTGAATGCTGTGAAAAAGACTTTACAACTGGGTATGCATTGAAAGTGCACATGCGGAGGATACATACGTCTAAAGGATTCACATGCAAATATTGCGATATACATTTTGATGACAGAAATAAATTTAAAGAACACGAAATGAATCACAAGCCTTTCAAGTGTGACTTTTGTGGTCATGGCTTTACAAGACCTAGCTCATTAAAAACGCATGAACGAATCCATTCTGGTGAGAAACCATTTAAATGTCGCCATTGTGATAAATCTTTTTCTAGAAATGCTGCATTGAAAGCTCATGACGAGCTTGAACATAATCTGGATGCTTTAGCTGAGGTTGCAGTTTCTGTTGCTAAAGAGGCAATTGAAAAAGAACTGAAAAAATGAAAGTGATTAGTATACAACTAAGCCATTTTTCTCATAACTCATTAGATGAACAATTGTTTTTAGTTCTTGGGTATGCAATTGAAAGAAACATTGTGAAAACCAAGGTAATTGAACTCTACAGGAATGTAGGGTCATTACAGTAGAGATATGATTCTAGCCTTAAGAAATTGAACTATACCTCCTAAACTTTTACATACCATGTACTTTGTTTAATTGTGCATTATATTGATGCACGCCTTCCTATGTGTAATAATAGCAAGTATGGTGCTAAAGAAAATATTGCTATGATATAAACCAATGTAATATTTGTTTAAAACAATATTGTATCTCATCTTTGACTTCCAAGTTATTAATGGGAGTCCACGAAGGCATTCAACATTGAGGTGACCAACTGAAGCCTGTAAATCTAGATGGATAAATGCAGACCATCAAGTGTAATCCTAGATCTTGATTCAAATATATAGGTACTTATATATGATTTATGGTGCAATATATGACCTGAAACCTAACCCAAAGGCAATATACTGTATGGCCACATATGCTTTGTAATTATTGTTAGAATAAAAAAAACTGTTAAGAAGTTGAGGTCTTCTCAAATGGCAATGTGTGAAATAAAATCTAGGGTTATGAAGTATTTGCCTAAATGTAAACATAGAATCAGGTTTTTTATGATTCAAATATGATTAACAAAGAACTACAAAAATATCCACTTAATGTTAAAGCTTTAATTTTTTTCTATGTTTAAGGTGGACCTAATGAGAGGAATTTTACAAGCTTACATGTAAAAGGTCTAAGCTGATATATATTTGATTTCTCTCCTGGTGATACCTTAACACAACCCTTGTGCTAAATATTGAACTTGAAAAATCCATAAAAATGATGTACAGTAATTAACATGAAACTTATTAGATGAGGAATGCAAATTTATTACTGTAAATATACATTTACTAGAATAGTTATTAGTTTAAACAATGATAATATAGATGCTGATGGTCTATTAGATAAAAAAATAATAGCAAGACCAAGAAAATCCCATCATTTATATACTAGACAGTAGTTAAGTAATATGGCAAATATTGAACTATGATCAGGTGGCTGGTGTGCTTCTTTCCTAGTTACTAGATAGTAGTACTAAAGCACTTTAGTTAGTACTGTTAATAGAGAATGTTATTTTGTAAATGATCTGGTGAAACCTCCAAATGCATGGCTATGATTTAGACGTACTTGTATCAATTTTTCATGGATTTAATATTTTTGAATTTCCCCCTAGCTCCTTTTTGCCAGGTTAAAGAGACTATATGGCCCTTACAAATTCAATGTCGGTTTAGCATTACCTACCTAGTCAGAACTCCATTGTTACAAGTAACATGTATTTTTGCAATTATTGAATAAAAAACAACAGACTAAAATCCTCTAAAATACAGTGAAACCTGTAAAGTGGAACACCTCTAGAAGTGAAATACAGTGAAACCTGTAAAGTGGAACACCTCTAGAAGTGAAATACAGTGAAACCTGTAAAGTGGAACACCTAGAAGTGAAACACCTCTGTTAGTAGAACACTTTTCAGAGTCTCAAGATCAACTGACTTAATGTTAAATGAACCTCTATAAATGGAACACCTCCCAAGTGGAACACTTTTTATTAGAGGTTCCAAAGGTGTTCCACTTAGACAGGTTTTACTGTAATGCTAAACAGACAACTAATTTGTAGGGGCCCAAGCCATTTTGACATGAGCTCTAGAAAATGAGGTATTTAGATCGGATGCACTTTAGAATTTAATTGATGATTGTTTTATTTAATATATATTATATTATATGGATTATTATGTGGTACTTGAAAATAATAAAATCAAGTGTGTAGACCAATAAATAATTTGATATTGTTTGATTTTTCACACACCGTAACGAAAGCAATGTAGCTCTGTTAAAGTTGATCACTTCACTAAATTACGACAATGTGGTAGATTTTCTTGATTTTTTAACTTTTAGTTTCAAATGTGAAAACACAAACCATTTAGAAGTCTCATGTGTTGCGAATATGATGCTTTTTATTTGAATTCAATTGCCTAGTAAATATTGAAACGATGATTACAGTTTGAAGTTGCATGTGTCCTTATAAAGAGCAGACAAAAATTACGTCAAAGCTTACATATACTGATAGGTACTTTCAAAAAGTTGGATTCTAATTAGGTAAACAATTAGTGGAGTGATCAACCTTAAATACAATAAAACACAGAGATATTGCAAGCAGTCATTCATTGTAATGTATACATTACAATGAATAACTGCTTGCAATATATCACAAGAAATGATCAAGATATGAGTTCAAATCTTTTGGACTGCTGATTATGAACTTGTACATGTAGTCAGCAGGGTTCGTAGCCAGGGGGAGGTTCGCAGGGTTCGGGCAACCCCCCCCCCTGGCCTTGACCACTTCTCAAGTGATTTTAGCCATATTTGGGCCGAAATTGTCAAATGTGAACCCCCCAGGAAATTTTCGAAAACTGAATCCCCCCCTTGGCAAATCCTGGCTACGGGCCTGGTCAGTTATAATCTCAAAAAATAATGACATTTTCCATGTTGATATGATGTTAATTCTTCAATTCATATCATATTTCCCCTCAGAATAAAATCCATATTCAGTTACTCCTGTAAAGTAACCAATTTACATTGTATATCTAGAGGTGTTCCAAAAGTGGTATTGAGAACCAGTCCTGTGATGCTTAATACATTCTGTGATGGCTTTTTTTGTTACTGACTGACAATTCATAATTTTTTTATCATATGTTCTCCATACCTTACTGGGTATTCAAAATGCCTGATGTGTTATATTTTCAGAAAAGTTAGTGAAGAAAATCAGAAAAACAAACAGAGATTTGAACAGAAACTAGAAGACTTCTATTCCATATGTGACCAAATTGAATTGAACCTTGTAAGTACATGTGCTCTCAACTTAATATTGGTGATATAAACTTAAAAATTTTGAAGTAACCTTACTCATTAATTCGTCATAATTAAATAAGGGCTAAACTTTAGAAGTCTGAAAATGTTTCGTTTTAGTGAATTATACAATTAAATAGGATTGACTGAATAACATTGGCTAAAGCATAAACATGGATGTATAGAATGCCTCTTTTAGTGTAACTTAGTGTTAAATGAACCTGTATAAGTGAAACAGTTTTTGAAGTACTAAAGATGTTCCACTTAGACAGGTTTTACTGTATGCATGATGTGTGTATGTGCATGGTTGATGGTATAACCAGAGCAGTTTTTATGTCACCTCCAAAAATTCTTATGGTCTCCGGTTTTTTGTGATGGCGATCGGCGGTTGGTGGTTGGTGATTGGTGGGTTGTGGTTGGCGGTCGGCAGTTGGCGTCCGTAACAAATTCTTACAACTTACAATAACTTAACAAATACTGTTTAGACTGACTTCAATTTTTTCAAAACCATCTACAAGTTTTCAGAAGTTCAAATCTGACTTCATATTTAAGATTTGACCTTCAGTGACCTTTTAAAGGTCAAAAAGGTATTTTTTCAACTTGCTTTGAATTGACCAATTTTTTCAAAATCATCTACAAGTTATCAGAAGTTCAAATCTGACTTTTGATTTGAGATTTGACCTTCAATGTCAAGGTCAAAAAAGGTCGAAAGGTCTTTTTCAACTTGCTTCTTATTGACCACTTTTTTCAAAATCATTTATAAGTTAAAAACTGACTTTAGATTTGAGATTTCACCTTCAATGACCTTCTCAGGGTCAAAGAAGGTCTTTTGCAACTTGCTTCAAATTGACCAATTTTTTCCAAAATCATCTCCAAGTTCTCAGAAATTCAAATCTGATTAAGATTGAACTAATAATATTGTGAGCAACTAGGTGGTGACATTTTGTCATGTTAATGCCTTGTCTCTTGATGTCTTTCCCATATCTACAATTCATCATTTCAGAGAATAGCCATAGAATGCAACCACCAGAATATGGACAGTGGCAAGAATACACCTATCCCTGTCACACTTGGCAAACCCCCAGACCACCCACAAAATCAGGAGAATCCACAGTATCAGTCATACCCTCAATATCTCGCTACAGTAAAGACTCAAATTGCCTGTGCCAAGGAATTGCATAATACACTCGTGGAGTGTGCACGCAAAATAGAACAGCACCAAGGACAAAGTGCTCAGATTGTGCCTATGAACCAAGCCCAACAACAAGCAATGACATCACAACCCCAGAGGTGATAACATCACAATGGACAACAGAGGCAGGGTTGCCACTAGATTAATCTTCCCTATAAGTTTAGTGAACATTTTTGAGACTGATTAAAACTGTTCACATGGAGAGCTGTGTTTTAAGTGAGGAATATCCAAAAAGGAATTGAAAGAAATGTTCATTTTTGAGAGGTATTCTTATATACAGTACATGAATTTGAAATAAAGAAATAAAAAAAATATATGCCAAATACTTGATCTGTTCTCCAGTCTTGATTTAGTATGAAATCATGAACATTAAGAAATGTTGTCCAAAGGCTTAGAGTTATGGAAAAATGAGGTCAATTTTGTTATGATTGAACTCCTCCCCCATATAAGATTTTGAAAATCTTGATTTTAATAAATCCCTACGATCGAAGCTTCGCAATAATTTTCCGATCTCTTCAAAGTATGGCTATATTATACTCAAATTGAAGGAATTGTGGAGTAGATCAGAATTAGGTATTGTTTTTCTGATTCGTGTCTCAGAAAATTCAAAATGGCTGCCGAGACCAGGAATTCGCTATTACTTAGAGACCACTTCATTATACTAAATATCGTATTCAAAGTATGATTACATTAATCATTAGATCTTTACGATTTGTGCCTTTGAAACTCCTAAATGGAATATCTGCCAATTTAATCAAGGGTAGAGTAGATGGTAAATAATATTGAGACATATACAAATTCATGAATATAGTGTTCATTGAGATTTGCTACTTTGTGCAGTTGCCTTGATAACTAGTTATGATTTCATAATGTACGTCAATAAAATGTACTTTGCTTGGCCAAGAATCAACATTTTTTGAACTAATGAAACTTTCATTTACCTCTTCCTCACACAAAATGAATTTGTCCTTCCACAACAGTTCACAGTTGGAAACTCTTCAAGGTAAGGCAAGAGATGACGATTTCTTGGGAGGGAGCAAAAGTTTCCAGAGATATTTTGGGGTTGGAATTATTGTAAGGGTATTACCATGGAAATAGGATGAAGTAAATTCAAGGAAAACTGAAAGTACATACATGTAATTATAACAATAATAGATCATTCAGAGAAATTGAAGTGATTAAGTGGTTAAGTTGACAATAAATTTCCAGGAACTGCATAAAAATGGATTAAAGTATGCATGATATAACTATAAACAACGTATCATTATATGCAATTAATCATAGACAAATATTATGATCAAATACAGAATGCAAAACATGATTGTGAGTAGGTGTTTACATCTTCTTAGTAAACCAATCTGTTTATTATTAGTATTGCAGGTCATACTTGGCAAAATTAAACCTTGTTTAGGGGAGGCATCAAAAGGTCGATGTCGGATTGGAAACTAAGTAAATCTAGTTTTGACTCTGACCCCCCCTCCCCCCAAAACTAAATACCATGAAAGTTGATCGCTGACTTCAGGTGTGAGACTTTGAAAAGTTATTGCTAATCATGATTTAGTTTTTGTTAATTCCTATCGTAATTTGGGGCTTTTAACAACTATTGATAGAACAGAATACATTGGAATGATCTTGACGAAGAAAGCATCAGATAAAATCATTGTCATTTTTAAACCATTCCAATTCATTCGGAGTCAAAATTGCCAAAAATTTAATGGTTTGGAGGCAAACTTGAATGTTTCGGTCAAGGTTTTTCCCTACACAAGCACAAAAATTTTGTGTAATAGCTAACATCTTGCACTCATACCTCTTGTTTCAGTGCTTCAAAGGTTGTACTGTAGACATTCATGTTCAGTGAGATTGGCCTGTTTCGGCATTGAAACTTGTTTTATTGAAGGGACATTGAACAAAGTTTAATTTTGCCAAATATGACTTTAAACCAATGATGAATGAGTGACTTATAAACATATATTTGTTTGGGTTACCTTTTTTGACTCACATTGAATGTATATAAATAATAGGAAACAATAAAATCCATATGATTTTTGATTAAATTATTTTATTGAATATTTCAACAAATCCACAGAATATTTGTGTGAAATGATATTGCACCTTTCCCTTTTAACAATTTATAATTCATATAACATGAGTAATACTCCAATATATAGCGTTGTTGTAATTGTAGCACATAGTACAAATTGCTTAGCAATGACATATTTCCTACAAGAAAGCACATGAGCCAATGTCAGTAATGTTAGTCTTTTAAAGAATGAACTTGCAATTAGTTTTAAACTTTACTTACATTTTTTGAGTTAGCCACTATTAATGAAATTAAATTTCATGGCAAAACGCCAATGTTTTTACAGAATGACATCTATTTTGTATGTATGTATTTTATATACCGAACATTGTAAGATTATCTCGTTGCTCCCAGCAATGAATCAAAACAATGAACATTCAGTTTTTGTTAAATCAAAACAATTGAACATTCAGTTTTTGTTAAATCAAAACAACTGAACATTCAGTTTTTGTTAAGAGGCAGAATTAAAGACAAGGATAACAAAATTGCAAACAGTATGTAAAATTGACCTACCATTGTATTCTTTAGCATCTCAAACATCTAATCGATTCAAAGTGTAGAAATGTAGAAATTCTTATAAAAATGATCACATAAATGTAAATATCTTTGATGGAACTTTTAGAAAATAGATTTAACATTATAAATTATGTTCCCAAAATATTCTAAAATTGCTACAGTTTTGGAGAAGGTTGCTAACTAGATCTTAATCATCTGCTTAATCATTTGGGGCCAATTGCGATATTTTCCAAAATTCATAGGTTTCACAAGTAAATTATTCATTTGCATATATAATATAAATATTATGTAGCAGATACATGCATTGCATATTTATCCAGACTGTAGCGTCTATTCACATATGGTGAGTTTATCTGGACTGTGGGGTTCTTCAATGTGAGATTGTTCAGTATCGTCATCACTCATCATTGGATCCATACTAACAACGTTTTTCTCTGATTGTGAACCTGACGATTGTGTCATGTTTGGATTTTCCCCCTGAATCTGATCGTCAATATTACTATTAATTTCCTCATGGTTTAGTTCAGCGTTTAATAGATCCGAGTTATATACAATCATTTCTTGAGTGTTTTGTTGGTTGTCATGGTAATCAGTTGTCATAGCAACCATTTCTTGAGGCTGGGTTAAAACAACAACATTTTCACCTGGATTGCTGCCGGGAATTAGAGAAATCTTGTTGCTTCTCTCCTCACTGTTCAATAAACCTGCAATGTAGCGTAAAACAATTTTATGCTTTAATACCACCACCTGTTCATGGATAAAATCATGTCCATTAGAATGAATATGAAAATAGCACACATGTGTATTGAAATGAGGACATTTTTCATGAAATCATAAGAAAATACAGAGAAAATTGTGCCCAGTAAATCACATTCTGCGATCACAGATCTCCAAGATCCAGAATACTTCTATCTCTTTTTCTGAAGAAGGAGGTATGGATTTTTTTAAACTGAACTTAATTGAGCTCAAATACAGTAGTTCTATTTCAAGCAGGAGTCAATGCGTTTTTTTATTATGTCCCCACCACATAGTGTGGGGCCATATTGTCGGCCTAGGCGCGTCTCCACCACATAGTGTGGGGCCATATTGTCGGCCTAGGCGCGTCTGTCTGTCCGTCTGTCCGTATGTCCGTCTGTCTGTCTGTCTGTCTGTCCGTCCGTCCGTACGTCCGGCAGTTTTCTCCAAAACTGCTACAGATATCACCTTCAAATTTTCAGGGATAACTTATGAGTGCATCTAGATGTGGATGAAAAAAATTTGAATCAATGCCTACTTCCTGTCGGCCATTTTGAAGTCAAATGCTAAAATCCTTGTCTGCAAACTTTAAGAAAAATGGCTTCACAGTTGCTTTTGAAACTTTAACATCTTGTTCAGCTCACTTCATTCTAGATCTGATTAGGTTTTGGACCTGTTAGCTCAGTCATGTCAGCCATTTTCAATGTTTTAAGAAAAGTTAGCGCGCGATAATACTTTGTATCATATTGAACGGTGTTTTTCAGTTTTCATACTTTAACTATTTTGTAACTTTATAAATAATTTCAGGTGTACTTTGTTGTAAAAGCCTATGTTATTGTTAACAGTAGTTATATGTGATAATTTTGTAAAAAGAAATCAGCAAAAACTCATAATCACTTTTTTATTGTCGGCCATTTTGGATTTTCCGTCCTAAAATCTTGTCTGTAAAGTCTTGTCTTCGTATTTTCAGCTGAACCGTTTGGTAGATCAATTTCAAATTTTCAGGGATGATTCTTAGTATGAAAATCTAGATCTGATTAGTTTTTTGGCATTCTGGATAAATGTCAAGGCAGCCATTTTGGATTTTCCATCTTAAAATCTTGCCCGTAAAGTCTTGTCTACGCATTTTTAGGTGAACCGTGTGGTAGATCAATTTCAAATTTTCAGGGATGATTCTTAGTATGAAAATCTAGATCTGATTAGTTTTTTGGCATTCTGGGTAAATGTCAAGGCAGCCATTTTGGATTTTCAATCCTCAAATCTTGTCTGTAAAGTCTTGTCTACGCGCTTTTAGGTGAACCATTTGGTAGATCAATTTCAAATTTTTAGGGATGATTCTTAGTATGAAAATCTAGATCTGATTAGTTTTTGGGCATTCTGGGTAAATGTCAAGGCAGCCATTTTGGATTTTCTGTCCTAAAATCTTGTTTGTAAAGCCTTGTTTACATGTTTTCTGGTTAACTGTGTGAGGGATCAATTTCAAATTTTCAAGGATGATTCTTAGTATGAAAATCTAGAAGAGATTAGTTTTTTGGCATTCTGGGTAAATTTTAAGGTGGCCATTTTTGATATTCCGTTCTCAAATTGTGTCGGTAAAGTCTCGTCTACTCATTTTTAGGATAATCATTTGATGGGATCACCCATAGGTGGGGACATTTTGTACACATTTGTGTTCTTGTTTTGTTATGATATACCCCTTAACTTTTCTCTCGAATGTTTAGATTAGATTTTGACTTTTTGCCTGAATTTCTTACTTAGCAGTATAGTAGTCGGGTAATAACATCTTGTCAGATTAAAAATGCTATGCATTCCAACTGCCACAAGGGATTGAGTTTGGCATGTCTCAGCCATAAATATTGCTGACTACAAATACCCTTTACCTTCAGGTGGAAGAGATCCGCAGACAATTTTCTGATTCCCTTGTCTGTCAGAGCTAGAGCCATCTGGTGGCTGAGTCACTACGGTAACAAAGTTATCAACAACAGGGTGAGGAAGAACAGATGTCTCAGTGTCGTGATACCCATTCTCTAAAAAATCAAAAACAAATTTTTAATATAATTAATATTTGTTTTCTAGAAATGACAAAATTATTGAAAATCACTGCCTTTCTGAACTAAGAAAGCCAATATTTTTATCAACCTGGTTAACAAGTGATGTCTTGCTTTTTTCATTGGTCTTAAAAAGCTCGCAGATAAAATTATTGAAGCTAATGGAGTTGAAAAATGAACTAATTTTACACTCATCACAAGAATGTTTATGTGTTTTTCCTTTTAAATACAATACAAACAAATATACAATATATGAGTGGGTGACATTTTAAAAAGTGTATATTCCCAAAGAAAACAAGATTTTAAATTTTCTGTTTTCATCAACTTCACCAGTTGAAATATTTTTATGTCAACATTTAATTCGATTTTGCTCGACTTAGAAGTAGAAGGGACAGAGACAAGCTTTGAGTAAGTTTCCATTTTGACTTTATTTTAAAAGGATGATCCTTGATTTTAAGGCTGCCTGACAAAATTTTATTTAAAAAGTTCTATTTCTCAATTCCTTTGAATTTTAAATAGACATTTCTGCATCTGGAATCTCCAATAACCTCTATATTCGTCAAATGTTCCAAAAAATTAGAATTGTAAGAAAAACTTTGGATGTATTCTGAAGATTGGTTCTGACAGTTTACCCTCCCCATCCCTTCCAATTCCTATAACGATATGTTGTAATTTCATACGGTATTGTATGATCTCCCCTCTAGCATTGATAACCAAATCATTATCATCAAGAATATTTGTCTCCTTGGTTACATCCTGACGTCTATGAGCTTTTACATGTGTGTTTCTTGAACCGCTTTGTGAGAATGCTTTCCCACAGATATTACAGCTGTAGGGCTTTTCCCCTGAAATAACAAAAAAATGTTTTGTTAAGGTGAACAAAAGGTCATTTATTGTCTTTTACATTTGTTAATGATACTATCTTAGTCATTTTGCAGCTTTGCTCGTTTCATTTCTGATAACATTTAGCCAGATAAACAAAACCTTTTTTACCCAAATTACATGTCAAATACATTGCAAAAAATCAGTTGGGCGATCTAAGTGAAAACAACTTTGTCTCAAATAAATGTAAGAATTCCACTGAATCAGTACTTTTCACTCGAATAACTCACTAATTCCACTTGTTCGATTTTAATTCACAGAAAATTGTAAGGAATGTTTGGTGAATCTTTGCAATTAGCTACCTGTATGAGTTAACATGTGTTTCTTAAGGCTTGATTGTTCACAGAATCGTCTGTTGCAGGATTTGTGTTCACACACATATGGCCTTTCACCTAACAATTAAATAAGTTTTTAAAAGAATTGTAAATGTAATTACTCATACATGTATTATGAAAAGTGCAAAAGCTCTATGAATAAATCAAGTCACATGCTCAATAGGATCTTAACATACAAAATGTCCCCACCTGCCATTTGTTACAGATGCCGAACACCAACCAGGATGGCCATCCACAAAAATGTTGGAAATTATGACAATATGTCATATGGTGGTGACATCGAAACATAATTAATTTTTTGGAAGAAAGGATGTTTTGACCAGGAAATATTATAGCAAAAACATGTTTAAGGGATAAATATATTTCAAATCAATATTTTCAATCAATACCTGAATGGATTCTGCGGTGATTTTTCAAATTCCCTGCAGTTGTGAATGCCTTGCCGCACCCAGTCTCCCCACAAATGAAAGGCTTATACCCTGTATGAACTCTACTGTGTACATCTAATCTTTGATGGGTGTAGAATGATCTCTTACATCCAGGCTCCAAGCAATGAAACAATCTCTCTTGTCTTCAAATATAGAATAATACACATGTACATGCACAAGTACTGAACATGGGATATCTGTCTATACATGTATTTATTTCAGTACAAGTATTCTCTATGTTTAATTATTTTTCTCAATAAATCAAACGCTATAAAATGAAAAACTCAAACTGGAAATACCTACGTATGGGTTAATTGGTGATATCTGAGATGCGTGTGCCATGCGAATGTCCTATTACAGTCTTCATATGAACACTTAAGTGGCTTCTCTCCATTATGAGTCACTTTATGATACTTGAGATAAGCCATAGTAGTGAAGCCTTTGTTACATCCCTCTATATCACAGAGGTAGTATTTTGTAGCTGAAATAACATATAAAACGGAAGTCCTTTAACATGTTTAAATCTATACATGTAGTTGATTTAGTTGATTAAAGGACAACTGAAATAGCTTTTCTCAACTTGCAGCTACAAAAATGCGGTTTTCTCCATTGTAAGCCCACCATAGAGGTCTTGCGACAGCCATTATAAAATAAATGTTAGATAACTGCTAACGGTCATAGATAACGAAATAAAACTAAGTGACTAATCAAATTGGCCCCCACGTGATTAGTAACGTCATATACAAAATATAGCTTTGGTTTATTGGTTCCATAGTAATCACAACGTCACGGCAACCATAGGATTGTTGTGTAAACAAATAACAAAATATTTTGGCATTATGACGTCATGATCTAATGGACCATAACGGGCCACGTGGGGACCAGTGAGAGATCACGTGGGGGCCAATAACGTCACAACCAATTCGAATATTGCTTATTAAGCAGCTATAACGATCGTTAGAGTGAAATAGTTTTCACACTACTGATGAGAAAACATGTCCAAATACATCTATCAAAAAATTATATTGATTCCTTTAGGTTAAAAATACCATTTCATATCTGCTTTAAGTAACATACAATATTGCAACCAAGATAGGCAAAGTTGAACAGGAAATCTAGTAGTCATTTAATCGCAGAAACTTTGTTGATTTAAGAATTTCTAAATAAATTGATGAAACTAAGGATGAAACTATGGATATGATGTCAAACATAATTATTATAATAGGACTTAGATTTGTAACTTCATGAAGTTTCTGTCGATGGCCCCCTGGTGCTAGGATTGATATTGTTTCAGTTACATTGAAGTCAGTGACATATAGCCATGATCGAAAATAGGCAAAGCAAATAAAACAAAGCAGAAGAAATAATTGTAAAGCGATTGGATTTTAATCGCAATGTTGGTGAGGAGCCTCGCCTTTCTCATATCTGATAACACTAAATAAGCAGTGAAGTCAGAATATTGAATATGCAGATTTAATTTAATTTCATTTTATCTTACCAGTATTTTTCTGTTTTGCTTGGGTGACACTTTGGCTAGGTGTGCTTGGAGCCTGTCCTCCCAAAATTCCAAGTTCAGGTAATGTGGCAGGCATCCCACTTTGAAAGGCCAATAACTGGGCAAAGTCTGGTCTATCAATCAGCACACTTGCTTCAACTGTACCCTTTTCGAGGTTGTTTGATAATACTAAAACTGGAGTTCCTTGAGGACAGTTCATTAAGATTTGTTGATTGTTGTGTACATCGGGCATCACACATACGAGCTCTCCTTCCTGTGTCGTAAGCACTTCAATTTGTTCATCCTGATTCTGAGGGAACTTTACTCGAATATCAGAAGGCCCAGAATCTATTTCGTGAACTTGATTAGTAGCTTCACCATTGTTTGTGGTTGTATTGTCTGGATAGTTAGATATTCTAATTCTACATGTATTTTCCATGTTCTGATCAACAGATGGGTTTTGTTCATTCGGATCTGACACTGACCTGCGGAGTATTTCTTCTGATTCTTCCTGAGGAACAACATGTAATTGTGCCATATTGTCTGAATGGGCATTCACATTACAGATTGAGTTATCACCTTCAT
Organism: Owenia fusiformis; assembly: GCA_903813345.2. NCBI lineage: Eukaryota > Metazoa > Annelida > Polychaeta > Sabellida > Oweniidae > Owenia > Owenia fusiformis. The sequence goes on along the minus strand of CAIIXF020000008.1, from coordinate 20,227,973 downwards.
TATGTGTGTCAAGGGCATTAGTGGTAGTTATTTCCATTTCACTGTGCCTTGCATCATCAGTATCGAGTTGAGATGCATCATTGATGTATGCAGCATCACTTTGGTCTTTCACTCTATCATTTTCATTAAGTGTGTCAATTGAATAAGCACTTGATAGTTCAGGATTTGAGTTATAACACTTAGATGATTGAGCTTCGTCATAGTCGGCTAATATAGCTTCATCTACGCTAGGATCTTTAAATTGTTCAATGTCTGAAGGGATTTGATGATGAACGAGCTGGGTGTTATTATCACTAATGTTGGAATCACTTATTGGGTGTTTATATGGTTCTGATACTGAATGCTTTAATTTAGGTCTCAATGTTGTTGTCTTCTTCACTGTTTTACTAGCCACATGCACCTTTTGGATTGTGTCTTCCAAACTGTGAGAGAACTTGTAACGACCTGCTTGATAGGCTTTTGCAGATTTTCGAGAGGATCTCCTAACTCCTAGTATTTGCTGTTCTTCCATTTTATTTTGAATTCTGAAAAAGAACAAACATATTTTCCAGCCACTTTTGTTATTAAATCATAATATTTTTTTAAGTCAGTGCAAAATTACACTTTTACTATTCAAGCTACTAGCTGTGCCACATGCAAAGTGCCAGAAACTTTAGAGCACAATATTTTTTGACTACACAGTAACATAAGTCATGCAACTGAGAGGGAAAACTGTTCACCAGATGGTTTCAAAATTTTCGATTCATTTTTTGAATCCCTCCGTTTGGGTCTTGGTTCTGTAATTTTGTTCTTTCACAATATTCATATTCTGCTATGATCATGAGAATGTAAAACAAAACAAGCTGCTATGGTTACCATGTATTTAATATATAGGCATACTGGCGTTGCCAGGGGGCGGGTGCGAACGCTTCATCACAATCATACCCCCCTGAAGGAAGGGTAGCTATGCACCTGTTAGGATAGGTGCCATTACATTATATATAATGTAAAAACTAAAAAAACAAAAGTTGTAGTGTCCCTTTAAATGTGACATCATGAGCCTCATTCTGGATTCAATAAATGACTGATTCGTAGAAACTATGTTTCTGTTTGGCTCTGACAACTCGTTAATTGTATCATTGCTTATCTGATGCTTATATCTTTCTCACTCATCAGCGTTTTTCTGCAGCAGACATTTTCTTGATCTATGTTATTTTAGCTAATGCGCATTTACGAAATGGTAATTTCCAACAATTAACAATCTGTTAAAAAGCAGAACCGAACACACCATGGCATCGACCATCTAGGTCCAACCATGGGCTCTACCATCGGTTGAAGATCACAGTAGAGTTTCCCATAGGTGGCCATTATAACATTTTACCCTGTATCTTATAAACGATTAGTATCCAAGCCTAGTGCAGCATACCACAGTGTTCGGGAGAGACTCGCCTAGCCTGCTATAACAATCTTACCATGGGTTGTCCACCGAATTTTTGAAATAAATAAACTTGAAGACACTAACCCCCTCTATCGTCAGATTTCTCAGAGAATTCTCAGGGGGGGAGATTTCCCAAAGATGCCCTATCATATTAGCACGTTCGAAAACAAATTTTATAAACAGGCCTCAAATTGCCATTGAAATGGATCTCCAAATGTTCACTGTAGTTTTATGAGTATTCTCTACAAGTATGGATCGAGTAACTTCAATAGTATTACCGTAGGTTTGAAATGATGATGTTGAACTGATGTTAACGCCATTCCCAGGATTTCAAATTTAACTCTGCGCATGCGCAGCACTGAGGGAGCACGTGCTCATGATTGTTCACGTGATCGAATCCTGCAATTTGATTGGAGATGATGCAAGAGATGATGTAATGGGGAATCCCCGAATACGATAGAATATGAAAGAATTATGGGAGCTACTCACTCCTCCTGGAGAATTCTGGTAAAATCACCAAGGTCAAAATCACTCCGCCGCCAGCTTAAAATGAGATTTCCCACTGAACTCTGACATGTTTTCAGATAAATTAGGACCTACCCTATAAATATTTAGTCCCGATTCACTTCCCAAACGCTAGATGGCGCTCCAATGGGGTAGGGAAGGAGAAAATGACTTTTTATTCAGAAAACCAAATCACTAACGGTAACCGCTAATGTCCTTACTCAGGACTATATCCTAATAGTAAACTGAATTAGTTTGTTTTCTTCCAACATGGTTATATTAGCATTGTAGGCATTATCCCGATCACAATGGTATATAACAATCCTATATTTGAGAAAAAGCACGGAGGAAAAGTCAATCCTTATAGACACAGGTCCTTTTAGCAAAATTCAGGATATTTGATTTTGAGATTTCTTGAAATTTCTTTGGGGTAGGGGTACACCTTACAGATTGCATCACAGATTGAGTACACCCAACTGAGGTGAACATGGCCATATGGGGTATCATTGGAAAGCGATTTCTACTATCTTTCAAGTGATATCCATGCCAAGGCGTTCAATTGCATCTTATGACGTCATATTGGTAGGAAGAAACAAAGGTTCATTCAAAACTGCCCCGAAAACAATTGAATGGCACGGGAGAATGGAATTCGAGGTACTTGGCACAGTGGCCTCGCCCCCAAAACACCAAAATTGCTTCAAAATGTCATGATTTTGGTAGCATTGTTCAGCTAAGATACAGCCCTTTAATATGATATGCGCTATTAGGCTTCTCAATGAACTAAAAAACCTCAAAAAGGGATAAAACCTTCAAAATGCCCCAAAAAGCGCCTTCGAATAGGTTGAAGATCACAGTAGAGTTTCCCATAGGTGGCCATTATAACATTTTACCCTGTATCTTATTAACGATTAGTATCCAAGCCTAGTGCAGCATACCACAGTGTTCGGGAGAGACTCGCCTAGCCTGCTATAACAATCTTACCATGGGTTGTCCACCGAATTTTTGAAATAAATAAACTTGAAGACACTAACCCCCTCTATCGTCAGATTTCTCAGAGAATTCTCAGGGGGGGAGATTTCCCAAAGATGCCCTATCATATTAGCACGTTCGAAAACAAATTTTATAAACAGGCCTCAAATTGCCATTGAAATGGATCTCCAAATGTTCACTGTAGTTTTATGAGTATTCTCTACAAGTATGGATCGAGTAACTTCAATAGTATTACCGTAGGTTTGAAATGATGATGTTGAACTGATGTTAACGCCATTCCCAGGATTTCAAATTTAACTCTGCGCATGCGCAGCACTGAGGGAGCACGTGCTCATGATTGTTCACGTGATCGAATCCTGCAATTTGATTGGAGATGATGCAAGAGATGATGTAATGGGGAATCCCCGAATACGATAGAATATGAAAGAATTATGGGAGCTACTCACTCCTCCTGGAGAATTCTGGTAAAATCACCAAGGTCAAAATCACTCCGCCGCCAGCTTAAAATGAGATTTCCCACTGAACTCTGACATGTTTTCAGATAAATTAGGACCTACCCTATAAATATTTAGTCCCGATTCACTTCCCAAACGCTAGATGGCGCTCCAATGGGGTAGGGAAGGAGAAAATGACTTTTTATTCAGAAAACCAAATCACTAACGGTAACCGCTAATGTCCTTACTCAGGACTATATCCTAATAGTAAACTGAATTAGTTTGTTTTCTTCCAACATGGTTATATTAGCATTGTAGGCATTATCCCGATCACAATGGTATATAACAATCCTATATTTGAGAAAAAGCACGGAGGAAAAGTCAATCCTTATAGACACAGGTCCTTTTAGCAAAATTCAGGATATTTGATTTTGAGATTTCTTGAAATTTCTTCGGGGTAGGGGTACACCTTACAGATTGCATCACAGATTGAGTACACCCAACTGAGGTGAACATGGCCATATGGGGTATCATTGGAAAGCGATTTCTACTATCTTTCAAGTGATATCCATGCCAAGGCGTTCAATTGCATCTTATGACGTCATATTGGTAGGAAGAAACAAAGGTTCATTCAAAACTGCCCCGAAAACAATTGAATGGCACGGGAGAATGGAATTCGAGGTACTTGGCACAGTGGCCTCGCCCCCAAAACACCAAAATTGCTTCAAAATGTCACGATTTTGGTAGCATTGTTCAGCTAAGATACAGCCCTTTAATATGATATGCGCTATTAGGCTTCTCAATGAACTAAAAAACCTCAAAAAGGGATAAAACCTTCAAAATGCCCCAAAAAGCGCCTTCTAATAGGTTGAAGATCACAGTAGAGTTTCCCATAGGTGGCCATTATAACATTTTACCCTGTATCTTATTAACGATTAGTATCCAAGCCTAGTGCAGCATACCACAGTGTTCGGGAGAGACTCGCCTAGCCTGCTATAACAATCTTACCATGGGTTGTCCACCGAATTTTTGAAATAAATAAACTTGAAGACACTAACCCCCTCTATCGTCAGATTTCTCAGAGAATTCTCAGGGGGGGAGATTTCCCAAAGATGCCCTATCATATTAGCACGTTCGAAAACAAATTTTATAAACAGGCCTCAAATTGCCATTGAAATGGATCTCCAAATGTTCACTGTAGTTTTATGAGTATTCTCTACAAGTATGGATCGAGTAACTTCAATAGTATTACCGTAGGTTTGAAATGATGATGTTGAACTGATGTTAACGCCATTCCCAGGATTTCAAATTTAACTCTGCGCATGCGCAGCACTGAGGGAGCACGTGCTCATGATTGTTCACGTGATCGAATCCTGCAATTTGATTGGAGATGATGCAAGAGATGATGTAATGGGGAATCCCCGAATACGATAGAATATGAAAGAATTATGGGAGCTACTCACTCCTCCTGGAGAATTCTGGTAAAATCACCAAGGTCAAAATCACTCCGCCGCCAGCTTAAAATGAGATTTCCCACTGAACTCTGACATGTTTTCAGATAAATTAGGACCTACCCTATAAATATTTAGTCCCGATTCACTTCCCAAACTATAGATGGCGCTCCAATGGGGTAGGGAAGGAGAAAATGACTTTTTATTCAGAAAACCAAATCACTAACGGTAACCGCTAATGTCCTTACTCAGGACTATATCCATCTGATAGAGCCCATGGTCCAACCTTATGGGAACATGACAAATATCAAGAAGCAACGTGGACTGCCGAGTCGCATCCACTGATCCTGGGCCTATCGTAAAATGAATGCTTTGAATGTGTTTTAGCTTTTAAAATTGTATCTAAATGTCCGCACAATATTTTTCACTTTTATATCAGATTACGCTTTGGATTCGACTTTTAATGCTTTCTTATAATCGTCAAGTGGTATAGGAAACGTTTTCATAAAAAGACTTGCACTATCAGAGATTTTATCGATTCGAGCAGCCAGAAAAATTAGTTTCAATTTCACCCGCTAGTTGTTTCGCCGTCGACTTGGAAGGAATTTGAAAAATCTATAAGTGGCACTCCTTGTGTAGAATTATAGATTCTTAACGATTAGTCAGTTCTACTGGTTGATGAATACATAGAGCCCTTGATGAATATTGCCATATGGAAAGGCCCCAATCAAATAAAATAGGAATAAGGAAGAAGATGTTAGACCAAACTTCGCCCTGATAGCTAGACTAGGAGCTGCCCCCCCGAGGGCTGCCTCATAGTCATGTTTAGATCTATTGATCTCTCTTATTCATCTTTAGATCTATTGATTTCTCTTATTCAGTTTTTTTGTAGAAGTTTTCTTCTTTCAATAGAATAGAGTAAGGATGGTGTTCTGTGGGCTGCCCGTCAAATATTGACCAACAGAAGTGAAAGCATGTAAACACACAAAATAAGAACCCCCCCCCCCCTCTCAGCTGACAACACATGAACAGTCCCTGCCAAATTCTGCCTGAAGGTGAAGGGCATAGATCTAAAATTGAAATACAATTTGAAACACAATTTTAGAACTTATAATCTAGAAGAGCCGAGGTCTAGCGGATGACCACTACTGCTGGCTTAGACACAGGCCATAATTAGAAACAAAATGAATGAACAAACCTTGAAATTCCCGGTCAAAAACAAAGTAAAAAATTATGGTCTGGATCTCTGAAAAACTATTATTTTGAATGAACCGATTTACCATATCATATATAGTACCAACACTACGTTATGGAATATCGGAAGCTTGAGTATTCAAATTAAAATAAGTTCCATTTTGATCATCTATTTTACATACAGGGAGGCATTGAGATTATTACAATAATCGTTTCTGAAGTTAGCAATCCATGCGTGGTTTAAAATAGGCCTTTGTTTACAAAATAGTAATTTTAAATCACTACGCAAAGGGCTTATACTATTTTTTGGCCAAACATTCATGGAGCCAGACATCGCCCCCACATTAACGTCTTATTAACAAGTTATTCTCAGCAGAATGAACCCTTTTAATACTTAAATTCAACGACTGACCGGAATTTAGAGGATTAATAAGAGAGTTGGTCATCATTAGATAAACCAGCACCTGAGTAATAGACGCAACCACTGAACCATGCCAACCCTCATCTGTTTCCATAAAATATTATCGACCATAATAAAGTTACGGAAATAATCGAATAGTCGTATTTCTTAATCCAAGGTATTTGGCAACTGTAACTTCAATATAAATGAAAAAGAGCAATTGGTTTTATTATCAGCTACTTATGCTAGCATGTATTAGTCTCGAACACACAATACTGAGAATTTTCTTCATGGATTTTTCCATGACGGAATTTACCGATGTTTAACGAAAATGGCGGTTCAGTACCAGTTCCAACCGGTCACATAGAAACTGCTTTTTCACTGCTTGGAACCTCAAATGCATTTCAAAATCCTTTCTTCCAGTTAAAAGGGGTAAGTGTCTCGTATTCTCAATTCAAAGTCACCATATTTAGTTGTAAGAGGTGTAGGAAACAGCTAGAAACAGTATTTTCACATTCTGCATGGGCGCCGCCATGTTTGTTGTCTGCTCTCTGAAAATAACAACAAATGTAATATTTGGATAAAAATAGCAGATATGAGAATATTTCTTTGTCGATGTTCATGTACTGAAGCGTTTACACGATTTGTAGTAATTTTATGATTTCTAAATAACGTATCTTTATTTCAAGCATGTTTAATTATTTCTTTACCACCCCTATTATAGACGAGTTCAATATGTATCTTCATCAGTTGGGTGGTTCCATTCTTTGAAATACTTGTCTTATAGGGGTGGTAGGTCTAATTGTAAATCTTGTATGAAATTTCAAAAAACAATGTCTGGAATGACTGACATCACTTTTACATCTCTAATGTAATATTGGTTTGGGTCGAATTAGTCATATAAATTGTGACTCTGCCTTTTTCTTTGTTGTTATTCATTGAAAGCCTTTGATATTATTTTCATCACATTTTTGTTGAAAAAATCTAAAATAACAAATCATCATTACCAACATGGCTTCAGAGGTAAGCACTCCTGTGAATCCCAGCTGGTCCTCACTGTAGAAGATCTTGTGAGATCACTGGATTTTGGTTGTCAATCTGATGTCCTGATACTCGACTTTAGCAAGGCTTTTGATACCGTAGCCCATCAACGGTTGCTTGTGAAGTTAGAGTATTACGGCATCAGGGACAAGACCAAGACCTGGATCACAGAATGGCTAACTAGCAGAACACAGAAGGTAGTTGTAAATGGGGAAATATCTAAACCAGCCAAGGTAACATCTGGAGTCCCACAAGGCACTGTGCTTGGTCCTTTGATGTTTCTCCTGTATATCAATGACATTGGCGATGGACTCACATCATCTGTGAGACTGTTTGCCGATGACTGTGTACTCTACCGAACCATCAAGTCAGCGGCAGATGAAGCTGAACTGCAGAATGACCTCACCAAACTACAACAGTGGGCTGAACGGTGGCAGATGGACTTCAATGCCAAAAAATGCTACACATTGAGAGTACACAGAAAACGCGAGCCAAGAACTGCCGCATACATCATGAAAGGCCAAGTACTACAGGATGTACCCCATAACCCCTACCTTGGTGTGGAACTAGAATCCAACATGAAGTGGACCACTCACATCAACAACATAGTGAACAAAGCCAACCGTTCCCTTGGCTTCCTGAGGCGAAACCTCCACAGCTGCCCACGCAACATCAAAGCCACGGCTTATAATTCTCTGGTCAGGCCCCACTTAGAATACTCTTCTTCAGTTTGGGACCCTTACCAGAAGAAAGACAAAGCACGAGTAGAGATGGTTCAGCGTCAGGCAGCAAGGTTTGTGACCAAACAGTACTCTAGGGAGCCAGGAACCATCACCAACATTTACAAAGATTTGGAATGGAAACCGCTTGAGAACCGAAGACAAACCAAGAGACTCACCCTATTCCATAAAGCCCTTCATAATGAAATAGCAATACCCATTCCCCCCTACATCGAGAAATCTAACAGAACTGGCAGAAGAGCCCAACAATTCATCCCTCCCTTTGCCAGAACTGATACCTACAAGAATAGCTTCTTTCCCAGAACAATAACAGATTGGAACAACCTTCCTTCCACAACCAGGATGATAGAAGACAGTACTGCCTTCCGTGATGCCCTGGTATCTAGTATGCAGGGTTAGCTCATGACACGAGACCTGTTTTTAGACAGTATTTTAATTGTACATACTGCCATTTTAGATTTTTAGCTTGGATGACTTCCAAAACTAATTGTGTTGCTCTATAAAGAGCTTTAATTAGTATAATGATAGATGTAGATCAAAAAGAAATATAATACTAGACATGTAAATTGAACAAGTTCAATTTAAGACTCCAGATTTCAGACTTTTTTTAAGCTGAGTCATCCAAATACTTGTAAGCTGAGTCATTCAGAATAAGCTGAGTCAGCTAGAATATAGACATTTAGTCTCTTAAGATGTTATCTTCGACTACATTGGCTTAACATGGGGATATCATCATATCGACTTTTCGAGACTTCAAACCGCTGTAACTATCTAATCAGAAGTTGGATCGAAATTTGGTTTAAAGATTCTGATTCCTGAAAAAATTCTACCCTTAATTCATAACTCATACGTCAAATTTGGAGAACTTTTTATTTTGACCTACTTTTCAGACATCATATCTCAAAAGTGGGTCAAAATACTTTCTGACGGCAGAAGGCTTACACTATAAGCACACTCTTTGCTACCTGTATACAAAATTTCGAAGCAAATCATTAAAGTGTAATGTCAGAATCGCAAAAATAAGGAAAAACTATGAATTTGACCTAGATTTTGACCTAGGCATTTTCTTGTCCAAATTTTAAAGCTAGATAGCCTTCGAGGTCCCCTTCTTTTATAGGCTTTCAGAATTTTAAGCTGTACTCAGTTTATATCTGGCATTTTACACTTCAAAAAAATCTTTTTTCTCATTGACATAACATGGGGCACTAAATTTAGCGATTTTTGAGCTTTCAAAACGCAAACACTTCCAAACCGAAAGTCGGATTGAAATTTGGTTTGCAGATTCTGATTCCTGGGAAAATTTTGCTCTTAATTCATAGCTCATATGTTAAATTTGGAGAACCTTTTATTTTGACCTACTTTTCGGACACCATATCTCAAAAGTGGGTCAAAATACTTTCTGACGGCAAAAGGCTAACACTATAAGCACACTCTTTTCTACCTGTATACAAAATTTTGAAGTAAATTATTAAAGTGTATTGTCAGAATCGTAAAAATAAGGAAAAACTATGAATTTGACCTAGATTTTGACCTAGGCATTTTGGTGTCCAAATTTTGAAGCTGTGTAGCTTTTGAGGTCCCCTTCTTTTATAAGCATTCATTATGTTAAGCTGTACTCAGTCTATATCTTGTATTTTACACTTCGAAAAAGTCTTTTTTCCCATTGACTTAACATAGGCACCAAATTTAGCGATTTTTGAGCTTTCAAAACGCCATAACTTCCGAACCGGAAGTCCGATCCAAATTTGGTTTGCAGATTCGGATTCCTGAGATCATTCTACACTTATTTCATAACTCATATGTTGAATCTGGAGAACTTTTTGTTCTGACCTACTTTTCGGACGCAATATCTCAAAATCGGTAAGAGTAATCAAAAAACGATTTGCCCTACGGAATTAGCGTTTTTTCCAAGGAACATGATGAAAAAAACCCGGAGCGAAAATATTGAAAGAGGACTGAGAAAAGTGGTGAATTAGTGAAAATTCAAGATTTGACCTAGTTCTTGACCTATGACCTAGATAAAAATTTGACCTAATTTCCCAGAAAGCCAGATACATTCCCTAGTCAACCATGTAGGTTGGATTAAGTAAGATGTTATAGTTGGAGAGAAAATGTGTTAGGAGGAAGAAAGAAAGAAAGAAAGAAAGAAAAAGAGGAATAATAAGAAAACAGGCAAAAGCAATAGACTCCAGATTTTCAATCTGGAGTCTAATTAGTTTAAAAATGAGGCGTGTGTTTTCCCAGAAAATATAGGTGGCTCAGCAAATGATTGTGTGGTTGGAGGCAGTACATCTTGGTTGGAGGGGGGGCTATGCTATCGCTATGCTCCTATTTGAATTTTTTCGAAGACGTTTTTGGTACAATCTGAGCATTTTCACTTTTAACTCCCATAAAACAGCATTTACACAATTTCACAAAATTCTCATTTTCACATTTCAGACCAACATCGGTCGAAATATGCCAATAGACTAGATGTGAGTAGAAATAATCTTGATTTTCATCATTAGAAATTCAAAATTCAGTCAAACTGATGTCATATTTGGAATTTATATGTCAAGGGGTACTAACTCTCCGGGGTGTGTCGAAACCAAAACGCCCCACAAAACCGTTAATTATCCCATCGAACGAAGTTCGGTGGGATATAGGGAACGCCTCCGTCCGTCTGTCCGTCTGGGTGATGACTCAAATACTGTTGCCCTGATTTTGTTTATATTTTGTACACATTATATACCCTATGGGGGTAGAAGTTCTGCTCGAAAGCCGATTTTCAAAATGGCCGCCATTTTAGTGCCAATTTATCAGTAATTTAGGTACTGCATATAGTAGTTATATAGGACATTGTTTAAGCTAGAATGTAAAAAAAGAAGAAATACATGGCAGCCATCTTGAAAAATGGCTGCCTTTGCACGTCATTTTGCATTTTTTACTGTAAGTCAAAAAGTAGTGGATCGATTTTGTTCATATTTGGTATGTGAATACTTTAAGCATGGCCCAATGTCTAATGACAGTACGTTTACATTTCTTGTATAACTGTACTTATTGTTGATCTGACGGAAAGATAAGCTGATGTAGTTACATTGGAGTTTGTTTACTACCATTTGAAAGGCACGTGAGGGTCCCATTCGTCAGGTAACACTTATATGTCGAAGTTAAGTTCTTGCCTTTTTAACACTGTAACAAGGAGTAGGTCGGGGAGATTCCCCATAGACCCCATGTTGTAAAATCACAAATAATGAAGTATCTTTCCTTGTGTTGGGAATACCCTGCCATGTTATTTCCCCTGTATCCGCCACCTGGTGGTGAAACTGGTAACTACCTACTCGCATCTGAGTAACTGAATTTTGCTGGAAATTTGAAACTCCCTAAAAGTCATTTGAATGAAAAACAGTGTTTTACATAATTTGGGCAGTTTCAAGGGACAGATTTTCACCAAACTTTTTAAAATGCAAGATGAATGGAAAAGTCACTGGACTAAAATGTGTTTTTTATCAATCTACTAAGAAATAGCTGTCAAGCAATCTTGGCCTATTAGGCAACAATTTTGACGTTGTTGTACGTTTTGCTGTTTCTGGAAAAGTAGTGGAAGGAAAAAATCAGGACTAATTTATTATGCTTTTTTGGATCTATAAAATATTTCATAAATTTTGAAAAATCACAATTTTGCGTAATTCTTGCGGATATCACAAGTTAGATTTCATCATTCTTAGAATCCTCAAGCTTCGTATACGTTAGTTACCCTTCTGCCCTTGGCCTCTTGAAGTTTTAAAAGTACCACCCCATGGTTCAAACAATAATCGATTATAAAGTAAACATCCCTGCCTAATTGGAAGAGATTTACAATTAGTAAATCTAGTTTGTCAGGTTGAAAGTGTTTTTTTTTTCATTAATTTATTATTTTTCACAATTTTCCCACCTTCACAAATTGCACAAAAGTAAGTAACACACAAAAATACAGGGAGTACTGTAGAACATTTTTCTGTTTTCCTGAACTTTTAGTTACCCCTATTCCCCTCAAAAAGGTTTTCATTTACACTATGAACAAGAATTTATATTTTGATTTATAATATGCTTTTCAGTCAAATGTTTCAGAATGGGATTTAAAAACATTTACCCAATCTGATTGTAAACAAGATTTGACTCACTTCATTGTCATAAAAACTTATTTTAATACAGTATTTGAGACTCTCATAATAAGAATAAAATGATATTAAAATAGGCAGATTGATCAAAATCAGATTTTCGGCTGGAGATTTTCCCATATTTTTTACCTCGCATGATAAAACTTTAGTGGTTTTACTGATACAGTGTAGACTTGAGTTAGATGAATTAATTTTTTTGTCAATTAAAAAGTAATTCACATATAGTATATAAATGTAAAGCATAAACTTGCATTATTGTTATGCTTGTACTTTTTATAAAAATCTGTATTTGTAAATGTTTATCAATTTGTAGGTAATCTTAAGAGATGACACTGTCAGATGAGGCGACTAAATTACTCGACTTCAGTCAAAAGTTAGATATCACGCTATTAGACAACATTGTAGGATGTATGTACCAAGGAGAGGGCACTCAGGTAATATATGATGTAAATAACAAAAATAAAAAAACAAAAATAAAATAAATTATATGCTTAGCCTTATTTATTAACTGAGCTACATTTACAATTATTTAGTGCAATTCACACTTAATTTCAACAAGTTTTACCTTATCTTCAGTGAGGACAGGAATGTTTCAGAAACTGGTTTAGTCTTGAATGATCAAGTATGTTTATCTGCTGATGTTATAATCAGTAATAGCAATTACCTTACGAGTTCACTTGGCTAGTTCAACAGTATTTTATTGTATTATTTGCTAGGTAAATACTAAAAAGATAGCAAAGTGCAAATTTTGGCATTCCTTAGATTGATTAAAGATATGTGAAGGTATTTTAATTTTTGTAGAAATTCTTTTAACCATTGTAGAAACTATTTTTTATCACACTTTTTCAATGTGCTATATTATAATTGTCTTGTGCTTAAAGGCATTTGTCTGTACAGTCAAGTGCCATATAAGGGGCCCCATATAAATCCTGTCATCAAAATTCCAGATAATAAACTAACCTGTTCAACTTGAAATTTTTATAGGTACAAATAGCAGATGAGCGTCAAGATCTAATTCGGTTTTTAGCCAATATGAATTTTTCATTAAAAAGTGTGATATTTATTACTACATCTATTTGTCTTAATTATGGAGTTTATTGTGTTGATTCGAATGAATGCCAAATGAAATGAAAACTTTATTTTTATATTTTCCAAAACGACAACTTTTTATCACATAATTTTATCTTATCCTTGTATATTATATTTTATATGTAAACTATATTTATACTTAAATGTATTCTCTCACATAAATGAGGCAATAAATATACAATTTAATACAATAATAGTATAACAGTACAATACATTTAGTTCAAAGTGTTGTTTTATTTTAGCAGCGGATGGCTCAGGAGGTGCTCACCACTTTGAAGGAGCACCCAGATGCTTGGACACGAGTTGATACCATTTTAGAGTTCTCAAATAACCAACAAACTAAATATTATGCACTTCAAATATTGGAAACAGTCATCAAAACACGATGGAAAGTGTTGCCAAGGGAACAATGTGAAGGTTTGGAAATATTTTGGGAAATTTTTTCTGCTCCAATTAGAATTGTTTTGAGACACTCTATGGTTCAGTGCTTTGTTAGTTATAAATTTTAGGATAATCAAATACATGTACATTACCTTGAGATTATTTTTTGGAACATTTGACTATTTTATTTTTTGTTCAGTTTGAACAGGTTTTACAAGGGTTTTATGCAAGAAGTTTCTTTTAAAAACGAATACATAACCAGTCATGGAATACTCGAATGCCAAAATTAATAAAATTATTGCAAAATTTGCCATTTATGGAAGTCATGCCTGAAGCCAGGGGCTCTAGGCCCCCAATGTTAGCAACCTCAAGCCTCTAGAAAGTAAAAACTAGTTTGCCTACCCTATGGCTACATGCATGAAAGAATATCAGATTATTCCAATGACTGGTTTCAATATCAATAGAACTGAACCATGGAGTGGAGTTGCATAATAGAATGCATCCCTTTAATAACACAAAACTTTTTCTGAATGATGGCCATTTTATCCCACTAAACAAAGTTCAATAGGGATAAAGAGAATGCATCCATCTCTCCAGTTGATGGAGAAGGAATTTTCAAAATGGAAGCTGAATTCAAAATGGCTGCCATTTTGCAGTTGTGCCAAAAGGAGACCATACTAGCGTCTGATTATTTCAATTATATAATGTTTAAAATGATGTATTTTTTTAAGCTTATGCTTTGTTTAGTGGGATATGTTTGTTGCTCCGGGAGTTGCTGTTTTTCTAGTCTCACATTTCAATCACTTCTGCACAGTATTTAGCCATCAGGTATTTTTATTATATTTCTGGAGCTGTTTAGCAAATTCTCAAATTTAAACACTTGGAATATCTAACTACTTTGTTGGCAACTTAACATATGAATCTTAAGGGTGCATTTTAAAATGCAGGCATGCTTACATTAGAATATTTTAACATCTCATCATTTTTTCATCATATAAATGTCTTTACTTGAATCAATCACAATATTAAATTTAAAGTCTTTCATTTTTTCTTCATTGTGGTTGGTTCTCGCTACCTTATCTGATTATCAATTTTTCGGTTTTTCATACCCCATTTTTGTTTCCATGGGCTTGCAGCTTTGCTTAAATATAAATTTGGGTATTAAAAATGGATGGATTGAGAGATGAAATATTATTTTTACTTCTTTGCACTAAGATGTTACTGTTATCTCAGAAAATGTTTTTGCCATTTTTGAAAAATAACAAAAAATAACCAGATGTTATAGGTCTGATCAGATCTAATACGTTAATTGTGAACACTGAATTGCATGTTACATTTTACGGAGAAATGAATAAATTCAATAAGAATTACCAAGTTTGCTATTGTTTGAAATAGTCACACTTAAGTCCTTTGATTAATTTTGCAAAGTGTAACTCAAATTATATCACTGGCACTAAAGAAGACTGTGATATCTAGTGCTTTGAAGTGTCCATCCCCAAGTTGTTACGATAACTCCTTTTTAATCCTGAATTTTCAGAGAACGAAATTCGCTCACAATTTTATGAAATGGTAAGGTTGTGCAGTAAAAAGGAGTCATGCTAACAAGTTAACGGGGATGTTATATTGTACATCTATCTACTTGGTAAATGTTGATGTGCATGTGTTTTGTATCTAGGGGAATGAACCAGTCAGTGGCCAGCCCTCCCCTGGTCCTATACTAACCCCATGTTACAGGTACAGGTTTGGTAGAATATATATGTATGTATGTAATATATGTAATATATGTAATATTAGAATGTAGCTCTTTCTTGAAGGAACTCCAGAAATATGTTTCACGTTTGGTATGAGTCGAGCAAATGGTGAAATACCTATTGGTGCTCTCTGTTGTGGGTGTGGCCAAATATCAAATGTTTAATGAATGCCTTTTCTAGAATGAAGTATTTTTTGTCAAAATTAAATGGGCAATCACCAAAAAAGTCATTCTATGTCACAGGGTAACAGGTTTTAAATCATTTTCATGTAATAGAAAACACTGACATTTGACTTGGCCCCCATGCAGGAGCACATTTTGTATTCCTCTCTGTTAAATTCTCCCTCAAGGTTTTGACCTATCTTCAACTAAATGTATTTCTCAACCCTACAAATACAGTTTGCCACAAACTGTTTGTGTGTCATTGAAAATATATATATTCATGGCCAGGTGTTAGGATAGTTCCATTGTTTTCCCCATAAATTGTTTTGATCTATCAATCTTCTAAAGTAAACTTAACTTATTTAAAGGAATAAAGATAGACGTTGTATAATTTATGGTAAAATATGCGATTGAAGATTTTATTCTAATCCAAGTGCGAAATTGTGAAACGAAAACGATTGAGGTCTGGCAATGACCAAAATAGAATCTGAGGTTCTTTGCCATAAATCATAGAATGCCAGTCTTTATTACGATTATGAAACTTACTTGTCATACATACACCATTACAGACAAGTAAATCAATTGTTCTTTTTATTATGACATCATGTATCATGGCAGAATTTAGGATCTAATCTTGACTGTTGAGGTGGGGCATTCGTTGATATATTGTTAACAAAGAAACTCTTCGTTGTTGTTACCAATTACCATCCAGATTTCGATGTCATAATAACAATAGACCGAAAGGAGTGTTTCCTTGGATGTAATTCTGACATGTAGCTACCCTATCGCTGTACACTTGAAAGTGGGTTTGACAAAAATATTCTGAGAGATAGGTCACATGCTTTGAAAACAAAATTAATTGTGTGAAAATAGTTCTGGAGTAAATCATTTCATTCCTTATTTTGTTCATTTGAAAAGAAATATACCTTTCATTATTATTTTGAAGCATTCTTAATGAAATAAAAAAGAAAACCATCTTATTAATGGCAATGTAACTTATTCAAAAGACTTCATTGATTTATTTTATTAATCCAGCGAGTACAATTATAGACAAACTGTAAATTCTTGATTTAAATATTGATATGTATTTCAGTTTTTTCAGCTGTTGCAATTAACTCCAATATATATACAACAATAATATTCTGTTGTCAACTGAGATTAATGATAATCATGTTTGTTGTAGGTATTAAAAAATACATTGTTGGCCTGATCATTAAAACATCATCAGATGCTGATGTGCTGGAGAAAGAAAAGGTCTATTTGGGAAAACTTAATATGATATTAGTACAGGTAAATATTATATTAGATCATATTAGAACATATGATATTGGAAAAGTTAATTTATCAATGTACGAGGGATTATCATAAAGTTCTCATATTATCACTGAAAATTTCATTAGAATATATTGAAAATAATGAAATTTGAGAGATATTATGAGAACTTTATGATAACCCCTCATATTTTGGTTCCTTCTGGTTATCTTATGAAGTATAAAATAAAAAACAATTATATTTACCATTCTTAAATATTGTAGATATTTGTATTGTTTTATAATTGTATTTTTGTAGATATTAAAGTATGAGTGGCCGCGGAATTGGCCTTCATTCATCAGTGATATAGTTGGTGCCAGCAAAACTAATGAATCCCTCTGTCAGAATAATATGATTATTCTTAAACTCCTAAGGTAAGAAACTACTGTATAATTGGTGATATTAAATATCAACTTGAATACTATACTACTAAGACAGTGTACAAATGGGTAATGTCGTTTATATAAAACATTTAGCAGATCATACTTTAATTTTCATTAAACGCCACAATCTCTCTCTCTCCTTCTACAGTAAACAACATTAATAACCTGTAAAAAATAATATGTGAAAATAAAGATTTATTTAAAAAAAAAATACAAAAAACAATTGAATATGTTTTTACTCAATTTTTAGTGAAGAGGTGTTTGACTTCTCCAGTGGTAATATGACCCAAGCAAAGGCCAAGCATCTCAAAGACAGTATGTGTAGCCAGTTCTCACAGATCTTTCAACTGTGCCAGTATGTCATGGTGAGTAACAACAACCCTACCCTCCCCCTTAACCCCACCCTTATTCTCACAGATCTTTCAACTGTGCCAGTATGTCATGGTGAGTAACAACACCCCTATCCTCCCCTTTTACCATACCCTCATTCCTCAAAGATTTCCAACTGTGCCAGTATGCCATGGTGAGTAACAACAACCCTACCCTCCCCCTTAACCCCACCCTTATTCTCACAGATCTTTCAACTGTGCCAGTATGTCATGGTGAGTAACAACACCCCTATCCTCCCCTTTTACCATACCTTCATTCCTCAAAGATTTCCAACTGTGCCAGTATTCCATGGTGAGTAACAACAACCCTACCCTCCCCCTTAACCCCACACTTATTCTCACAGATCTTTCAACTGTGCCAGTATGTCATGGTGAGTAACAACACCCCTATCCTCCCCTTTTACCATACCCTCATTCCTTAAAGATTTTTCAACTGTGCCAGTATGTCATGGTGAGTAATAACACCCCTATCCTCCCCTTTTACCACACCCTCATTCCTCATAGATCTTTCAAATGTGCCATTATGTCATGGCCATGAGTAACAACATGAGTAACAACACCCCTATCCTCCCCTTTTACCCCACCCTCATTCCTCAGCGATTTTTCAACAGCCAGTATGTCATGGTGAGTAGCAACATCCCTACCCTCCCCTCTACCACACCCTCATAGTAACAACCCCGTTAGCCCACCCTCATTCATTAAAGATCTTTCAAATGTGTCATTATGTCATGGTAACAACACCCCTACCCCACCCTCATTCCTCAAAGATCTTTGCATTTATGTCATGGTTACAGCACCCCTACACCCTACACCCTCCCCCCTTTCAGCCTCACAGATCTCTAAACTGCCATGATAATTAACTGAACACAGCCCTTCACCCCACTACTTGTATATGTGAATATATAATCATTACATAAAATAACAATGATTCTAATTGATTGCAGGATAACTCACAGAATGCACCTCTGGTGGGATCTACACTGGAAACCTTACTACGCTTCCTCAACTGGATACCTCTAGGCTACATATTTGAGACCAAACTCATCACAACTCTCATATACAAGGTAATTTCTTTGCTATCTGAGCTAGAGGTTGCTTCTTAATTGTGCCTTTGGGGTAGCCTCTTCCCGAGTTTCGTTACTTGGAGCTGAGCACAAATGTGTCTGTTATTTAATATACAAGGATTATATCTTTAATTACAAATTATTATGCATATAAGACAAACAGTGATTACATTTCAATTTCTTCCCAGTCTCACATAATTTTAAAGTCTTACATTGAATGTCTTTTTCTTCTTTCAGTTCCTCAATGTCCCTATGTTCAGAAATGTTACACTAAAGTGCCTAACTGAAATAGGTAAGTTCCCATTATTTTTAAGTGATCTTGCAATTTGAAAATGAATTGATATCACTCAAAATTGGAAGAATGACGACGTTTTATCTTATGGATACCTTTTATATGCCAATACAGCACTCACTGGGGTGTTGCTATTATTATTAGCTCACATGGTGAGCTTTTGCAACCACTCACTTGTCAAATGTTATCAAGACCTCCACATAACTTGAAAAGCAAATAGTTCATATTTTTTGACAAAAATGGCCTGCATTCCTTGATCTTTTAATATTCAAATGACATTTAGCTTTTGGGTTTTACCATTGGCTTAACACATTGGTAACCGGACAACTCATCCCCTAGACAACTCATCCCTGGACAACTCATCCCCTAGACAACTCATCCCCTGGACAACTCATCCCCTAGACTACTCATCCCCTAGACAACTCATCCCCTGGACAACTCATCCCCTAGACAACTCATCCCCTAGACAACTCATCCCCTGGACAACTCATCCCCTGGACGACCCATCCTTTGGCATGTTTGAGTAATTTAATCTAATATTATTAATTTATATATTATTCAAATGATTAACACGATCCTCTATTTAATACCTCACTTTTGTTATCTAAACAGAACTTCAAAAATGGTTAAGATCTGCACTTCTCACTCTTTCCATTTACATAACAATAGTAAGGTATTAAAGCATGATTCTGTTGTCTTCTGACTGACAAGTGAACAAAGATTTTCTTGAGGGAAATCTGGAAAATTGTTTAAAAAACTATGATATATCATGGTACTACTATGGTATTGTCAAGGAGATTATCAACCAATTAATCTGTAATTTGTTTTGTAAATATTTACCTTTAATTTAACTTTTAATATACAATTTCAATATTATGTTAACATTGATTGAAGAAGCTCCTTTGATGTCAAAGGCTCCTTTGGTGTCATTATATGTGACTGTGTTGTTCATAGTTCAAATATTCTTTAATGCAAAGATTATTTATTCACAGCAGTCACAGATGAAGTTTCTGATGTTCATGTTTCAAAATTATGCAGAGAGAAAACTTTATTTTTTGTCATGAAATATTAAGTCATGTAATATAAGGACAAAATATGAAAGTTTTAATGGCACTGTTTGACCATTTTATTTGTGTCAATAAAGTGAAAAATAATATTTAGAATGATTCAACGTGTATTTAATAAATATTTATTTTCCAAAAAAACGTTTGGCTTCATGTGATAAAGGATGAGTTGTCTAGGGGATGAGTTGTCTTGGGGATGAGTTGTCCAGGGGATGAATTGTCTAGGGGATGAGATGTCCAGGGGATGAGTTGTCCAGGGGATGAGATGTCCAGGGGATGAGTTGTCTAGGGGATGAGTTGTCCAGGGATGAGTTGTCTAGGGGATGAGTTGTCCGTAAGCCAACACATTTATCTGAAATTATTTGAAATGACCCCTTATTGTTGGGTCCAGTGATTAAACCTACTTGTAGGATATCTTCCATCCTGCTGGGTTGGAATCCACTGGTTAGAACCAGAAACATGGTTTAAACTAGAATTTCCCACCAACCCAGTTTATTATCTAGTTTGGTCCTTGATGTTTCCAAATATGGTCTCATTAATGATAACTTAAATATGTTATAGCTAATTGCTTTAATAGACACTGCACCATGGGAACATTGTACCTCCTTCAAAAAGCCAGGTGTCCACAGTCATGAAAATTTCCCTCTTGTCTCAGTTTGTTTATTATATCTTATCAATAATAAAATAAACATATAACCTTATATTGATAGGCCATATACGAGTAGTACTATTAACATCTAAAATATTTTTAGTAACTATCTTAGGCTCATTACTCAAATATCTGAGAGTGATTGTAATGCTTGTTACAGTTCCTTTCCCTGATGTTCTCTCAGTAAACTATGAGAACTGTTTTGTAGAAATAGCATGACAACTCACAAAAAAATTATTATTTTATTTTTTTACATGTTTTTTGTAGTATAATTGTCAAATATTAATAAACAGGGTTGGCTCTGGATACCCATAAGAGTGTATATCTGTGTATATATCAATAGCATTCATTGAAAATAAGTTACAATGTGTTCCTTCTGAAAAAAAAGAATTATGTTTGAAGATTGGATGGGTGTATTTCAAGATTAACTGTATTAATGGATTTGGGTGATTGAAGATGTGAGAATCTTTTAGGATTAGTTGTCTTCCAATTTTAACTGATTTTTACATGGGAACTATTGTAGTTTTGTAGCATAGATGATGTTGAAGTGTTCAAGGTTCAAGTGTCTTACACAAAATGAGATAAATATAGTATATAGAAAAAAGTTACATACTTATCATAACAAAATACTTATCCTGGTGGATTTTTTGCAACAAGCCCTGGAAATTATACCTGTGTTGTAACTGTTGTTTCCCTAATAGCTATCTGGACTCTATTTAATGTATTATATGAGACCACAGTTCTGTCTTAACCTCAAACATCATGCATGTGTACCTAATTTGCTATATATTGATATACAAATAATCAAATAACCTCGGATTGTTATATTTCCAGTTCAAGCAAACCTCTGGCATAACAAATGTGTGTATGTTTGTTTTAGGTGGCGTTCAAGTGTCACAATATGAGGATGCCTTTGTGCAACTGTTCACTCTGACCTTGACCCAGTTAAAACAGATGCTCCCTCTCAATACAAATGTGCAGGTGAAGTATAGCTCTGGACAGGATGAGGAGCAGAAGTTCATACAGAACCTCAGTCTGTTCTTGTGTACATTCCTGAAGGAGCATGGCCAGCTTATAGAGAACAATGTAGAACTCCATGAGCAGCTTTTAGAGGTATGTTTTCTCTCTTGAGTTTTTTATTATTATTAATTGAAATCGTAATTATTTCTTACATAGAAACAGAATTCCTCATGACTGTATGGAAAATGTTTTTTGTGATGTTACCAAAAGGTGGTGACCTATTATTTCAGTCACCATTTTTTGTGACTTTTGCAAGCATTATTTGGTGACATTTATTGTTTAAAATGCTTTGATTCTTTTTTCACCTAGACCCGCTGGTTTAACATTAGCATACATCTATAAATAATATCACAATCATATTTTCGATTTTGCCACGCTTCTGAATTAAATTTTATGAATTTGAATTTTCATTTCAGTCCCTTCATTATTTAATTCTAATCTCTGAAGTTGAGGAAACTGAAATATTCAAGATCTGTTTGGAGTATTGGAATACATTGGCAGCAGATTTATATCGAGAGAGTCCCTTCTCTACTACTATGTCATCCCCACTCCTTATTGGCAAGACAGCCTCGGAGATGCCAGTCAGGCGGAAACTCTATAACCCTGTACTATCAAAGGTTAGTCATCCAGGGACGTGTTTGTGAGGGAGTTTTATTTTTCTGTTTAAAAATGAAAATGTTATTAAGATAAGACATTTTGGGTCAGGCAGCAGTGAAAGATGATCATATTTGTAACTCTTGGTTCAGGATTTTGGGGCTTGTCTACATTGTTATATTGGACCATTGGCAATAAATCTGAAAAATGAATGAATTAAATCATTTAAGTATCAATTCTGGTTGATCCAATGCTCTCAAACCACAATTCAGTATTGTCTCACTTTATCTTCATTAGCTCACGTGTTATTCCGTATTTTAGATCCGTCGTATTATGATCTCACGTATGGCAAAGCCTGAAGAAGTGTTAGTTGTAGAGAACGACCAGGGAGAGGTAGTGAGAGAGTTTATGAAAGACACTGACAGCATCAACATGTATAAAAATATGAGGGAAACCTTAGGTATGGCAGCATTGAAATTGAATCCTCTGCAAAATTGATATCAATCCTTGGCTTGGAAAATAATATAAGATATGAAAAGCAAAAAAAATTCTGAAAAGATTAGGAAACAATGTTCATATTCAAATAAGAAATTCAGAACTTGGACACTATATTAGAGCAATGCAATGTAACATTTGACTGTTATTTTCAATTTTGGATATATTTGAATATAGTCCAATAAACTTTCAATATTAAACTTTTATATACCAATTTTTCTCTCCAATTTTTGTAGTTTACCTGACGCATTTGGACTATGTAGACACAGAGACCATAATGACAGAAAAACTACATAATCAAGTGAATGGTACAGAATGGTCTTGGAAGAATCTAAACACAGTAAGTTCTCCATATCACAAGCTGCGCTAAAAACCTGTATGTGTGATGACTTGTCCTAGAACATGAACACTTTTTAGTCCCATATTTGGGATGCCACAGAACTTTCATGCCTTTCATGCTTCCGTTTAAACTTTCACATATCACATTTTGATAACATTGCGTTTAACTACAATACAACCCAGTGGTTTGGACTTTCAATTTGCCCCTTTTTCCAGTTATGTTGGGCTATAGGATCTATAAGTGGTGCTATGCACGAGGAAGATGAGAAGCGATTCTTAGTGACAGTAATCAAAGATCTTCTTGGACTTTGTGAGCAGAAACGTGGCAAGGATAATAAGGCCATCGTTGCCTCAAATATTATGTATGTTGTTGGACAGTACCCACGATTCATGAGGGCACATTGGAGATTCCTCAAAACAGTCGTCAATAAACTATTTGAATTCATGCATGGTAGGTTTCATCAGTACTATTTTTCCAGAAAGTTTATTTGATGAATAGCCAACAGTTACTTAAGAGAAAACAGGAAATGAAGGAAATAAAATAACATTGAATGAGATCTTTTGAATGAATCGCAATTGTAATAAGACTATGGTCCTATAAATATTATCACTCTCCTTGTCATGTACCCCTTACCATTATTAGAAGTGATTTGGACTGAATCCTTTATACATGAAAATGTGAACATGTGAAATTAACTGTTTTACTAATTTTGATCCGTTTGATATTTTCAGAAACTCACGATGGTGTACAAGACATGGCTTGCGACACATTTATAAAAATAGCACAAAAATGTCGACGGCATTTTGTCCAGGTTCAGGTTGGTGAAGTTATGCCGTTTATAGAGGAAATCCTGAATGGCATCAATGCAATCATCTGTGACCTCCAGCCCCAACAGGTAAATATGTCCAGCAATTGTAAAGTGTTGTATAAAAATGATTCTTTATACGAGGGGTGATCAGGAATTTCTGGACCGTTGGCTCTATTTTTGCCATTTTTTATTCTTTCTTAGTGATCACCCCTCGTATAATTTATTTATTTCATCTTATGGAAAATTTCTACTGGCATATTGTATTCTATGTCATTTATTTATTAATAATCTTGAAATATCCATCAAATTGAACTTATAATTAATTCTAAATAAATAAATTTTTATTTCATCATATGGACAATTTTACTGACTACTGGTATATACAGATGAACAGTTTTACATAACTTACAAAAATAAGTTGCATGTTTTTATAACATGTGAAATCTTCTATTGTTTTAGGTGCACACGTTCTATGAGGCAGTTGGTCTCATCATTAGTGCACAAACAGACCAAGCACCTCAAGAACACCTCATAGAAAAATACATGTCCCTACCAAACCAGGTCTGGGACCGAATAATCAACCAAGCCACACAGACAGTTGATGTCCTTAAAGATCCAGATTCTGTGAAACAGCTTGCTAATATTCTCAAGACTAATGTCAGGGCTTGTAAAGCTCTAGGTCATCCTTATGTAGTACAGGTTAGTGGGATTTATGTCCCTAATTGAAACTATGTCAATGACCTTTAAATTGAAAACTTTGTACCCTATTATCTATGTCACCACCACAAGTGTTGACATATTGTAATAGTCTCCAACTTTTTTGTGGCAGCAGTTGGGGTTCGGTGTCTGTAACAATGGCAGGTGGTCACATTTTGCATGTTGACTTGTATCTTATTTGATGACAGCCTCTGTTAATTGAATCAACAAATATTCCAACTTTGATTATGATGATATATATCATTAGAATGTTATTCAATGTGGTTCTAATGTTACACCATTCTTCATGATTCCAGCTTGGGCGTATCTACCTCGACATGTTGAACGTGTACAGGGTGATGTCCGAAAATGTAAGCAGTGCTATAACACGTAATGGGGAACAAGTTGTCAAACAACCTCTCATAAAAAGTATGCGAACTGTGAAAAAGGAAACCCTGAAGTTGATCTCTGGATGGGTTAGCAGGTCGACAGATCCACAAATGGTAAATTGGATATTTTAGTTAGATAAGTTACAGAATTATTTATGAACGATTAGGAAATGATCTAACTTGAGATAATCCTGATTGATTACTCTTATGTGCAAAATTATGTTGAATTTGGAACCATAATAAATCTATTTTGACATGCCCTTTATTATTGATTGTTAATTACAAAAACAAAAATACTTCAAAATATACCTCTACCAAGGTAGAGTTGCCTTGCATTTGTGTATTAATTATGTCCAATCTTTCACATGATGTCAAGTGTTAATTGACTACAAGAGAAATAGACTCATTTGTACTTGCTACTCCCCACATATGTAGAGTCGCCTTGCATCTTAATTATGTCCAAATTTTCCAAGTTGCAGAGAATTTCCTACCACTACTGTTAGATCCAGTGTTAATTGACTACAAGAGAAATAGACTCATTTGTACTTTCTACTCCCCACATATGTTGAGTTGCCTTGCATCTTAATTTTGTCCAAACTTTCCAGGTTGCAGAGAATTTCCTACCGCCACTATTAGACCCAGTGTTAATGGACTACAAGAGAAACATCCCAGCTGCTAGGGAACCAGAGGTCTTGAGCACCATGGCAACTATTGTCAACAAACTTGAGGTGAGAAAATGACACATTTGAACTTCTTTAACACAAGCTAATTGCCTAAGTTATTTTTAAAAGTTCTTTATATTATATTACTAAAATTCAAATGTGGTTGTGTTATAAAAATAGGAACTTTGAACGCCCTTTTATACAAACTCAAAACAAATTTTCAACTCAATGCTGAGCACTGAGCAGTATAGTGCTCCCACCATTCTGTTTATGACATTGACTGTTGAATTTGACTTTCATGGCAACGTAGTACCCCGCAATGATAGTGTTTGATTATTTCAGGGTCACATAACAAAGGGTATTCCACAGATATTTGATGCAGTGTTTGAGTGTACATTAGAAATGATAAACAAAGACTTTGAGGAGTACCCAGAACAGAGGACCAACTTCTTCCTATTGTTACAGGCTATCAACCTTCACTGTTTTCCAGGTAACATTTAAGCAGTTGTTTCTGTTGTCATAATTCTATATTCCTGTTTCCATATGTTTAAATAACTCAGTTTGTGAATGTACAGATACTTTAGATTTTTTATTCAAAAGATGTTCGATATTATCTTATAAACTCCTATCAGTTGTTTTACAAACAAAGTGGATCTTCATTTTATTCATTTTGGCCATTGGATTGATTATGAATATTTAAAGCTAATTAGTACATGTTTGGTTGTAGCTTTCTTGGAAATCAAAGCAGAACAGTTCAAGCTAGTATTGGACTCTATTATCTGGGCGTTTAAGCACACCATGAGAAATGTAGCAGACACAGGATTAAACATTCTATATGCCTTACTACAAAATGTTGGCCAGGAAGAGAGTAGTGCTCAAAGTTTCTACCAGACCTACTATACTGATATCTTGCAGCATGTTTTCTCAGTTGTTACTGATAGTTCTCACACAGCAGGTATGTCACATCAAATACAGGGATTCTCTTGTTAGGCAGAACCAAAAATTTTTGAAAAGTAGCAAAAAAAGTGCAGGGAAAATATTTTAACCTCTTGAATCCCAGGCTCAAAATCGGTTGAAACCAGAGAATTTTTCTTTAGATGTTTAACTTAGTAAAATTAGATGGCAGAGATCATTTCTGCACATTTTAAAACAATTTTTGTGTAAATTGGATGAAAATTGTTCAAACAAGAGGAATTTTAGTGAAAAAATTTTCATCACTCAGTTTCAAGGTCATTTTTGAGGTGACGAGAAATCTCGTCAGTCCAGGTAGTCCAGAGGTTAATGATTATTTTAGGCTTCTCTGTATAAGTTATTTGTTAAGAAACTCAAAGGGCAATAATTAAAATCAAAACCATATGAGCCATGATATATAAATATGCATAATGATTGCTTTCAGGTTTGACCATGCATGCAACTATCTTAGGGTATATGTTCAGTTTGCTAGAATCCAATAAGATCACAATACAGCTCAGTCCTCCAGACATGCCTGCAGCGCAGAACTTACAATATGTGCAACAGTTCCTGGCCAACCTCCTCAAGGCTGCTTTCCCACATCTAAATGAGTAAGCATTTTCATTTAATTTAACTTTTTTCTGAAGATGATTCATATTATATCAAGAAACTATCAGTTACTTGCTGCCATTATACATCAATAACCTGATACATCGATTTTAGAAATGAGAAATCCACTACTTTAATAGAAGCACTTTACCCAATGAAATACAGGGTGTTCCAAAAGTAACAGGACTGGTGCTGGCATTTTGTCATTTTTGCACCAAGGGTCTTCAAATTTTCACAACTTTTACTTTGAAGTATTGCAACTTAAATTCTAAAGTTTCAGAAAAAATGATGAAATTCGGTTAGAGTTATGGTTACTATAGTAACATGACATTCCAATACCCGGGGCAACTTTTTTTCCTGAAAATGTGATATCTAACATTTTTGTACTACTGAAGAACGTATCTAATTCACCTATTATAATACAACATTTCTTGTTTATTTTATTAGTTGCTTTGTTGTAAAGGTGTTGCTATACAACTCAGATTCAAGTATAATTTCATAATGATAGTAACATTTATTCAATTTCCGGGAATATATCACAGTGTATAACAGTCTGAACAATTCACGATTGAGTTTTTGAAAAGACCCAATTTGAAGCCATTCATCTACCTTGATAGCGCACCTGCCCGCAGGTTGGCATTAAAGACCATGCAGCTATAGAGGAACTAGGTCTTGAGGTCTAAAACCATACTCCTCTGATCATGCAATATCTAATTTTTACTTATATTGAGAACGGAATGCTAATCAGTGCTGTAAGACCTTTAAAGATGAGAATGACGTTCTGCAAATTGTCCAATCGACCCTGCGTGACATGCCCTCAAATGGGTTCACTCATGTGTTTGGGTCATGGATACAAAAGTACTACTCTTGTACTGACCAAAGAGGAGCCTCTGTTTCAAAGTAGAGGATACATAGGAATATCAAATGATGTAAAACAAATGTAATTCCCACCAGTTGTTGCATTTCAACTTTGATGGTACAAGGGATATGGAATGAACAAAATGCTTAATGTCTCTGTAACTTTGCGTGGAATGTTGCCCCGGGTATTGTGATGTCATGTTACTATAGCAACCATAACTCTACCCAGGTTTCACATATTTTGTAGAAACTTTGCAGTCTTAGTAACGATACATGAAAGTACATTATGTAAAATTTTGAAGACGATTGGTGCATATTCAACAAAATGCCAGCACCAGTCCTGTTACTTTTGGAACACCCTGTATATCCAATGCATGTGTTTACTGTTTGTCCATGATAGAACTCTTTTGGAATGAAGAAATCCAGTTTTGGATGTATAAAGTGTGGCTGATTTTTTCTACTTTCACTGAATTTCAGAATGCAGATTGAGGTGTTCATAAAAGGACTGTTCAGTTTTAACCAGGACATCCCAGCTTTCAAGGAACATCTCAGGGACTTCCTTGTGCAGATTAGGGTAAGTCTCTTAGATATACTAGTTATACTTTGCATCATACGTGAAATATTTGTGTACTGTATGGCTGCATCTATATGTGTGGACCACCAATAAGGATTGAGATGTCACCGCCAAATAATGAAAACCATTTATGTCATCAAATAAGCTACATTTTCTTGTTGTTCTTTGATACCCTGTGCTTGTGTTGGGGACCCCTCTATTCAACCTTCGGCACTGTTACTAAGTTTCGATACATTTCCAACCAATTGTGTAGAAATCTAATAAATTATTGTTGTATTTCCAGGAGTTTGCAGGGGAGGATAACACAGACTTATTCCTTGAGGACAGAGAAATAGCTATAAAGACAGCACAGGATGAGAAGAGGAAAATACAGATGGCTGTACCAGGTACTGAATCTATACACATATTAATTTGCTCCTTTTATATTATGTGTCACCATTGCAGTCGTTTTCTGTGCTCTTTATGAGGTTTTTAAAAAATGATTATCTCACTTGAAGTTCTTTTAATACACAGAAGCCTCAAATTGTGTCTTTAGAAATCAACTTAAAGTTTTTGTGGGGAGTTTTCAAAGAAGACCCAGTATTGAAAAAAATTGGACCTTATTGATTGCCTCCTTCCCATTCGATGTAAAAATTGCATTCAAATTTTTTTTAGGTATTATTAACCCCCACGAGATACCAGATCAAGAAATGCAAGATTGACTAAATGGTAATGCCAACAATGTGGCACCACCTAGACCTCGCTTACACTGCTAAACTGCACTACATCCCAATTCAGAGATATCTAGTCTCAAACATGCTGTACAGAGCCAGCTGACATTCAGGCAACTCTTCATTTATGATTGTACAGAGCTAGCTGATATTCAGACAACTAAGTACGAAAGTTCAGGCCTAGTTCTTGTGGACATGGGCAAGATGTAAGATGTCTCAAGTTTCTGTTATGATGTGTTCTGTGAATCACATTGACCAAAAATGATTGACATAATGTGTTTGCAATTACTTTTTGTTTTCTTATCATTGTTCTGACAATGTTAAGCATTTAAAAGATTTGCATGCTTATTGAACAGATCTCTCATTCTTTTAATACAACTTTGTAAAATGATCATGATAACAGAAATCTTCAATAAACAGTGGAGATGAGAAATAACATTATTTTCATAGAGTCTACAAAATCTGTAGTTTGGTTTGTTATAACATGAACTGTTTTGAAATAATCCATTGCAACAGTCCTCATCAAAGGAATGTTTGGTGTACTGTATGGTAAAAAGGACAGAGAACTCACTCTCTATTTTATTGTACTATATCTCATATCATATCTACAACTGAATGGAATTTTGTAAACCAAAGCATCAAACTAACGTGAATTATATCATGGCTGTCTAATGCTAAATGTAACAATGAGACACGTGATATGAAGAATGTAACCAGTGCAATGTTTGAACATTACAATCATGGAAAACATAGAAAGGATAAAGATAGATATAAACTGGGGAATGAGAGATATGCTATTTCTGAAGAATGAATGAGAAAATATGACTGTACATTAATTTACTCGAGTGATAATGAATTTGATGGCATGAGTGGGAAATTATTCAAATTCTGTACATATTTTTCAATATTCAGCATACACAGGTTGAGTGTTTGTACTTTGTGTACTGGTCCTAGAAAATAGCAATGTGTTTGTATATTATGGACACATCTTTATTGTACATTTTAAGTAGGCATAGCGAGATCAGTATTTAAAATGTAAGTAATGTTTTTGTACTATTTGTTAAAGTGAGCAGATTGTTCAACCAAAAATGAGAACTTAGAGTAGATTCAGGTGGTTTCTATAGAAACAGCATTGTAAAAAGACCCCTTAGTTCCTTGTAAATACAGCATAGCATCACATTACGTCTTCATTGTAGAGTAAACATTTTCACACATAATGTCACAGTTGTCATGAAAGTACAAAGTTCCCATGATTTAATTATTGAATGTCCACTATTCTTGTGGAAGTCTATTTTAAAGTCAAAATTGAAAAATGTGACATCCCACCAGGGGTTATGAGAAGCGTGAACAATTTGCTTTGAGAAATTGGTCCTTTTGTATTGTAATTCATATCGCCTCTCATTTTGTATTGTAATTCATATTGCCTCTCATTTTGTATTGCAATCATTGCCCATGTTTTCTACAGTCACTGTAAGGAGATGTGATGAGACATGTAATATATTTAGTTTAAGAAGCTAGTTTCTTGTTGGAAATCATGGTCTTGCCTGACAGGAAAATCATCCCAGAAGCACTTAAAATGTGTTCCTGGGAATCTATAAATTGTGAATCTCATTTTGTCCTTGTGCTATGAAGTCATTAGACTGAAAATGATCCATGTGGGGCCAATATAAAAAAAAGCTAATCATTGCTAATTTCACAATTATTTTTTGCCTTTAGTGTACATTTTCTGATGTTTTGTAAAAAATAACTGCAGTTTTTAAAAATTGTTAATCTTACATTTGTATGATGTCATACCACAAGGACAAAATGTATTGCAACATTATCCATAAACTAGATAGAATTCATGGTTAATTCTAGGATGAGAATGACACACATTTATATTTATTTTGCAAATCCCAAGGATTTATTGATATGAGAGAATGCCAGTTTCATGGCAGCATGACTAGGATTTGAGAGTTCATTACTACATCAAATATGTGCATATCTGAGTTCACTGTATATATTAAACTCATTAACAAATAATAACAAAAAGAATGGTTGATCTACTGTATGTGTTTTGGATTGAAGGTATTTTAGAGCTAGACCAAGATGGTGATGATGACTGCTTGTGCACTACCTCCTTTTAAAACAACATTTGGTTATTTTCCCATCTGTTGTTTATGTCATAGCATTTTGTACTGGCAATGAAATATCTTCCTAGACCTTGTTTTCCATTAAGAAATAAGAAATAGTCAGATAGTAGGTAGTGTAAAGGTTTCTATTTTTTAAATGTAGAAATGCACGATCTTTTGTGTAAAATCAATCATAAATGGCACCTATATTTTGGTTATACAGTTTAAGTGGAACACCTCTGTACATGGAACACCTCACAAGTGGAACAGTGTTTTGTGGTCCCGATGGTGTTCCACGTACACAGGTTCTACTGTACATGTAAATGAAAATAACCAGAGCTGAATTGTGGAGGTATTATTAATTAAAGTGACTCTATGCATACTTTTCAGTATTCTTTATCAAAATAAAGCTTACTATTTTTCACCCCAGTATTTTCAATGGATTGATAAGTACTCAGTTGTACCTCAAAGACAAATCTTTAATATGCATAGTGCCTCTTTAATTAAGGAAAATTTCCATTGAACGACATCATGTATATTCTGTTTCTTTATGTTTTGAATAAAGCGCCAAACAAAGTATACCTGACATTTGTTATTACATATAAATGCATTTAGTGATAGAGTTAATCCGTAATCTGATGGTCCATCCCATCCCACTCGGATTCCATTCTGCTCTTTTAAGGAATCAAGTCCAAGATGTTTTGATATATTGGTCCATATGGATGAATTTGTCTAATGAAATCCCAATACATCAGTATTAAGAGAATCCCACT
The DNA here is from genome assembly GCA_903813345.2 of Owenia fusiformis. NCBI lineage: Eukaryota > Metazoa > Annelida > Polychaeta > Sabellida > Oweniidae > Owenia > Owenia fusiformis. Next base: position 20,195,539 of record CAIIXF020000008.1, on the reverse strand, counting down.
TATATCTCACACAAAATCCTTTTTATTTCTGCAAATCGTAGATTTTTTATTCAGCTACTTTGATTTTGAAAACAAAATCATTACAAAAATACTGGATAATAAAATACATTTTTCACAAAATAGCTTTTCACATCAAATAATTGTGTTCACAAAAATACAATTTTCTAACAAGCTATAACTTTTAACTTAGCAAACGGATATAGTATCTTCAAACTTCAAGACATATGTGAAATACATGTACCCCCAAACAAGTATCGAAAGATTATTTACTTATACTCACAAAAATCAACCCTATTTTGGAAAATAGAGTCACAGAAGCAAACATTTTCGACAACTTCCAATGTTTGAACACAATACGAGTCCATTTCTCGTGTCTAATGCTAACAATTATGAAAATACAGTCCAAGGTAATTATTATTATTTGTTGGAATCCGTATAGATGGAGATCATATATGCAAAGAAAAAAAAACTAGGAATCCCTGGTTTAAGCAAAGCTTAGTTGCACACAAATGTCTTTTATTTTAACCTTTCTCCTTTGTGTCTCTGGAGTATCTCTATATTAGACCTTTCCAATAAATCCTGTCTTCTTTTGTTGAATGAACGAAGTGGTATATTGGCTCAATTTGTAACAAAATTAAAATAGGAAATTTTTAATATTTGGCAATATGTTAATCCTATTTCTGCTCTGAAACTATAAAAATGGTATGACAACCAATAGATGGCATCATTTACTGGATTGGTTTATTGTAGTATGTAAAACTCCTCATCCCTCAACTCACTTCTTTAAATTGACCACATCAAGCTGAAAATAGAAAGTACAAGTAATGAGTAGGTTTAACAATATGTACAGTACTGAAAGGGCTCTATTTACAATGACTAGTGACTAATCATAAACTATCATAACTCGATAACATTTTACTTGAGAATCAAGTCTTGCATTTTAAATTGTTATACAAGTACAGTATAATGCCATTGGGTGTAGGCCTCAAAAACCTCCCCTCCCTCTATATGCATAATATGTCAAGGTAATTTTAAAGATAACAAGTTATGAATTTTTAAAAATTTATCTGCATTCTCCAGAGAATTTTTCTCAAAAGGGTATCTTATTCACTATAACAGAATGAAGGCTGTAAATATTGTGTAAGTGTAAATGGTGTATAAAAGTGGCAATTTCAAAATCTATGTATTGGAGAATGCTAACTATTTACACAACAATTGTAATTTTGCCCCCATCCTGGGCAGAATGTAGATATCCTACCTGGTAGTGTGTATCTGCAGCTTGGAAACCAAATACTTGAGAGTAAAAGTTAAATTCTCCATCAAGTGCTTTCTGCACATTCTCTGCCTTACGGAATCCATGCTGTTCACCTGGAAAATATTTGTATTCATAAGTTAGTATTGATTTGTCAAATAAGTCAGATTGTGAGGTCAAGTGAAGAACTAGCTGGCTTCTAACATGTTAGGCAATATAAAGTCTTCAAGGAAACAATCTTTAGGAGCCGACTAAGAAAATATACCCTGCAACATACAGAGTGTAGTTATAAACTACCAAAGCTCTATTTTAAGAAGCGAAGATGAACAAATGCAAAGGGTAAATACAATAAATCATTTGGTATTCATCATACAATCATTTCATTAACAATTAGCCTGGAAAATATATCATAGCCTGGCATATCACATGTAATGTATAATTGTGAAATATGAAAGATCATTTATGAATGGCGTTCTGAAGCCAAACAATAAGACTATATTAGGCATGTTTATGTTTATAAAAGATGTTCATTCATGTTTTTGATTGTCTGATATCTTGCCTTGTGCCTTACCTTGGAACAAGACATAGACAGTTGGGAGTCCCTTTTCTTTGATAGCATTGTACATCATCTCAGCTTGGTTTGGAGGAACAATCTAGAAAAAGAAAACTTGTACCCAATATTCAGTATTTTTAGGCCGGAGATCTTATATTATTGTAAAGTAATGGGCCACTTGTTTCAATTGATTTTCTTCCAATTTCTCTTCTGACAGTTAAATTCTTATTGATTCTCGGCCCATTATGAATTGCTGTTCCTGGAACGAATGTTTGAAAAGGAAATTTTGGTGATTCAGAAACTGTTTTCTGAACAAAGCTAGCAGTTTATAGTTTCATGTCAAATATATTCAATATTTTCAACCTTGATAATTGTAAAAATTAGGAAAATGCATTACACATTAGAGACCAACCTTATCTTCATCTCCTTGGAATAAAGCTAAAGGGCAGTTGAAGTTTTTGATATGATGAATGGGGGAGCGTTCCTGGTATGTTGCTTTGGCCTGAGGGTAAGGGCCAATGAGGTTGTCAAGGTAACGACTCTCAAACTTGTGGGTATCAGCTGCCAAGGCTTCACAGTCTGCTACACCATAGTGACTTGCACCTAGCAATAACAATACAAATTATATAATCATATGATGTAATAGTGCCTATATTTGTATGATAACATATTGAACAAAGCATGGTGAAAATGGTTTGTAAAATTGACATATGTGATTAAACTCAGAAACAAGCATGATGTAATTCTAAAACTTGAATAAAAGATATTCTAACAAGTTTTCAGGAATTTGCATTTCACTTTCAAACAGTTTATTAATGATTTAATTAAAACATAAAATCTAGCTAAAATTTTACATTCAAAAATTAGTTATAATATTATTATTAGCTATTGTGGCCTAAAACAGACTTTAGCAAGTCACTATTAATGACAATGTTCACAACACAATTGTGGCCCTTGTGTCAATATCGTGACTCTACGACTATTTAAATATTCTACTATAATAAACTCATTCTTTCAAGATATTTCTATTCATTCATGACTTCAAAACTCCTTACCCCTAGTTCCCCACCATGTTCAGGCTGCAAACACTTCATTGCAACCACCCCCAGGCTGCTGAGCCTCCACCCTCCCAAAATGGGCTACAACATACCTGCTTTGAATACATCCTGGAACGCGAGACAAGCCAGTGTAGTGTAACCACCTGCACTACCTCCATCTATACACAGCCTTGCCGGATCTACTTTCTTTTGGTCGGCCAAAAACTGAGCCCCACTACAACAGTCTTCAACATCTGTTATTCCCCAACTGAAAATAACACCAGTATTATGCATTTGTTCATTTCAAATAAAATTGATCTATAAATTTCTGTATTTGTCATTTATATTATTGTTGGGATTTCAAACTACAATTGGTAAATGGATACTTATTATCCATGATTTTCTTTAATACTGTTAAATCTTTTTACATTTATGAAGGTATTTGCTTTTGAAAGTAATACAGACAGATGGGGCATGCAAATAATGTACATTTACATGTACAGTGAAACCTGTCTAAGTGTAACACCTTTGGTTCCTCTAAAAAGTGTTCCACTTGGGAGGTGTTCCATTTATAGACGTTCATTTAAAATTAAGTTAGTTGGTCTTGGGACTCTGAAAAGTGTTCCACTTACAGAGGTTACAGAGGTGTCCCACTTCTAGAGGTGTTCCACTTTACAGGTTTCACTTTATATTGCTTTATGATTAAGCACAGTACAGTACTTTGATATGAGTTGGTTAGTCTAAGCATTACAAGACATAACTGTTACAACATCCAAGCAGATTATTCAGCACTTTTATTTCTCCCTCTCTACAGGGTGTCAAAAAACAACGGCACCCCCCTCTACAGCAAAAAGTACTTAATGTTACATGGCGTGTCATATCTCATTTTAAAGACAATTTAATTCTGGAGTTACCTGAGAAATTTCAGCTTTATATCATATAATTTAACAGATTTACAGCTGATTCTTAGTAGTTTGTATGACCACTAGTTGCTGCTCAAACAGCAGCATATCTTGATGGATAGGATTTCAATAAAAATTCACATAAAGGTGTAGCATTGCATAATCCTCTTAGCACTTTCCTCACATTCTTCCGAATTACACCCTTACTGTATCTTTTTTCAAGAGGCTCTTTGTCCATCAGTTCCTATACCCTGTTTTTCAGAAATGAACCCATATGTTCAGTGCAGTTGAATTCTGGGGTAATTCTTTCATATTTCACTTTCTGAAGATTTGACTTTTAACCAGTAACAGAACAGCAAACAAAGTGCCGAAGAAGCAAACTTTGAAACGATGTGGCATTTTTAATATTTAGTTTTATCAAATGAAATTTGATGAGTAACTCCAGAATTAAATTATCTTTCAAATGAGGTATGACACGATATGGAACATTAAGGACTTTTTGCTGTAGAGGGGGGTGCCGTTGTTTTTTGACACCCTGTATATTGAATAGAATAAGAGATCATAAACTGGTAATGTTCAAAATAATATTTGACATTGTAACTAAAATGATTGGATTTGGAAAGTCTTCCAAAAATTGTCACTTTAAGGCAATAAAAGCATTGGAATTTGATCAATCTTCTTCACTTACTTCATCCTCAAAGCATTTCGATATTGCTTCCCATACCCTGTGCTCCCTCTATAGTTTACATCTAGAACTGCAAAGCCGCGAGTGGTAAAGTATTGGTAGGTTAGGGACAAATTGCTTGAGCACCGCGATGTTGGACCACCATGTACTCTAACTAGCAAGGGGGGTAAGGAATCCTCTGGCCCAGTGAAGTCTTTATTCTAATGATATCAAGCATAATCTTACTAATATGACATTACTATATAATATGCAATTCTGGTACACACTAGAAAAACTCCAGGACAAAATGTCAATTTTCATTGAGAAAGTAATCTAAGGATAGATGAACCATTTCCTTCTTCATTCTTAATGTTTATGGATGGTAGATTTAGTATATTTTTGTTATCCTTTTCAAATAGTAAATTACTTTCACAAAACATCAAATTGATATCTGCCCAGCTATTTCTAAAGCTAGAAAGAACATCAACACAATTGGGGAAAATGTACATTACAAAGCATTGGTGAGTATATTACAAAGTGTTGGTTACAACATATAATGTTTGACTATAAAGTACAATACATAGTCTAATTTGCAATACTATCCCTTTCTAATATCGGACAATTATTTTTTTCTTCTTGCAGTAGTCTCCACAGGATTTTTTCTCAAGTGGGTGCAAAATTCTCATTGTCACAATGCAGACCACCAAAATTGGCAAAACATGCCAATTTTTCATGATTTTCTCATTTTCAAGTGGGTGCTAATGGATTTTCAGGCATGTTTTCAAAATCTCAGGGGTTTCTGGGCCCACTTGCTTTAATGCTGGGGAGATCACTGCCTCGGCTGTACTCATGTTAACATTAGAGAGAGAATGTTAAAAGAGATAAGGTATCTGCAGGAGAGTCATTATGGGGGTCATGTATAAGTAAGTATAATTCAAAATATATCATCTAATTTGATATTTTCTGAAATACTGGATCAAGTTACTTTAGTATTTGAGAGAATTCCCATTCCAACCTGTTATTGTCCAAGAATAAGGGCTCTTTATTTTTCAAGAGGTCTTTAATTTTTGCCATTCTAAAAATGTTGACCACACCTATGCCAATTTTGACCAGAATATGGAAATTTTATCCCCAATATTCTCAAATGTCATCTCTTTTGAGGAAATGGTGGGTCATATGCGAAGATTCAAAATCTTCCTGGCTTAAATTTTCAATGGAGCTCACATACATATTTTCAGAGCCCCCATGCTACAGGTAGAAGCAAAATATGAGACCAATTAAAAGCACCAAGCACCATGACATTTCACTCAAAGACATTGATTGGGATACAATACTAAACATACTTTAATTTTTGGGCATTGCGATACTGTTTCCCATAGCCCGTACTACCCCTGTAATTTACATCCAAGATGGCAAAACCACGGCTAGTGAAGTAAGCATATTCTAAGTTAAGTTCTGAGGAAGTAGCTGCAGTTGGTCCACCATGTACTTTAACAAGCAATGGTGGAAGGCTTCCTTCGGGTCCAGAGTAATCTTTGTTCTGCAAGTTGAAATAATAACAATGCTTAAAGTATTAAAAACTTAAACCTAATACAGATTCATTGGTAGATTTGATCATCAGACCAAGTAATGGTGGAAGGCTCCCTTTAGGCCCAGATAAATATTTGCTCTACAATATGAAATAATAACTAAATGCTGAAAATGTAAAGATGATGATTCATTAATGAATAAGCAATTATTTAATAGTGGAGTTGATTGAAATAAGCTGCTAACAATATATCTAAATAAATACATACCGGTATGTAATAAATATTATTAAGCACCTCATTAAAATACTCAAATCTGATTGGTTAAGAGCTGCAAGGTCTATTGCCATACGTGGCAGCATCTTTTATTTATCTACATAAACGTACCCCCGCACCCAATATTTAGAGGGGGCTCATATCTGAAGAACATTTCCGAATTTTTATAAAATCACACAGATACTGCCTGGCTTCCAAGATGCAAAAATAATTTGCATAGGTAGTGTATCTTGAACACCATTTTTTATGAATGCTGGGGACGCAGTATTAAAAGGATAGTCTCAAAATATATAGGTCTGGGAAATGTTAAAGGCATACTGCGTCGCTATAAAATGAATTTCACTACTATTTTTACAATTGTATTGATATTTGGTGTCAAATACACATATCTTGGTATATTTGAAGTCCCAAAACGGCTTAGTTTCAGAAATATCCCAAATCTAAATTCAAAAATGACCGTTAGCTCCGCACCCTCCGCTCATTTGCTCCGCACCCAATATTTCCCACAGGCTCTGTCTGCATAGGGTGGTAAATTAATCGAAGGAATATGATATTAACCAAGCGAGGTGCATAATAAAATAAATACTGAATGACCATGAGGTGGATGCCAGAATACCTATCCGAGGAAAAAAATATAATAGTATTTTTTTTGAGGATAGGTATTCTGGCATATCCACCTCATGGTCATCCAGTATTTGTTTAATAACATTTTGGGTATTACATTTAGTACAACTACCAGTGTTACAGATCTTGTACAGGACAATTTTGAGCCAAAAAGTACAAAAATGTGTTAATATAATGAAATCTTGGTCTCAGAGATGTCTCACATTATTAGGCAAGATAACATTAGCAAAGTATTTTCTTTCCTCACAATTTTCATATTTACTGCAAAGTTTTATATTGCCTGAACATCTTCTTAGAAGAATTAAGAGAGTGATATTTAAATTTATATGGGACGAAAGGGAAATTCAACGAAGAAGATTATTGAAAATATGTTCCAGAAAGAGTTAAACGGGAAATAATTGTACAAGACTTTAAAAATGGAGGATTAAAAATGATAAAAACATTTGATATGCAATACGCTCTAGCATTTAAATGGGTCAAACAGCTGCAAGAAAATGGAAATGGCAGTTGGAGGAAAATACCTCTGTATTTGTATGGTACCCTATGTAAAGATGTAAGCATATTTCAATGTGATAATGATTTTAAAAACATTGTGAATACTTGCAAATTGTTAGGATTTTATAGAGAACTATTATATCTATAGAAATCAAACAATAAGTTCAAAGACAGCTCTATTTTTGGCATAATAAAAATATCAAAGCTACAGGTAAAGAATTGTATTTTCAAAGCTGGATTAAGCGTTGAATAAATTTTATATGTGATGTTTGCAAAAATGGCCAGATCATTTCTTATGATGAAATTGTTTCCTCAGTAGGCAGAAATGCTGAAACATGGATGCAATATCTAACTTTATACTTCAATGATACAGATGTGCAGTATTTAAATGTTCAAGATTTTAGGAAAATTTTAATAGAAAGACAGGTTTGAATAAAAAAAACATTGAATAAAACAGTAGGAACAAGAGTTGATAATATATGTATATGAAGCCCTTAAGTAAAACCCCATAATGTTATGTTGAATCCATTTTGTTGTACCAATTACAATACTGATTTCCAAACTGGAGACATTCCCATTCAGTTGACTGTCAAAACTGTATCCTTCACTTTAAGCCTTGACCGAATGTTTCAGTTAAAAGTGTCAGGATATAATTTGGACAGCCAACATCAAGAGAGGTAAAAATTTAATATTATTACAATGAGAATGAGTTGCATCTTACCTTTGGTGGATAGAAGTATCCATATGAGATAGCATCGTTTGCTGTCGGCCACTTTATCTCAGTAGGAATACTGAAGTACTCTTTATCTATTGCAACCTTCTTTGATTCACGTAATACCTCCGTCTGCAAAGATTATTTCAAATAACAGAGATTAGTACAACCCTAGTCTGCATCATCGACAAACAGTGATGTGCAAAACTGTTTTAACAGTAACATGCGGAACTAACTTTGATCGTTAATTTGAGTTTTTGAGCTACAGATGTTTAAAAATCAAGGATTGCGAGTCACATACTGCACCATTTTTCTTCAAACTTGTTCCATTCAAAGCAAAACAAACTTGCCTTTCTGTTGGTGCATTGCTTTATTTTAAGGAGTCCCTCGTTTTAGCAGCGTTTTGGTCCCCAGCTGTTACTAAGCCTTTTCACAGCTGGACCAAAATGCCGCTGGAAGTAAGGACTCTGTATATCAGAATAATGTACCAACAGAGAGGCGGTCAAAGTTAATACCGCATGAGTAAGAAATAATGTAATAATTTTTTTGGAAGTCCACTTTCAAATCTGTTTCCTTATCTAGGTAAATGTGATTCACGCTTCATAATACACTGTTATATAGAATAGCGGGCACAATCTAAGCAGATGACTTCAAGAGATTTTAAATCAGACAACCCATTCACATTACAAAATGTCACTACCTACCAGTGGTTGCATTTATAAAAGTTTAACCACTTATTACACTTAAATGAAAACAAACAGGAATGAGGCAGAAAATTCAAGAATAACATTTTTGTGTGACCATGAATATTTCATTATAATTCCATGGCATACCTTTTTATTTCTATTTAGTTAATGCAACAAATCTTTCAAGAGAATTTGATAAAATCAATACATTTTAAGCTGTCTGATCTAAGCTACAATTTTTTCATCTGCATCTTAGTGACTATGTTTTTCATTGAGTAGTTTACTTTTTCCACTTCTGGCTATTCAAGTGACATATTTTAGTCTCATTAATGTCATTCATATTGATGTCGTTCTCTAGATGCCTATGCTTCAGCTGTCATTGGTCAGTGATTCCTCTCTATATGTTGAGGTTTATCCTTTTTATTATTAACTTATTGTAATGTCCTGTGCCATGAAATTGTCATGGAGATTATTTTAAATGCAAGAGAGGGGAACGTAGAATTACAAAGAATATAATGCAGAGAGGATGTTTCATTGATAGGTATTGTTGCATTTCTTTAGCTCAAGGCTTTTGGTGTCGATTCTATACAATTCAGTGGGCAGAGGCCTCATTATCCGGTCGACGCACCGCAAATCGCAATCGCAACGTAAATATTTAGCGAATCGTACGCAAAACGATATTATGAGGTCATCTCAAAGGCACTCTAGCGCAAATTCATTGCCGTTTTGCGTCTTTAGCGCAAATCGCAGTTTTCTTATTACACGGTAGACGCATCGCTATTTTCATTTCGCATCGCAAATACACTGCTAACCGCACGCAAATTGGTATTATGCAGCCATCGCACAGTTGCGTCCACGTAAATCAGTTGATTTTTATGTCGCAAACTCCACTTTATTTGCGGCATCCCTGACCCTGCCGCAATATAAATCGCAAACATATCATCAAGAATCTTGATAGTTTTCCTATTTAAATTAACATTATCGTTGTAGAAATCTAGGAAGTGCCCTTTGAGACATCCAACTAAAAATAGGTTGAAAAACATTAGAGACACAAATAACCAAAACTTATCAAAATCAAGTCTGAAAGTGCACGATTATGCTACCTTGGTTTTGTGAAATCTATAATAAATATCGCAATTCAATTTCGCAAATATCGTCTGCTAAAATTAAAATATTAGGGTTCGATCAAGCTGGAAAATGTGGCGCATATTATTCCAGGATGTTCACAATAGAAGAGGTTTACGCTTATTCAGAGACAGGAGTCAGCCGTTAGAGATGACTGACGATGAGATATTAAACAGATATCGCATGCCGAGGCCACTCATTCTTGAGTTGATTAATATATTAGATGGGGATCTAGCGTCAAGAACAAGGAATCCTCAGGCAATTCCATGTCAGCTAAAAGTATTCATTTCATTACGATTTTATGCTACAGGTTGTATGCAAATGATAAATGGAGATATATTCGGGGTATCCCAACCTACTGTTTCGAACATTGTTGCTGAGGTATCGGCGGTTTTCTCTAGGTAGGCTATATCAGTCGGACTAATTACAAAGACACCGTGTCTTGTTTTCAAGATGGGCTGCCTTCCAGTGACAGATCTAGATTTTCGCAAGATATATATAGGTTATGTAGTGGGAGGGATTCAATATGGGTTTTATAATGATGGACAATATGATATCTACCGAGAGCCCGGAGGGTCAGAGGGAAATACCAAATTGTCCCTCACAATATGTGAAATATCAAATTGTCATGAGGAATAAACCCATATTTAATCTCGACCAGTAAATTAACTTTTTATTCCATGATATTCATAACTGTCTTCATAAAATCATTAGTTAGATTTTTCTATGAAAAAATGGTATATTTAATCAAGAAAATATGACTTAGCTTTATGATATTTTTAAATATAAAAAAATTATTGTACATGTGTAACATAAACACATCAACATCAAAACATTCAGCAATACGTAAGCATTTTTGTCTGTGTCAGAGCGATGATGATAAAACTGGAATTCGTTTTTCACATAAGAACATCATTTTAGCATGCTATATCGACCCAACTGATTGAAAGAGGAAGCTTTGTTTGGCAAAAATTTTCAATACGATTTTTTCTCAATATCAAAAATATATAGAGGTTATTTAATGGGAGGGATGGAATATGGATTTTATTCCGAGGGAAAATATGATATTGGCCAAGGAAAATATCATATTGACCGAGGGCGATAGCCCTAGTGTCAATATGATATTTTCTGAGGCCAATATCATATTTTCTCAAGGAATAAATCCATATTCCATCACGACCATCAATAACCTATTTATTTCATAATATTTTTATCAAGTTTTACTTAAAAATATAAATAATTTATAACAATAAAATGGCTCATAATATGGCAAAATAAACACAATATCATGAAACGTCTTAATGAAACATGTGGATGTAGAATGGGCCTACATGTATGTACTTTTCAAGAATGTCTACATCTTATTTCGTCATTGTCAAGGCTTGCTGCAGCAAACGGCGCGGCTTATCTCCAAGACCTTGACTTTTCAAATTCTTCTGCTTTGATTTTAGAGCAGTTCAGCACTTATCAAATACGATGGACTTCAGCAAATCTTCCATGTATTCTTTATCCTTGAGATATCTTGCGATGCTGCTCATAAAAGCTCTTAAGGTTGATGGTTGATATTCTGCACCATCCTTCTTTCTTATGTTAATGAAAAAATGTTTGAGGTGGTCATTAAGATCATGGGGATCTATCTCCTCGATCGGTCTGAGTTCATTCCTCTCACTACGTAAAAAATCTACTAGGATTTTTATGTCACTTTTAGTTTTCTTCGAAGTATTGATATTTTCTTGACCTTTAATGAAGTCATCAACATCCTCTGTTGCATACCTAGAGATATTTGTCACAGTAATAGACCTTTGTCACAGTAATAGACGTAAACTAGATGATAACGTAATTTCAATAATTTCAATTTTCCAAACGATTTTTTTACTTCCTGTAGAGATGTGCTAGACGAAAAGCGTAAAACTCAAGAGAAATTACCGGGAATATTTCTGATACGGGATCTGATACGGGATTTTTGCTGATACGGGATCCAATACGGGATCTGATACGGGATTTTGGCTGATACGGGATTTTTCAAATAACACTTTTATTCCCTGTTATTTTCCCAGGGAAAACATGTTATTATGGAATAATCCCGGTTATTCATCGGGAATTAGTAGTATCATGGGATAAATAAAGATTATCCTATATGAGGTTCAGGATATTGAACTATAGGATGATCTGTTTATCCCATACCAATCTTGGTCATTTTGTTCACGCTGTTCAATTGGCCGGAGTTCAGAAAACGTCCAACAAACCGTAAGAATTCATTTAGAATAGCCTGATTTTCAGATATTCATCCACATTTATTTAATCCCAATATCATGAACCGACTATAGGATGATCTGTTTATCCCATACCAATCTTGGTCATTTTGTTCACGCTGTTCAATTGGCCGGAGTTCAGCCTGATTTTCAGATATTCATCCACATTTATTTCTGAAATCCTTGTTTAACAGGGATACGCTCATTTCCTTTCTTCAAACAGATCGCGATTGTCTGCCTTTTCTCCATTAACGTTTACAGTAATTATGCGCATGTTACAAAAATGAACCAATATGCGAACGGCGATTATGACGTCAGCGGGCAGATATACTATATCTGCCCGCTCAGAGCGGGACGTATAGCTATATCTGACCGCTGATGGAAATATATAGAGGTTATTTAATGGGAGGTTTTTGATACAGGGTATATCTGATGGAAATACAATATATTGATATATTGTATTTACCGAGGGATATACCCTGTATCAAAAATCGAGCATTTAATAACTGATTTATTCTATACTTAGTAGATTGTGAGGAATAATAGCAAAGTCCCCTGGCTCAGTTTCTACTCCCTGAATTTATGACGTCGTAGATCTGCTGAGCGGGAGATTTATAGGATATCCTATGATTTTGAGGAATATCATTTTTATCTACGAGGTGATATTGATATCTGCACGAGAGAGCGAAGCGAACGAGTGCACATATCAATATCACCGAGTAGATTAAAATGATATTCTGAAAAAAATCATAGGATGTTCTTATTATCCTACACTTACAAGGAGTGTACTGAATGTATAAAATATCATTGTAAAATGAATTTCATGCCAAATAGAGTCAATTTGACGGGAAATCAACTAGCGGAGTATATCGTCACAATATCCTCCGTATATTGGGTTTTCCGGAGTATATCGTAACGATATCCTCCGGATATTCATTTTGCCAATAAATATCAAATTTATTATGTCATGTTATTATACATTTAGTACACTAAGTGTAGGATAAATATATATCTCCCGCTCACGTCACATATCAGTTATATTCCCGCATGTTATATACCTATAACACTACTAAGTATGGAATAAACGTTTTTACAAACCAGCTTTATGTACCTATAACACGTCCAAGTATGCGATAAATATTTTTACATAACATTGATTGACACATCCGCACTGGCGTAAACATATACATAGACATTAAAAAATCGATAAATCTATTTTGAGCTCTAAGTTTAATTTCCCGCGTTTCCAATTTATTTGCGATTAGCATACTGTTGCGTCTGCGTTGCATCTGCGTGAAGCGCGTAATACGACGCAAACCATGATTTGCGCTTGCGAATAATGTTGATTCGCAAGCGCAACGCAAATTGCAACGCTCATTTAGCGCTGACCGGATAATGAGGGCTCTGAACTCCACACACACAGCCAGAATTTCTTCATCTTTTTTATCTTTATTTTCATATTTTATTTCACAGATATTATCATCATTAAATGTTTTCATATAAGAATGAGAGAGAGAGAATTCTTGTTTCTGGTTAGGGTTTCGGATTTTATCTTCTGTTTTAAAGACACCATGTAAAGTTTGAAAATATCTTTTTATCATTTATTTACTATTTGTCATGACTTTAAGTTATTTTAGAGATTTTGGAGAACATTCAAATTTCCCCTCTAAAATTTAGTTTTAAACAAATTCATAATTTTCTGAGCAAAAAGATTGCATGAAGAAGAAGGAAAATTAGTTCAAGATTATTATGAATTTGAATAATCATTTTCAGAAGTCCTTGACAATACCTTAACATATTAGCAGAGACCCCTCAAGGTCAACTCTATTCCCTGCAACCAAAATCAGGAGCATTTTTCTGACTCTAAACAATAAAATATTGTTTCCCATTTATATTTGTTTTGTTTAATTACTGCTTGATATTAATTATTGTTTGATACTCACATTCCCAGAGTTAGTGTTCACTGATATTACACAAGGAAATTGCGTGGGGCTACCACCAACACCGCATATCTTTTGATTGCCTTGGAATGCAAGAAATTCATGAGATTTGAAGCCAGTTTCAACTGTTCTATATTCTCTAGTCCTCAAGTTAAGAATGCCTAGTTCCTGGAACATAAAAAATATTTATAAAGCCTCATGTTTTCAATATCAAACTCTATTCCATATCATACAGCATCTATCGTACAAAGGGCTAATTGTATACTACTTCAAAACCAGTTGGTCAGTTGTTTTGCCGAGGGCATCAACATACATGTACAACATTTATTTATCTTCCATATTCAAACCATATATATATGTAATATCTTTAGTCAATGACATATACTCATTTGTGAAAGAAACTATAACAAAGTGACAAGATACTAGCATGATATTTTCAGTATATTATTAAGTGTATAACAAGGTATTAACATGCAAAATGTCACCACCTACCCTGCCAATTGCTACAGATACGCAACACCAGATGCTGGACACCAACAGCAGTTAGAAAAGAATGGAGATCATAACAATATGTCACTAATTTACCAGTTTTGGTGACGATATAATATCACAAGTATTACAAAAAATACATACTCCAGCATACAGTACAGCTATATCACCATTTCCAGAGGGATCTTGATCATAGGTCTGCCACCCGAATATCCAATTCGGCATCCCACACTCTTTTTCAACTTCCCGAAGATTCACATGGTCACCAGATTTAGTCACATGGTACAGATTCCACCAATCTGATTGGTCACCAACATATAGAAGTTCATTATCGCTCGTCCAGCTTGGCAGCATAACACTATTTTCATTTCCACCAGCAATCTATGAAAATAAAATAAATGCAGTTAAAATACATGTATATACATTTTCAAGTACATACTCATGGTAGTTCTGCACCAAAAAGGGGTGGGGGTAAACATCTTTTTCATTGTGAAAATGTTGATTTTATGTCTTTCAAGTGAAAGGGAAAATGTCAATATAAAAGGGGATGAGGGTGTTAAGCCCATAATTATTTTTCTACAACAGTGCTAACATCAGCCCTCAGAATATAAAAATACATATACAAAACACTTATTTGAGAATAAACTAATACATGTATTTAATAAAATCATATTCTAATTCATGACTGTATAATATAAACCTGTACATACAGTAAAAACATTCTGAAACCCCCATCCAATACACAAAGGAGCAGTAAAGGGTTTTATTAAATCAATAAATCAATATATGAAATAATATAAAGAATCCTAATTGGGACTGACTAGTTCAAACAAGTTTCCAAAATGGTCATCACACAGAGAAAAGACAGGCCATTGATAGGCCATTTTGAATTTAAGTAGGCTAATATGTCAATCATTTTAACTATCACAGATCCAAGTATTGTATTCAAATGAGTCCAAACAATTGCAAATAGTAAGACATCACAGCATACGATTACGTATTGGCCATAAGCTTTTCTTTCAGACTATGCATGACTTGTTAGGGACTCAGAAGTTAACAAATGTTTGGAGTCCCAACATTTGTTGCAAGTCTTTAATAATATTCGAGTCCATGAAACATTTTTAGAGTCCTTATAATAAAGAAATTTCCTTATTATATGTAGACCTGAGTCCCCAATACATTTTGAAAAAATATTACACAAAGAAATTTTTGAAAGGAGCACGTAAGTTAGCGCAACCAATTTCAAACGATTCTAACTTGAATTATCAATATTTTCTGATCATGAGCATGGGTGTATCTTTTAGATGCATTCATTATCTTCAAGAAAAGTATATACAATGATAATTTAGTTAATCAGACCTAAGCGATATTGAAGGGGGAATGGACCAATCAACATACTTTTTCAAAAATGTTGACCTAATTTCTGAACTTTTTTGCGATAACCTACATGCTCCTTTATTTTCCATTTTCCTAGCAAAAAACTATAGCAGATATATACAAATGTAGATTCTCTTCAATGTGTCATTCAACATTTTATTTATTTCATTACACTAAATACGATCATTCTACAACTGTGAATGATGATTTACCAGAGCTGCTGAATGTTTTCAGAAAGATATATAAGACTATAAACCAATTTTTTTTAGGATATTAGTAATTAACGTTTTACTCAAGAAAGTATGCCAACTTAAGACTGACCCACTCGTAATATACATGTAATTACAAATATTAATCACATATGTAGAAAAATGATTATCTGGCCTAATAAAAAAAAAAATTACATAAAAATAAAAAGAATATATGTGTAATCTGAATAATTTCTTTTTCAGTTAACAAAATCAGTATAGGCATAATTCTTGAACTTTTATAATTAAGATCATTAAAAAAAATGTTATAATTATATTTTGTTGTTTCCAGCAGAATTTTACAAATGGCAAATGAATGACATTCATGGTATAATAAATACATCAAATTGACATGCCTACGTGCAGCATTCAGTGTCTCCTTTTAAGTTTGTGGTATACTAAACATGGTAGTAAATAAGTTCAAATCAGAATTGGCTTATTGGGAAAGATTTACATTGAATGTGTCTTGCCTTTAAGTTGTCAAATTCTGAAAACGTTCACACTTTTAATCAAAAAATTCAAAATGGTTACTACCATCATACCCAAAACTTAATCAGATCTTAGTACTAGACTACTAGTCTTCTTGCATCTATGAAAAATTTGAAGTTAAACAGGTAAACAGTTTTCCTTGTTTTTTTTATGACAAAACTTGTGGCCCCGACACTCTCCCAATATAGCATTTTGGAAAAAGTGATAAAATGCTTGCGTGCAAAGACAATATCTTATGATTCTTATCATCAAGTGGTGCTAAAAAAATCAAGTGGTGCTAAGAAGGGGTTTTCTTTATGACAAACTTGATATTTATATGTCTCTAACTGTTGAAGTTTTTGATAGCAGTAAAGAAAATAGAAATGGGGGTTAAACATATGGCCAAAAAATTGATATGCCAATCGCCATTACTTTGATGCGCCACTAACCATTAAATGTGACACTACCAGCGTGATGCCAACCATTTAGTGCCACCAACTATTTAATATAAAAAAACCATTTGATATGCCATTTGCCATTATTTTGTTGAGCCACTAACCATTTAATGTGACACTACCAGTGTGATGCCAACCATTTAGTGCCACCAACTATTTAATATAACAAAACCCATTTGATATGCCATTTGCCATTATTTTGTTGAGCCACTAACCATTTAATGTGACACTACCAGTGTGATGCCAACCATTTAGTGCCACCAACTATTTAATATAACAAAACCCATTTGATATGCCATTTGCCATTATTTTGTTGAGCCACTAACCATTTAATGTGACACTACCAGTGTGATGCCAACCATTTAGTGCCACCAACTATTTAATATAAAAAACCCATTTGATATGCCATTTGCCATTATTTTGTTGAGCCACTAACCATTTAATGTGACACTACCAGTGTGATGCCAACCATTTAGTGCCAATGACTATTTAATATAACAAAACCCATTTGATATGCCATTTGCCATTAATTTGTTGCACCACTAACCATTTAATGTGACACTACCAGTGTGATGCTATTTGTGCCAATGACTATTTAATATAACAAAACCCATTTGATATGCCATTTGCCATTAATTTGTTGCACCACTAACCATTTAATGTGACACTACCAATATGATGCCAATCATTTAGTGCCACCAACTATTTAAAATAACAAAACCCATTTGATATGCCTCCGACTATTGGTGAGAGTCCTTATTGATCACTTTTAACATTTTACAGCTCACCGGATGCTAGCTGACAGATGTAAATGCTATTTAACATTTTAGAAATGTTGTTATCTAATAAAACTGTCAACAAACGTAGTTAAGCCTGACATTGACATTCTTGTTGTTTTGTAATATCACGCGCCAATTGAATGCTAAGTTATTTTCCAGAAAAAGTTTCTTTGAGGGATATCCCTCAGCCCCATTTTCACAGAGCTAAAGACTTGAAATTAAATGGGTTTTAAACAGGTTTTAATATTTACCCAAAATGTTCATAAAGGCTCCCGGAAAAGGTGCTTAATGTAATCTAATCCTGCATTGAATTACTTGATTTGCAGAGAAAGACCCTTGTACGAAAAATACAACTACATGTACATACTGAAATAGCTCTTTTATAGGCCTAAAAATTGGGTATATACAATATGGCCCATCTTTCCTTATTTATAAACTAGTTCAGCTATAAGGCTTTCTACATTTTGCTAAAAATTATGAAAAATTCATGTATATAATTCAATGTACATCAAAGCACTTCACAATTGTCCTTAAATCAGTTACGAAATCTTACGATAGCAAAATATTGATTGATTGGCAGGAATGAGGCATATACGAGGCATAAATGATTTTGATGATCGCTGCAAGACAATTCTGGGTTATATAATCTCCTCTGATATGGGTCTAAATCATTTCACTTTTGGTTCACAGTCAAGGTAAGTCGAGATTCTTAATTAATTATGGAGAAAATGATTATGTTTAGGAAAATTTTATAATTTTAATTTATATCATATTTTGTTTTATATTTAAAAACAAGATTGTTAAAAATACATCATCCCAAAAAACATCTCCTAAAATTGTGCCTTATTTCTACCTAAATGTTTTGACACTATCACACTCATTTGGTATAATAAAAATATACACTAAAATATATTCTTCTAGGACCTGCTATTGATCACATTGATAGGTTTTGATAAATTTTTCAATAGCACATTTCATAAAAGGGTTTCCTGTATCAATTTGGAGCTTAGACTCCTCAAGAAATGTGTTTTAATTTGCAGATGTTGAGAATTTTGGCTCTGGTTTGCATGTACACTGTGGTACAAGGAGTACCCACATATGACATGTTAACACGTAAGAATTAACTGTTAAATACTCCTCATTCTAATTTCATGTACAGTAGTGTTTTTTTTAGATAATTGAGATCTTTAGTAATCATATCACAAGGATTGACAATGTTACAAAACTGCACGGGCCACTCAAGCATGTTAGCAAATAAATTATAAAATTCAAAGATAGAAAGCTAAATTTGCACTTAGTTTATCAGCTTTATTATTAACAAAAAATATTAGAATTTGCAAACTGTTTCCTTTCCTTTTTCATATAAGGTATTACTTGTGTGTGTTTTAATTGTTCTGCATATTGATTTCAAGATCAAATAAAAAATAAATAAATAAAAATAAAATGAAAATAGTGAAGGGCTTAAGCCCAGGGCCCGGGGGTTTCACTCCAATATACTTCTTAATACCTATGTGCCACCCCAAAGACCCCCTTTTTGAGCATTTTTTCTATGTCAACATCCTCTCATAATTGAAGGTTTCCATGTTTAATTCCTCTGTGACTTATAATTGACTAAAAAATCAATTGTTCTAGTGATATATTCCAGGCTTCATTTGATGAATCTAATATAATTTTTTGTAGAAAAACTAAATTTTGACTTTTGGTACTTTCTAAGAGAATTTTACATGTTTTTTTCCTCTCAGATTGGCCAATTTCCATGTTTTATGCTCAAAGCCAAAATCGGCCGTGCTGCACATACCTACCCAAATTATTTGGAGTGAACCCCCGGGGCCCAGGGCTCCATGGATCATGGATAAGCACAAGGATTTTGGATGAGACTGAATGAAAGTGGGAACCCAAATTGAAAGGCTATCATCCAAGACTCAAGTGCATTAAATCACCACCAATCATGCTTAAATGTACTTAAACCATTTACATACTGAGCAAAAGGTTTTGTCTGAAATAACAGAAAACAAAATTCAATCAGAACACCATGTTCAGATTGGCTGGAAACTGATTTATTATGCCTAGCTATTTGTGAATTAAAAATTATTAACTATTGTATTTTGTGAATCTTTATTGTAGCCTCTCCTGTACCTAATCCTGGTAAGTTAATAACAAACAATATATTAGAGAAAACCTAAAATCTAAATAGTATTTGTCTCAAACATATTCCTGGATTACAACACTCATTATGCCTCAGTCACATTTGATCTACGGCAACAGTACAATGGCCGTAGCTTCTTGAATTTGAGAAAAAAACATTGCATAAAATAGGGTGCAGTATGATGTAAATTTTCTTTATCGATTTTGTGAAATATGGCAGCATTAGACTAAATGTGACAGAGTCTTTAATTGTAACAAATATTTGCAATTGCACCTGATAACTGCAAAATATGCAATTCCATATCATTGTCAATATTTGCATTTCAGTGAAAATCTTTCATGTAATATATTTTTTATTAAGACTCTTTCAATGTTACAGATCTTTGCAAGACTGGCTATTACCAAGAGCCCCAAGGGGACTGTTGTAGCTATCGTCAATGTACTGAAGATAAAGAATATGCCTATGACAGAAAATGTATGGAACCATTATACTGGAATGATGAGCTGTGTGCCTGTGATTTCAACTACACTATGGGAGCCTGTGATCCTACTAACAAAACCTGTTGGGGTAAAGAGCCATGCTTTTTAGGCAATACAGTTACCGAATAATATACGAGATTGTGAAGGACAGAGAGTATTTTACTAACACTATTACTGAACCTATTTAGTCATAAGTGAATATGTCATAAAAATATCATATTGGATATAATGTTGACAGATTTTTACCAACTGTAATATTTTGCACATGATATTTTCAAATGTATGCCATTACCCAATCAGTAAATACATGTTATACAAAAAATTATTTCAATTTATTTCTACAGATGCACCAGTAACGCCTGATGAATGTATGGCTAACACAGCTGCTGGCGAATGTTGTTTGAATGGCATCACATATGATAACCATACAGTAGGATACGGATATAAAGTTATCAAGAACCTTTCTGACCCCAGTGGCCTTTCATACTCCATCCCATCTTGTAACTTTTCTAGCGAATGCCCAGAAGGACTGAACTTCAGCCAGAAATTCTGTGCATGCAAATATCCACACAGTAAGTATAAAGGACGAAAGAATACAAGGCATTAACTTGCAAAATGTCACCACCTGCCATTTGTTACAGAACCTAAATGTCAATCGCCAAACATCAACTGATGAACACTAACCACCAAACACTGAACACCATTCATTAATAAGTTTGAGAGCATAACAATATGTCCCCACTTATCACAGTGACATAAAACATAATGAAAAGTAATGAGTACAAAATACAAAAATCAGAAATTGACAGTGCAATCAGTTTGTGGAAACTAAAAATATAATGCATCTCTAAACAATATGCTGAATTGTGCCAAAAATTGAACAAAAAAATATTAAAACAATGCATTTGTACGATTTGTGATACGTATAGGTTGGCGTTTCGATTTTATATACAAGCTTAAACTCCCTAATATTAATTTATAAACTGTTAGTGTATTGTATTGCACATCCATATCACAACTAAGCATTCTGCCTCAGTCACATTTGACCTATGACCATAACGTGCCAAAATATGCAGCATAAAATAATAGGATAAGCAATGTGAAGCAAGGGAAAAATCAATACCCGGTGATTTCAGCGGGAAGTTTCGTTTCGTTCAGTGGATGAGCTGCGCGCGCACACATAAATGTTATTATCCAATATTTTATAACACTGGTAAGCAAAGCGCTCACTGCGCACTATAATAGAAATGTACTGAATGAAAAATTCCCGGGTATTGTAGCGCACTTGTGTGATGTTGATTCTCTATATCGATTTTGTAAAGCTATAGCTGACTTACAGCAAATATGATTGAGGCCTTATTAGTTTATGATCATCTGTACCTCTTTATTTCAAGCAAACTGTGGTTGCACTGAATGGACATTTGATGACCCAACACCTCTAGTAGATATTAACCAAGATGTGCAGATGACTCCTGGTAACTGTGAAGCAGGTTCGGGGCAACTAGCTTGTGAAGATGATGTTAGTGGAATAATTGATCCTGCAGAAATCTTCGCCACACAAAAAGCATTCTTTGGAGATGAGGCTACATTCTTTGGTGAATTTGATATTGATTCTTTCCCTGGAGGAATTGTGTTTGACAACAATGGTGACACCCCTGCCACAATATCATTTACATATAATAATATAGCTGGTCTTACTGCTACTATTGATGGCACAACATTTGACGTAAAAGTAAGTATAAATGTTTCAAAATCAAGGCAATAATAATTTCACTGACTTCTGATTTTTAATAGGAAGACTGGATGCAAGTAGAAATAATCTTAATTTATGTCATTAAATTCAGTCAAAATGAAATCATATTTGAAATCTACATGTAAAAGTACATCTAGAAAAAGTATATGTACATCTATGGTTTCGAAAATTGTTTATCAACTCTGTGAAAATTTAATTTTTTGACAATTTGTCTTATAGTTTGGAAAGATTCCCCATAGACCTCATGTTATAAAATCATAAAAAGTGAAACATCTTTTCTTGAATTGGACAGATAATATTTTCTTTTACTGGACATACTTTAATTTGCATAACTATTAGATACATAAGGATGATATGAAAATTGAACCACAAAAACTCATGAATATTTAAGTTAAAGGGAACTTTCTACTATACCCGGCATGTTATCTGACACGAATGAGTCACCTGGTGGTGAAGCTGGTAACTATCTGCTTGCATCTGTGTTATTGAAGTGTACAAAAATTGAAAGAGACAGAGTAAGCAAAGAATCAGGGGAAGATCTGATCTCACATTACACATAAGGTTGATCATGATCATGAATGCAAAAATTAGAAAATTATCTGTAATTATTAATTAAGTTTACATTTCTTCACTTAAAGGCATTCGATCCTGCAGTTCGGGTGAGATTTGTCTTTACCCTGAGAGATAACCAAACCACCCTAATTGGAGTAAACAGTAATGGTTTTACTGATACAAAGGATGGAGAATTTTCTTCCTGTGAGTGTTTTTAATTGTTTATCATGCTAATTTTATGTTGCATTTCTTTCACAATACTTTTTCTTAATGAACCAATATTAAATCTTGGAATCTGGATAAAATAACTTTGCACTATATGACTGTTTGGAAATGTTTATTCGAAAGAAGTATTAATGTTATAGTAAAACCTGGAGAACGCCTTTGGAACCTCTAAAGTGTTTCATTTGGGAGTTGTTCCACTTATGGAGGTTAATTTAACATTAAGTCGGTGGGTCTTAGGACTCTAAAAAGTGTTTCACTTAGAAGTTTTTTGACTTCCTTACAGAGGCTCATTTATAACATTAAGTCAGATGGCCTCGAGTCTCTGAAACGTGTTTCACTAAGAGGTGTTCCACTTTACAGGTTTCACTGTATGAATAGAGTCCATACTATATTAAGTCAGTTGGCCTTGTAGCCTATTGGGTCTCTGAAAAGTGTTTCACTAAGAGGTGTTTCACTAAGAGGTGTTCCATTTCACAGGTTTCACTGTATGAATAGAGTCCATATTATATCAAGTCAGTTGGCCTTGTAGCCTATTGGGTCTCTGAAAAGTGTTTCACTAAGAGTTGTTCCATTTTACAGGTTTCACTGTATGAGTCCATATGATAAAGAATACATATGAACTTAACCAGTAGCAAGCATATACTGATTTTATACCCTGAATAAATACACAATTAAATCAATAAAATAGAAAACTAATTCATTTTAGCCATTGTTGGTAGCAAGTGCCCATTCAGACTTGGAGTTGTGAGACCATCTTATTATTATGAGGTAAGTTAAACTACTGACATGCAATGAACTACAATTTATGTCTAAGAAGGGCTTAGTAAATGATGACTGATTCATAGAATCAAATCCCACCCTAGTCATCCCTTATCATTATTTTGACATCTCAAATGTTACTATTTTGTGAGGTTACTTTATTGATGGGAGATGCATGAAGTGTGATGGAAAGAATTCTATTGAAATATTTTTTATTCTTAATGAACTGTGACTTGCCCATCCCACCCTAGTCATCCCTTGCCATTATTTTGACATCTCAAATGTTACTATTTTGTGAGGTTACTTTATTGATGGGAGATGCATGAAGTGTGATGGAAAGGATTCTATTGAAATATCTTTTATTCTCAAGGAACTGTGACTTACCCATTAAGAGATAGTATGTTTATCTTAAAGTATATTGATGATGCAGACACCTTGCTTTAACTTTGATAGGGAAGGGGAGGGATTGTGCAAAAAAAATTTCAAAAATTTGCCTTCTTGTATATTGATACTTTTGTGATATCAAATGACTAAAAGCTGTAATTCTCATCTAAAATAACCCTAAAATATTTTCAATTCATAAAGAAATGTAACTTTCATAATCAATAAACGTTGAAACAAAGTTTATGTTTTATAGACAAAAAAAAACTAAATCAAACTTCCCAGTTCAGTTTTAGATTTATTTTGTTTCTTATCAGTCAATCAACTTTTGATTCCTCCATAAATGTATGTAGATATTGACATTATTGGATATAAGCATACTGAAAAGGCCTACTGAAGATGAAATTTTGTTGAAAATGAAAATTCATATTTTCTACTCTTCAGTTTGGCTACTGCCCTTCTGGATGGACTAATGGAGAGGTAAATGATTATCTCATAGCTGGGATTGTTCCAGCAAATGTATTGAGTACAGACAAGCCAGAGTTTGTGCCATGGGACTTCTAATCTTCAACAGAACAACACAATTATGATGGTGATTGGTTTTGACAACATCATCACCATAATGTTAATAATACCAACACATGGGAATACTGAAACACTCTAAACATTCCACGATTATAAATTAATATGTATACACAATTTTGATTATGAATTAAGAAATATGTGTGTATAAATAAATAGTTTGTTTTGTTGGCTAATTTCTATGTTCTCATTCTACACATGAATAAATACACATAATTACATGTACAGAAAGGCTATTGCTGTACACTTTTAGGCTATGGCTATCTTCCCCCATCAATTTAATGGGGGTTAACCATATGGCAAAAAACATATGATATGCCACTCGCCATTTATTTGATGCGCCACAAACCATTTGATGTGACACTACCTGTGTGATGTGCCACCGACTATTTAATATATACATATAAGCACAAGTGCCAAAGGGAAAGGACCAAAAGTTGTAATGGAACTTAGCAAGAAAAAGCAAACTCTTAAGTATATACCAATCATAAGAAAAACAGACCCCATATAGCCCAAAACCATGATCTAACGTGAAAAGAAACAATGTCTAATACCCCCTTTCCCCCCACCATTCAAGAACTAATATCACAATCCAAGACCAGAAGACCAAGGGACATTTCATTCATACTGAAGTCATTACAATACAGGGCGTCCAATAAATAAGGTGAAAGATATTGTAACTTTCTTAATATTGCACCAATCTTGATGAAATTTTCAGAGTTTGTAGCCCAAACCTTTTTACCTTTATTCTGTGAATTTAAAGCGTCTTATATTTGATTGGCCAGAGTTGTGGTTGCTATAGCAACCGAAACAACAAAAAGGCGGGGCAACTTTTTTTACGTCACAACTTTCCAAAACATATTTATTCTTTCTGATAGCTTTATTCATACTCCCAGGTCTATTACTACCACAAATACAATATAAAACAGTCCTAAAGTTCCATTGTTATGAAAATAAGCTATCCAACATAATGAACATCTCTATAGGTATACACTTCTTATGCCTATTCACCAACTCTCTAAACATACTTTCAAACCCATTCTTGCCCATTTCCTGAAGCCTTGCAAAGACATGTGATCTGAGTTCATCAGTGCTTCCAAATTTATTTCCTCTCAAGTCACGCTTGAGTTCTGCATATAAGTAAAAGTCACTGGATGCACGGTCTGGGGAATATGGAGGGTGTGCAAATAGGGGTAGCCCCAGTGCCCTAAAATTTCACGAGTGAGCATAGCTGTGTGTGAACCTGTGAGATAAAAATGACAAATGGATTATCAGATAATGCTTATCTCATTTAGATCATTTTTGCTTTTTGGAGATCAATCATGTTACATAGCTCAATGTTTTCGTGCATTAAACTTATTGAAAAATTGCTACTTTTAGGTCGAAAATTCGGCCTAAAAAAGTTATTGTTTTCGGATTATCCTAATCCCAAAGTAATTAAGTTTTCCTTTTTAGAGGTAAATCATTCCTTACAATAAATTGTAATTTTGCCATAAAAGCTGAAATAAAATGCTGCACTTTTGGTGAAAATTGCGTCAGAATTAGGGAAAATTGGTGAAGATGGGTGGATTAGGGACAGCTTAAGAGATAATCCAATCAACTTGATTATCATCCTAATGTCATTTATTGAAGATAAGGCATGGATCTAACATAACCATTTGTTTTTGTGGTTAAAGTATTCTTAGAACTAAAGATATAGCACTTTCAAAAATGCTTGCCATATCTTATCTGGATCTTTGTAAATTGTAGTTCAAATAGAGCTTTCTTTTCTAGTGATCAACATGAAAAGTATATTTCTTTTACTGCAATACAACTTTGTGAGATTTTAGGCTTTTTGATTGATAACATTTATGTAAAGTTTGGAAATACAGTTTTATATCAAAATATAGGAATACCAATGGGGACAGATTGTGCTCCTCTTTTGGCAGACCTTTTTCTATTCTCGTATGAATATAAATTTTTGCAAAAGATGATGAAAGATAAGACAAAATTCCACATAGCTAAACTTTTTAATAAAACAGATAGGCATATAGATGACCTGTTGAGTTTGGACAACCCTGGATTTGAAGATTTTGTAAATGAGATATACCCTTCCGAGTTAGAGTTAAAAAAGACCAATGAATCCAACATAAATGCGCCTTATCTTGACCTTCTCATTAACACTGAACAAGACAACAGTATATATTGTAAGTTGTATGATAAACGAGATGATTTCAACTTTGACATTGTGAATTTTCCCCATTTAGACAGTAATATTCCATTAAACCCAGTTTTTAGATATGGCAGGGCATGCTCTAAATATTTAGATTTTAAGTCAAGACACAATACTTTAGTGATCAAACTGTTAGGTCAAGGTTATACTTGTATAAAGCCTAAGAAATACTTTCTGGGCTTTGCTGAAAAATACAAATCATTAATTTCGAAGTTTCAAGTTTTACCACTTGAGATGCTGAAGGATGTAGGAATTGTTTAAGACATTGGCGCTGAACTCACAATATTTTCACTTGGCACCTTTTGAAGTGGATCCCGCCTATGGCATTAATGGTTGAGAAATAGGGATCGAAACCAGCCATAGTTTTCTCCTGATGACCATCGTGAATTATTGTGTTTTATGGATTATGGCGATGGCTTTTGTGAATGGATGTTGACCCTTTGAAACGCCTATGGACTTGGAGACTGGATTTTATCCATCCCACATCATTTGAGACCGAATGCTCTATCTGTATGATAATGATCTGTAAATGACCGTAGTGTAAAGTGTATGAAAAGATGTCACTTAGAGCGACATTAAGATGTACCCTATTTTATGCAATGATGTTTATAGATAGAGTTATATATGTTCCATAGATGGCATGATATATTCTACAAGGGTGAGTGCTTAATGCCCTGTGTATTCATTGTTGCATAATTGCGTATTATAGAAATGAGCATGGATATGTCAACATGACTGTGTCCTGTAAAGTATGTACAGTAAAACATAAATGTGTTTAACACCTAGTAAAACACATAAGATAAAATACTTGTTTATATATTTGTATTGTATAGTTAAGTGAATATTTGAAATATTACACATTTGCGATGTTTCAACAAACATGATTCAATACCATCTTATTTGAATTAACTCTTCCCATGTGTATCTTTCTTTATCATCAACCATCTTGGATGTTTTGCAAGTGCCTTCTGTAAAGGGGTTTGCTGTTAATGATCTTTTGAATAGTGGTATATGTAGTAGGTATTGATACAGGTACCATTGTACACAATGTACATGCAAATAATAATTTTCTCCAATGGTTTGGCCAAACATTTGTTGCATTTTTTGTTCATTTCAAATTATATTGGATTGTTTTTGCTGATTGGGTATCCCAGGATTTTTATGGAATAAACAGTTTAATGCTATGGGTTTTACTCTTTGACAATAGATATATTGCCTTGTGTAATTATGATATTGTCACTCGACCACTCTATTCCCTCAGTCAATACTTCGGGCTTTGTATAAAAAAACTTATACCTCGTACCCACGTACCCACATACTTGGGGCATAATACATTCTTTGAAGACTTCAATTCTAACGTTTCAGATTATTCAGATTATATGAATTGTAGGTGCATTAATGAACTCGTAGACCTACGTGTATGTCTTATAGATCTAACATTTTTCTAGTCATAAAATAAGGCCAGAATTGCAAAATTGTTTATCTTTGCTATTTTATCCTTCATAAAAAATGCCTAATTGAAATGCTCGTTCACTATAGAACCAATCTACACTAAAATGTTTTGTATTTGGTGGGAAATTCCAGGAAGTCGTCTAAAAGGTGTCACCTATATTGCCACATTTAGATTGCTCCCCATCATTCAATATGGAATATCGAATCATCATCCATTGTTAAGCACAACTGCACAAATTAGACTGTCGTGTGTTGGGGTGAATTTACGATTCCTGAGACTAAAATTATATTTATTCATGCTGTGATTAAATAAAATGAAACACAGAATACCCCAACATATTTAGAACTAATTTAGAATAGATTTTCTCTGTTGGACAGTCCTTTGAATGGCGCTATTTTGACAAGCAATAAAAAACCTAAAATTAACAATTCTGGCTTTATTTTATGACTCTACAGTGTATATCTATCTATCTATCTTTGACTAGACGAATTTCACATCTATGGATACTATGAATGTATTAATACCTCGGATAGCATTAGATTGAATAATCTTTTTAAACTTTAGAAATTGAACCCTTCAAAAACTGTATCACGACACATGTACATGGGTACGAGGTATGAAGCCAATACTTCGTAAAGAAATCATGAAATAACAACATACAGAACAAGGCATTAACATTACAAAATGCCATCACCTTGTAGTTCAAGTCAAATCTTGAAAATATTTGGTTATTTGAAGCAAGTTGAAAAATACCCTTTTGATCTTTTTGAACTTGAGAATGAGGTCAAATGTCAAATCAAAAGTCAGATTTTAGACCCTCTTTATCTTGAGAAGGTCATTGAAGGTCAATTGTCAAATATAGTCAGATTTGAATTTCTGAGACCTTGAAGATCATTTTGAAAAAATGGTCAATTTGAACACCTTTTTGACCTTAAAGAATGTAGAGTAGTAACAAAGAATAGTGCATTCTTGTTGTTTTTGAAGAATGGACACTGCAAGCTATCCAAAACCAGTGTGGCACAAAATATATTGACAGTGTTTGGCTCAATATTAACAACTTGACTGTCACATGCAGTGCACCAAAGCTGTACTAATTAAACCCTTTTCAATCACTCAATAGTTGAATTGTAAACACAAAATAAATCAAATTTTAAACTGTACCTTGCCTAATACTTGTATTGAAGCTGAACAAATTAAACCAACTCACTTCTCAACACACTTACCTCATAGTTAATACAAAATAAATCAAATTTTCCTAAACTTGGATCATGGGTCATTTACCCTTCATAAGAGTCAGTGTGGGGTTTAAGTTAGATAAACTATTCGAACTGGGTCTTATGCACCCTATGCAGACAGAGCCTGTGGGAAATATTGGGTGCGGCGCAAATGAGCAGAGGGTGCGGAGCTAACGGTCATTTTTGAATTTAAATTTGGGATATTTCTGAAACTAAGCCGTTTTGGGACTTCAAATATACCAAGATATGTGTATTTGACACCAAATATCAATAAAATTGTGAAAATAGTAGTGCAATTCATTCTATAGCGACGCAATATGCCTTAAACCTTTCCAAGACTTATATATTTTGAAATTGTTCTTTTTATACTGCGTCCCCAGCATTTATAAAAAATGGTGTTCAAGATACACTATCCATACAAATTATTTTTGCATCTTGGAAGCCAGGCAGTATCTGTGTGATTTTATAAAAATTAGGAAATGTTCTTCAGATATGAGCCCCCTCTAAATATTGGGTGCGGAGGATAAAGTTATTACGTTTAGTGAGCTCCTCTTAAGTTTAATTGGCTCTGCCCAAATGGTTGGGATTTTATGGCTATAATACGAAACATGGTTCAAAATACCAGCCTCATCTCATGACTACGGGCTATCTCTGAGATAATGTCAACATGTACAATTTCTGTGACCGTGAACTTACAACCTCAACCGACCAGTGCAGGTCTGCCTGAAGGGACGAGGCTGAATTTGGCGCATGTTTTGTAAAATGGCCATAGAATTGTGAACATGTGAAATGGACCCATGAAACATGGTAAAATGCAAAAAGATTTTACATGGTAAAATTAACCAAATATGATTTCAACTCATACTGAATGAATGAGTTAATAACATTTCTTTGGATGACATTTTTTTGTCTCACCCTGTAATTCATTTTATTTTCACACTTATTCATTTCAGCCTGCCCAAACAAAATTCTAGTTTGAATAGTCAAAACCAGGTACATGTAATTACAAAGAACTATTCAGTATATAAATAGCTCTATGTGAATGACACAACTGTTTTATACACAAACAATACAAGGTAAAATACAGGATTAAGGCAATCCATAACGCTGAGAAGGTCTGAGTGTTTAAAACAGTGTAACAAACAAATTATTTATGACACTGAGCTGCCCTCTATTTTGTTATTTTATAATAATAGTATGAAGCACTTTATAATATCAGAAAAAATTACGAAAAAATCACGAAAAAATTATCAACAAAAAGTAGGTTCACAATTAACTTTTCCCCTTTACAGTTTAAATCATGTCTAAAAGTTCAATACAACTTTGCACTAAAAATTATTAAAAAGGCCTGCATTTTTGTTGAAAATTGCGTCAGAATTAGGGAAAATTGGTGAGGATGGGTGGATTAGGGACAGCTTGAGAGATAATCCAATCAACTTGATTATCATCCTAATGTCATTTATTGAAGATAAGACATGGATCTAACAGAACCATTTGTTTTTGTGGTTAAAGTATTCTTAGAACTAAAGATATAGCCCTTTCAAAAATGCTTGCCATATCTTACCTGGCTCTTTAAATCTACTACCTTTCATTGTGTTTTTAATGATACCAAATATTTCCTCTTTCAATTTGTTATGGGGAATTGATGTGTAAAGTGTGGAAAAATCCCATGTGGAAATATATTTAACTTTTGAATAATTTGGTTGATCAAATTTAGATAAAAGGTCCTTCGAATTTTTAAGGATCCACATATGGTTAACCCCAGAATTTCTTTAAAATGGCATTACAGTAAGACTCCCTATTATTTTTAACAGCTTGGAGACACCTAGTCAATAGCCCAGAAACCTTTTTAGTAGAACAAACCCTAGAACCAGCAATAAATCTAGATTTATAAGGGTCTTTATGTAATTTAGGTATCCAATAAATTTTAGGCAAATGTTCTTGTTTCTCTGTTGGTTTGATCTTGTGTTTAATCAAGAAGTCTAAATGATTTTTGACTATTTCAACTTCATTAGCATCAACCTTAACATACATCTTATAACTTGCATTTTTATTTGAAATGTCCAATTCTGTCATAATAATGGACAAATAGAGTTTTTTAAATATAACAATAACGTTATTTGACGCTTTGTCTGCTGGGACTAAAACAAATTTTTTATGAAAATTTTCTAAATATTCAACACTGATTTTGATGATATGGTTTGTAATTGTGAGGATTCTGATTTTAAATATGAACCCCACAAACATATTTTTACAGGTAACTTAGATATTATATCTAATACTAAGCTTCAAAATCTGATTAAAAAAGGTCCTAGATTTTGTGAACAGAATCCAAAAGTGTCATTAGACAGTGTGCCATGCTTATAGTATTCACATACGAACAAAATCGCTCCACTACTTTTCGAATTAGAGTAAAATACGTTAAAATGGTAGCCATTTTTCAAAATGGCCACCTTCTACCAAAAGTGTCATTAGACAGTGTGTCATGCTTATAGTATTCACATACATGTACCAAATATGATTAAAATCGCTCCACTAGTCTTTTCGAGTTACAGCAAAAATCGTAAGATAGCGAGTAAAGGCCACCATTTTTCAAGATGGCTGCCATGTGCTTCTTTAATATCTAAATTTCTAGCTTTATTAATGTCCTTATAATTTTTTTACATTTAAAACATATTGCTATTACAGTTTTACATATTGTACCTAAATTACTCCACTAGTCTTTTCGAGTTACAGCAAAAATCGTAAGATAGCGAGTAAAGGCCACCATTTTTCAAGATGGCTGCCATGTGCTTCTTTAATATCTAAATTTCTAGCTTTATTAATGTCCTTATAATTTTTTTACATTTAAAACATATTGCTATTACAGTTTTACATATTGTACCTAAATTACAGTAAAATCGGCACTAAAATGGCCACCATTTTTAAATGAGCGGCCATTTTGAAAATCGGCTTTCGAGCAGAACTTCTATCCCGATAGGGTATACATGTATGTGTACAAAATATGAACAAAATTGGGCCAACGGTATTTGAGTTATTGCCCGGACTGACGGACAATACGTACGGACGGATGGAGGGATAATAACAAAACCCATTTGATATGCCATTTGCCATTAATTTGTTGCGCCACTAACCATTTAATGTGACACTACCAGTGTGATGCAAACCATTTAGTGCCACCAATTATTTAATATAACAAAACCCATTTGATATGCCTCCAACTATTGGTGAGAGTCCTTATTGATCGCTTTTAACATTTTACAGCTTACTATATGCTAGATGACAGATGTAACACTATTTAACATTTTAAAAATGTTGATATCTACAGTAATAAAATGACTCAACTGTCAACAAACATAGTTAAGCCTGACATTGACATTCTTGTTGTTTTATATCACGCGCCGATTGTATGCCAAGTTATTTTACAGAGAAAGTTTCTTTGAGGGATATATCTCAGCCCCATTTTCACAGAGTTAAGGATTTGAAATTAAATGGGTTTTAAACAGATTTTAATATTTACCCTAAATGTTCATAAAGGCTTCCGAAAAAGGTGCTTAATATAATCTAATCCTGCATTAAATTACTTGATTTGCAGAAAAAGACTTGTAAAAACATCAACTACAGTTGGGGACAAAAATAAATGACAGGTCGATTTTCGATCACCATTTCCTAATTATGGTGGTCTGAAAGCCCATAATTTCCAATATTGTCTAGATACATATCCCTTAAAATGTGTATATTTTACATTTTGTATAATCTCATCCACTGATTTATGGCCTCTTGTAAATTCTCTTATTTTTAACATGGGAAATCCTCACTTCAGCAAATCCACCTGTCATTTATTTATGTCCCCACTGTACATGTACATTCTGAGACAAGAACACAAATGTGTCCAAATGTCCCCACCAATTGGTGATCCCGTCAAATGGTTATCCTGAAAATGAGACAAGACTTTACCGACACAATTTGAGGACAGAAAATCCAAAATGGCCACCTTAAAATTTACCCAGAATGCCCACAAATTAGTTAGTTCTAGATGTTCATACTAAGAACCACCCCTGAAAATTTGAAATTGATCCGTCAACACTTAACCAGAAAACATGTAAACAAGACTTTACAGACTAGATATTAGGATGGAAAATCCAAAATGGCTGCCTTGACTTTTACCCAGAATGTCAAAAAACTAATCAGTTCTAGATTTTCATACTAAGAATCATCCCTTAAAATTTGAAATTGATCTACCAAACGGTTCACCTGAAAACACGTAGAAAATCCAAAATGGCTGCCTTGACATTTACCCAGAATGCCAAAAAACTTATCAAAGAATCATCCCTGAAAATTAGAAATTGATCTACCAAAATGGCCGACGTGACTGAGCTAACAGGTCCAAAACCTAATCAGATGTAGAATGAAGTGAGCTGAACAAGATGTTAAAGTTTTAAAAGCAACTGTGAAACCAAATAGCATTCGACTTCAAAATGGCTGACAGGAAGTAGGTATCGAGTTTAATTTTTGCATCCACATCTGTATGCACTCATAAGTTATCCCTGAAAATTTGAAGGTGATATCTGTAGCGGTTTTGGAGAAAACTGCCGGACGTACGTACAGACGTACGGACAGACAGACCGCACCTAGGCCGACAATATGGCCCCACACTATGTGGTGGGAACAGAATAAAAGCTAATTTATAGGCTTAAAAATCGGGTATATACAATCTGGCCCATTTTTCCTTATTTATAAACTAGTTCAGCAATAAGGCTTTCTACATTTTGCTAAAAATTATGTAAAATTCATGAATATAATTCAATATGAATCAAAGCACTTAAAATGTCCTTGAATCAGTTACAAAAGCTTACAATAGCAAAATACTGATTGATTGGCAGAAATGAGGCATATACGAGGCATAAATGATTTTGATGATCGCTGGGAGACAATTCAAGGTTATATAAACTCCTTGAATTTGGGTCAAAATCATTTCACTTTAGGCTCAAACTCAAGGTAAGTCAAGATTCTTAATTTCAATTAGTAGAGAAAACAGAACTCATGAACTTTAGAAAATTGAAAATTTTATAATTTCACCTTATATTTTATTTTATATTTTAAAAGAAATCGTTAATAATATATAGGCTTGTAATTATTTTAATCCCACAAAACAATAACTCAGATGCCAGTAGGTAGTTACCAGTTTCACCACCAGGTGGATAATTCAGGTCATATAACATGGCACATTAGAAAATTCTCTTAAACTTGAATATTGATCAGTTTAAGTGGATCAACTTTCATATAACCACTATGTGTCTGATAATTATACAAAATTAAAATATGTCTTGCAAAACAAAATTCTATCTGTCCAAAAGATATTTCACTCTAAGATTTTATAAAACGGGATGTCTGGGGGATCTACTGCACCCAGAAATCAATTTTTTTAAATAAATTAAATTTTCAAATAATTTCAAATCACATTTCAAGATGTAATTTAACATGTAGATTTAATATACACTTTGATCACTTTGACTATTGAATATTTGAATATTTAACCTCTTGACTAACCAGATTGATGAGATTTCTTGTCACCTTAGAAATTACTTTGAAACCCAGAGTAAAGAGAAATCCTTCACAAAATGTTTCATTGAAATTTTTCTTATTTGAACAATTTTCATTCAATTAACACAAAAATTATTTTCAAATGTGTATAAATGATCTCTCTCGTCTAATTCTACTAAAATGAACATCACCTGTTGTATGTGTGTGTACTAAAGTGTCAAAACCTAGTGAAAATGAAAAAATGAAAAATTCTCAGGTTTCAACCGATTTTAGAACCTGGGATTCAAGACGTTAATGACTTAAGTCAAGATTATTTCTACTTGCATCTAGTCTATTGAATCATGACTGTAAAATATTTCCATTTTACCTTTTTATTTTATTTTACCTTTAATTAAATGTTTTGACAATATCACACTCATTAGGTAAAGTAAAACGTTTGTAAAAGGATACACTGCTAGGACCTGCTGATGATCATATTGAGAGATTGAAACATCACCACATAAAAGGGGTTCAAGTATCAATTTGGAGCTTTGACTGCTCAATATTTTAATTTGCAGATGTTGAGAATTGTGGCTCTGGTTTGCATGTACAGTGTGGTACAAGGGGTACCTACATATGACATG
The DNA here is from genome assembly GCA_903813345.2 of Owenia fusiformis. Classification (NCBI taxonomy): domain Eukaryota; kingdom Metazoa; phylum Annelida; class Polychaeta; order Sabellida; family Oweniidae; genus Owenia; species Owenia fusiformis. Next base: position 20,159,735 of record CAIIXF020000008.1, on the reverse strand, counting down.
TTAACACGTAAGAATTAACTGTTTAATATTCCTCATTCTAACTTTATGTAAGGTAGCGTTTTTTTAGATAACTGATTGACCTATATAGAATAAATATCTTCAGTAATCATATCACAGGGATTGACTACAGTATATTGCATGTGTTAAATTACACAGGATACTCAGGCACTTGTTTCTTGTGTGTATACCTGTCAGGTACAAATACAAGAACAGTACCAGCTATAAGTATTAATGATCATTAAAATGAATATTATGAACAGCAATACTGTTTTCCAAAGCTTTTACTATTGGCTCTGAGATAAGTTTATCAGTTTTATTATTAACAAAAAAGTTTAGAATTTGCCAATGGTTTCCCTTCTTTTCTCATATAAAGTTTTACTTGTGTAAGTTTTAATTATTCTGTATAATGATTTAAAAATCAAATAATAAAAAAAAAAAAATAATAAAAATAGTAAAGGATTTAAACACAGGGCTCCATGCATCATCCAATAATTTTGGATGACGTTGAATCAAATGAGTGGGAACCCAAATTCAAAGGCTATCATCCAAGAAACAGGTGCATTAAATCACCAACAATTCATTGAGTCAAGTGCTTAAATGTGATAAACGCTTTTCATACAAAGCAAAAGATTTTGTCCGATGTGATAAAAAAACAAAATTCAATCAGAACACTATGTTCAGATTGGCTGGAATCTGATTTATTAGGCCTAGCTATTTGTAAATTAAAACTTATTAACTATTGTATTTTGTGAATCTTTATTGTAGCCACTCCTGTATCTGATCCTGGTAAGTTAATAACAATATATTAGAGAAAACCTAAAACCTAAATAGTATTTGTCTCAAACATATTCCTGGATTACAACACTCATACCTCAGTCACGCAATTCAATAACATTCATCAATACTTGTATTTCAATGAAAACATTTTCTTCCAATTTAAATTCAATAATCATGAAATTTGTTTTTTATCAAGACTGTTTCAATGTTACAGAGCTTTGCAAGACTGGCTACTACCAAGAGGTCGAAAAGGACTGTTGTAGCTATCGTCAATGTACTGAAGATAAATTATATGCCTATGACAGAAAATGTATGGAACCCTTATACTGGAATTCTGAGTTGTGTGCCTGTGATTTCAACTGCACAGAGGAAACCTGTGATCCTACTAACAAAACCTGTTGGGGTAATTTAGATTCATGCTCTTAGGGGATAACAGTTACCTAAGCAATATAAGAGATTGTGAAGGACATAAATAGAGGATATCCTTTGATTTTTGAGGGATACCATTTTTATCCATGAGTGGATATCGCCTATCTCCATGAGTGAGAGCAGTGAATAAGTGGAGATCGGCAATATCCAAGAGTGGATAAAAATGATAGCCTGAGAAAATCATAGGATATCATATTTATCCTATGGCAGCTATTATTATATGGACTTAAAATAATTTGAACGAAAAGTTGTTGTTTGCTAGATCTTTTCTAATTTTTTCATTCTATTGTCAGTGAACTTATTTTTACAAAATCATTGCATGAAAAACTCATTTTACTGAGCACATACTTGGAATTGTATATAAAACAGACACTTGGTTGTTTGGCGCCAAGTTCAAAACAAATGGAAAAATCTTAACCGCGGATACTATTTTTAAGATACCAAATTATTTTGTGCTGTTATCCCCAAATATATTTAGTATCCATCGGATAAAGCATTTTATTAAGTCATGAGTGAATATGTCGTAAAAATATCATATTGGATATAATGTGGACAGATTTTTACCAACTGTAATATTTTGCAAATGATATTTTCAAATGTGTGCCAATACCCACTAAGTATATACATGTTATATGAAAACATATCATTTATATCAACAGATGCACCAGTAACACCTGATGACTGTGTGGCTAACACAGCTGCTGGCGAATGTTGTTTGAATGGAATCACATATGATAACCATACAGAAGGATATGGATATATTGTCATCAAAGACTTTTCTGACCCCAGAGGCCTTTCATACTCCATCCCATCGTGTGACTTTTCTAGCGAATGCCCAGAAGGACTGGAATTCAGCCAGAAATTCTGTGCATGCAAATATCCATACAGTAAGTATAGCCAACTCTATACTAATACATATTGATAGGGTACATTATGAGAAGATTAGAAATGGAGAGTAACACTCAGTTAGTGAAAACTGAAAACATAAAGTGCACCGCTAACAATATACTGAATCGTACCAATTGCAAAAAAGTCACACAAAAATTAGGAATTATCAATTTATAAATTAAAGTTTATACAGGGGTTGAGCAAAGGTTCTGAGAATAGCTGATCAAAATGGCATTACGGACCAAATGCCATGTTATTTTCCTATACCCAGTGACCTGGCAATAACTGGTCCTCTCAAACCCTGGGTATACTGCACATCAATGACACGACCAAGTGCAAGTGTGAATAGTTGATGATCATCTGTACCTCTTTATTTCAAGCAAACTGTGGTTGCACTGAATGGACATTTGATGACCCAACACCTCTAGTGGATATCAACCAAGATGTGCAGATGACTCCTGGTAACTGTGAAGCAGGTTCGGGACAACTAGCTTGTGAAGCTGATGCTAGTGGAATAATTGAACCTGCAGAAATCTTCGCCACACAAAAAGCATTCTTTGGAGATGAGGCTACATTCTTTGGTGAATTTGATACTGATTCTTTCCCTGGAGGAATTGTGTTTGATAACAATGGTGACACCCCTGCCACAATATCAGTAGCATATGTTAGCGGTACTCTTATTGGTGCTATTGATGGCATATCATATGGTGTATCAGTAAGTATATGTTTCAAAGTCGAGTCACTTTTAATTAGTTGAATTGTTCAAAAATTGAAAGAGACTTAAGTAAGCAAAGAATCGGGGGAAGATCTGATTTCACACACATTACACATTGGTGAAAATTATCTGTAATTCAGTTTGCATTTCTACACTTATAGCCAACCAATCCTGATGGTCGAATGAGATTTGTATTTACTCTGAGAACTGACAATACCACCATAATTGGAGTAAACAGTAATGGTTTAACAGATGAAGATGGTGGGAAATTTGTTTCCTGTGAGTGTTTTAAATTGTTTATCATGTTTATTTCATGTTGCATAAATTCTTTTAAAAAAGTAAGTAAAAAAAGTAAAGAAAAAAAGCAAAAAAAGTATTTTCTTAATGAACCCAAACGATAATCAATAAACGATGTAGCATCCAATTACAGAACCAACATTTACTCTTAATGAGGTATATGTATGAAGGATGGTACAGTACATATCAAATCTTGGAATCTGGATAAAATAATTGGATTGATAAACAGAATACATGATATTTGGATATATGATCTTTCTAACCAGTAGCAAGCATTTACTGATTTAATACCCAGAATATAAAATACATGGTGTAATCAACTTTAGCCCAAAAATTTTAAAAATCAATTAAAATAGAAAACTAATTCTTTCTAGCGATTGTTGGTAGCAAGTGCCCATTCAGACTTGGAGTTGTGAGACCCTCTTATTACTATAACGTAAGTTAAAGCATTCACATGTAGTGGACTAGTGACTACTGAGTATAGTTTATGTTTTAAGGGTTAAAAGGATTATGTCAAATCGAGATCATCTCTTTACCATTAACTTAACATGTAGACTGTTTCTATTTTCTAAGGTTATTTTATTAATGGGAGATTAATGAAGTGTGAAGGAAAGGATTTTATTAAAATGTTTGAATTCTTAATGAACTGCAACATGCACAATCTAAAGACAATAGGTTCATCTCAACGTGTATTGATGATGCAGATACAGTTACTTTAACTTTCGAGGGGGGGATGCAAAAAGGTTTTCCCAAATCTGCCCTCGTCCATATTGTAAATTGATACTCTTGTTGCATTAAGTAACTAAAAGCTGTGATTTTCATCCAAAAACTAAATATTCTGAATTCATAATGGTAAATAATGTTACTTTTATGATTCAATAATGAAACTGAAAATGTCCTTTCTAAAATAAAATCTTGCTGAAAATGAATATTTTAATCTTATTTTCTACTCTCCAGTTTGGTTACTGCACTTCTGGATTTACCGATGCACAGATAAACGATTATCTTGAAGACGGAGTTGTTCCAGCAAATGTATTAAGTGGAGAAAAGGAAGAGTTTGTACCATGGGACTTCCCAATTTAAACAGGATTTTGACAACATCATTACCATGATAACGTGAATAATGCCAACACATGGGAATGCTGATTCCATGATTATGAAATTAAAATATATACACAAATTTTGATTATGAATAAACAAATATGTGTAGACATAGACAGTTTGTTTTGTTGGCTAATTTCTATGTTCTCAAACTTCACATGAATAAATACACAGTTACTTGTATAGAAAGGCCGTTGCTGTTACTTTTAGGCTATGGCAATCTGCCACCATCAATTCAGATAGGCCAAAATATAATTCCAAAGATAACTGTTGCCACAGTATGTTTGCTGAATGCACCAATCTGATCTCTAAGTATTGAAAAAATTGACAATAAAACTAAAGCAAATGGTATTTGCACTTTCATCAGCACTTTGTTACCTTGCAATGGTATACTCAGTCTGTTGCTTCTAGATAAATCAGAATTTGTGAAAGGTATCCACTTCAAGTGCAGAGGAAGGGTGTCAACTAGAGAAAGGTGTTCACTAAAGACAGGTGTTCACTATGACAGGTTTGACTGTACCTACCCCCATGATTGAGCATGAAATAGCACAAAATCAAAAACCCACCCCCATGGAACAATACTGTGTGTCAACCCAAGTTCAAACCCTCCATGTGTGGTGAGTTCTCACACAAACATTTGAATGGTGCATTAATGAGACTATATAATAATTATAGCTGACCAAAGAACATGACAATTGCAACTATCTTAATAAATAAAATGCAAATCAATAGATCAGATATACTTAAGTGTAAGTGTTCAAATTACCAACATTTAACATGGGGACGGGGAGGTTAATGAGTTACAGAGAGACAAAGTTGCAGTCTAGTTTTATCATACTATTAGCAAATCTGAGATATTCTGAACAAATTTCTAAATCCATAGTAACCACAAAATTTATAGGATCATAATTATAAGGAACAACAGACACCTAAATTCTTTATATATCAGATGCTGGCACAGTTTTGCCGGAAGTTTGCAAGAAGTAACTTTTGGCAATGCAGTATGTTAGAGTAACCTAGTAGGTGTAAGAAAATATAAGGTGATGGCCTTTAAAGTGGTAAAAACAATTTTCACGGCCGAATTGGACTTCAATTCCTGCGATTTCAGGGGGTACTATAAGACTATTTCATAACATAAAGGATATAGTTGCTATTGTTCTGCTTTCTACAGCACACATTACTAGTCCAAAGATGAATAATATCCTAAACTTATAGGCCGATATCTGTATTAGTCTCAGAAATATTGCAATTAATAGGAAAAAAATATGCAATTTTAGTCATTTTTAAGTCTCACGTATCTTATATTTGTAGCTTCCAGCAAAAGATGGCAGCTTAAATAGCTCAAAATTGTTTTCTAAAAACTAATTCAAGCTTTGTTTGATATTGTAATACAATTATAATAATGATAATGTACTGTTTATGATTTTTAATATGACTTTATAGTACCCTACCCCTGGAAAGTGGGCGTGGTCAATGTTATCATTTTGCAGCATACAATTAAAAACTTGTATTGATAGAAAGCAAATCAATGCATATAAAACATCTTCACTTGTTACTTGACAATGTAATTCATTTATTATTAAAATATAGAACTCTACATATTTTATATATACGATTTCAATTATGTACAATGTATCATAATGAAATCTAATAGGCTGTTTCAATTTACCAACTTTTTCTCTGATCACCCTTACCTTTTGACAAAATGACCTACTATATGACCAATAGCAACAAAAATAGCAGAACTGATCAACGTTTAAACCCCCCCCCCCCCCTACCCCTATGTTTGTTTTGTATGGGGTCCGCCACAATGCAACAAGTCCATTTTCAGTGCTTACTATCACATGGAATATAAGTCACAATGTTTCCACAATATCTGGGCAATGAGATAGTGCCATTAAGAATATGTATGCCCAGATTCAAGATCATGGTGTAAATGCTTGCCGATCTATCGGCTTTCAAAAATGAGGAAAGCTGTCTTGAGTTCCGTTTCAACTAATTTTGAATAAAAACTGCTACTTATGAATTTTTTTCACAACAACTGTGATTTGGTTAGAGTCCAAACACAGGATATCAAGACATAGTGCTACCAAATTCTGGTATTGAAAATTTCAGAGCTCTAGATCAAGTATTCATATCTGCATGGACTCTTAAAAAGACCCAAAAGACACAAAATGCAGTCAGATATCGCGAAAAAAATGTGATAAAATGCACTATTCAGAACAATTTATCTCTTAAATTTTACTTTTATTTACCATAATTTCTGATTCTGCCTCTAGTTAGTAATACCAATAATACATATGAGTAGACTTAAGGTCATAGTAAGTGTAGTTACAGATTTATTAGCATCTAAAAATGGGAGAAGCAGTGTAGCAAGTGCAATTTTCCCCTATAATTCATAGTATTAAACTGCAGCTTTCAGGATTTTCTTCTCTAAAACAAGAATTCCGTGAGACCCCAAACGACAGGATTCCATATCACTGTACCACCAAATATATATGAGAGTAGTTTCAGGAGGTTATATCAAATAATCATTGAACCATTGACACCTAGAAATATGCAAAATACAGTCAGAAATGGTGAAATTGTGATTGTGAAAAAATGTATGTATTCTTAACAATTTTTTAACTAAACTGTATTTTATTTAGAACTGAAACATGAAGTGCTTACTAGGAGTTACATCTAGTTATTATTTATTAAGTGACTTCAGCATCCGAATTGATATAATATAGGAATATCCTATGGTTTTGAAAAAATATCATTTATATCCATGAGTGGATATTGATATTTTCATGAGTGAGCGCAGTGAGTGAGTGAAGATATCTGTATCCATGAGTGGATATAATATATATAAAATATTTTTGAAAATAATTAAAAAATGTAAAAAGAAATTTTTTTTTGAAAAAATTCGAAACCATCGAATATCACTTTTTAAGACGCGATATTCGATAGTTTAAAAGTGATATTCAATGGTTTGTGAATTTTTTGCTAAAATATTATAACTTGATCCACATATCAAATATATCTTCATGTGATATTCGATCTATATCCTTGCAACCATGGGATAATCACTGATATGCTTAAGACCAAAAAACCTATAAAGAATGTTATTATTGAATACTGAGAATACATTGTTTTTACATTACGGAGCTTTATTTCTACCTGAAAGTATTTTGGAACATATCTCTTGCTTAAATATTTCATGCAATGTTACTTTCAAAAACGTTATTAGAACAATAAGTCCATCCTATACTTTCACATGTTATTCTCCATTTCATTTTTAAAAATTGTGGGAGCTTTAAACTCTAGAAGAGCTTAATTACCAATTATACCATGCACCCTCCGTCGCATTTTTCTTAGGATGGCCAGGCATATTTCAAATTGAAGAGTAAAGTCAGTTAAAGTGATATATAGCTGTATATAACAACGTATCTTTCACTTGATACTGTGATGTCAAGCTTAAGCATTCAAACAGTGTATTTTGTCCCAAGATACAATAAAGTACTGATTTCATTTATTTATCAATTCAGATGCCTTGGAATTAAAGTAAACACTTGGTATATATTACCAATATTATTTTTACTTATTATTGGTGGTACAATGACCAGGTTTCCTTTAATGTCTTTGGTCTTACTGTGCAGTTTTTAAAAAGAAAATTCAGAAAGTTGCAGTCTTAGATGAAAAACTGGTGAAAATCATACTTGCTACAGCTTTTCCCATTTTCAGAAGCCAATAGATCTGTACTTCCACTTACTATGACGTTAAGTCTTCTCATATGTATTATTGGTGGTACTAACTGGAGGCAGAATCAGAAATTATGTCAAATAAAAGTAGCATTTAAGAGATAAATTGTTCTGAATAGTGCATCTTTCATATTTTTCACGATATCTGACAGGTTTTTTGTCCTTTTGGGTCTTTGTAAAAGTACATGCAGAAGTGAATATTTGATCTAGAGCTCTGAAACTTCCAATATCAGAACTTGGTAGCATTATGTCTTGGTATCTTATGTTTGGGGTCTAAAAAAGTCACAGATGTTGAGAAAAATATTCATTAAGCAGCAGTTTCAGTTCAAAGTTAGTTAAAACTGCACTCACGACAGCTTTCTCTATTTTTGAACGCAGATAGATTGGTAAGTATTAGTATTAGGACCTTGAAACTGCTCATATATGTAGTCTTTGTGGTACTGTCTCATTGCAAAGGTAATTTGGAAACACTGTGACTTACATTTCATGCGTTAGTGAACACTGAAAATGAAACAGCCTATTAGATTTCATCATGATACATTGTACAAAATTGAAAACATATATATAAAATATGTAGAGTCCTATATTTTAGTAATAAATGAATTACAATGTCAAGTAACAAATGAAAATGTTAAAAATGCATTGATTTGCTTTCTATCTATACAAGTTTTTAATTGTATGCTGCAAAATGATAACATTGACCACGCCCACTTTCCAGGGGTAGGGTACTATAAAGCAGAGATCACGGTAGACGTTCGCCATTCGCCAATTGCGAATTTTCGAAAGAGGTGGCGAAAAATATGTAAAGGTATTTCGCAGTTATGGCGAATTAGAGGTGTCACGGTTTCCCGATATTGGACCGAATTTCGGTCCAGATGCTTCGGTTCGGGACATGGGACAAAAAGGGTTAATATCGGTAAATAGATTCCTTCACTAAAATGCATAAAAACGTGTATAAATAGCGAGGAACACCTCCGATTTCGTTCTGAAATATTTTCACTTACCTCGTACCTAGATTACACTTCTTTGCATTGAAAAGTGTTATTAACGGACCCGCGATTTCAGGTAGATGGTAATGCTTGTTCGTAAATTTCTTCATCGTCGTTCGCAAATCTAGTGCATTATCAGTATGCCGGATGTAGGAAAGAAATTGAAAAATCGAGCCGGCATCTAAGTCGAAAAAGTCGGCAGTTTGGAAGTATTTTCGGACTCCGATATCACAAGGTAAACGAATTGGTAATATTACACCGTGCAGACTATGTGAAATGCCGATCACATTCGCGGCAGATGCTTTACATTCAATTTTAATGGACGTTTTTTTATTCCTGAATATGATTTTGAAAAGTGAAACTGAAAGTGAAACTGTCATCATCAGACATTTCATCATTTTTAATGTTCTGTCCCGTCCCGTCCCGAAAGTAACGTGTTGAGACCATTTGTACCGTTCCGTACCGTACCGAAATTTTCTTGGACCGTGACACCTCTATTGCGAATTCCCTTTTATACGGTTTTTCAAAATGGCTAATTCATATTTTGGTTGGCTAAAAATATTTTGGAAGATTTAGCCACAATGGCTAACAAGTTTTTTCAACTATCGTGATCTCTGTATAAAGTCATATTAAAAATCATAAATAGTACATTATCATTATTATAATTGTATTACAATATCAAGCAAAGCTTGAATTAGTTTTTAGAAAACAATTTTGAGCTATTTAAGCTGCCATCTTTTGCTGGAAGCTACAAATATAAGATACGTGAGACTTAAAAATGACTAAAATTGCATATTTTTTTCCTATTAATTGCAATATTTCTGAGACTAATACAGATATCGGCCTATAACTTTAGGATATTATTCATCTTTGGACTAGTAATGTGTGCTGTAGAAAGCAGAACAATAGCAACTATATCCTTTATGTTATGAAATAGTCGTATAGTACCCCCTGAAATCGCAGGAATTGAAGTCCAATTCGGCCGTGAAAATTGTTTTTACCACTTTAAAGGCCATCACCTTATATTTTCTTACACCTACTAGGTTACTCTAACATACTGCATTGCCAAAAGTTACTTCTTGCAAACTTCCGGCAAAACTGTGCCAGCATCTGATATATTAATTTACAAATGGGTCTCAAACTATTGTTAATAATTGTAAAATACACATACCTTCTTAGAGGAGCCAGGTACTAGAGAATCACCACTAGAGTCAACATCAGCAACCCAAATCTCAGTGCTATCCCATGGCTGTAAACATAAAGAAAATTTTAATATCACACTTGAAACACATAATAATCTTATTTGCTAGTAATCATGTTACATGTGAAAAACTTCCCAGTTCTAATAACCTTTTTAGCATATAATGTCCCTGTTTTAATCCTATGGCAATTGAGGTTTCAGGTACAAAGCAGTGGGATAACGAATAACATTAGCAGAAGTGGAACATAATTAAATGTATATATTTCCTACTGGGCTTATAGGTGTTTATCATCAGTATTGGCATAATTTTCCAAGAGAGTTATGGGTTTAAAATTTTCTGAATATATTGGACAATGTAGTCAAGATATAATATTGTTCCCTTACCATATTTGGATGGTTCCATTGAACCCATGCTATCTTACTGCCATCTGGTGACACTCTAGGAGTGGAGTAAAAGTCACAGCCACTTGCCTGGAAGGAACATTACATGATGACTGAGAATAAATAAATGTACCTGTATAGCTACACTAATTTGCACATGGTTAAGAGACAACACTGAATTTAGCAAAACGAATCCAAAGACAAATTCTTCATGAGATAATTATCTGCACAATCTTTATCAAAATCTTTGAGTCAATTTTGAATGAAAAATGGGACAGGCATTGAAGGATTTTTCACTTGCACTGTATCTATCCTAATATTGCAACTTATTATCCAAAGTATCCAATACAATTTCAATGTACATGTATATTCTACATGAAAGTATTTCCAATGGGAGTAAGTCATTTCCACTCTGATATTCTCTATATTAAATAAAATACAGGAGCATATTATAGGGAGAGGTGACTTACTCCCCATGCATATTTCTCACCAAAATGTTCTGCTGTTGATTGGTTGGATTTATGACCACTATTGTATTCTGGGCTTCTTTAGCCTCCTTTCTTTCAACCACACCATGGTCTTCTCGAACACAAAAGATGCGTCCTAGCTATAAAGTAAAATTAATTGCCAACATAAGTAATTTTGCAAACAGAGGATGGGAGTTAATACACTGTTTTTCATTATCATTTCAGTGGAATTCAGTTTTGTGTAATTTTACAATATATTGGTGCCTATGGTGCTTATTTAATATGGCAGATTTTCAAGGTAAATTATACCGTTGACCATGCACATATATGAGTCTAAACTTACAAGGTTGTCTTCCTTAAAGAGAGATTTAACTTGTTGAATAATATGCTCGTAAAAATGGCACCATTCTCAGGCTTGTAGCCAGGGGCCGGGGGGGAGTTTGAGCTGGACAAAATTTTTCAAAATCATGCAGATTTTTATACCATTCTGAGCACTTTTCAAGTGATTTTGATTATCAAATGTGACCCCCCTGGTATCTTTTGAAAAGCAACACTGCCCCCCCATTTGCAAAAGCTGGCTACAAGCCCACATAGTGAAAAGGAAACATTCATCATTTGCACAATATGTGTTTGATTTTGGTTCTGGAAAAATGATGAGGAAAGGTCCATGTGCAGTATGGAAAGTGATTTTAGACAGCCATATCTTTCACCATGAGTACTTTCTGGATATAAATACAGTGGTTTTTATTAAAACAATATGTTTTCTTTAAAGTGAAGTCCCCATGATAGTAAAATATCAATCCAACTCTCTGAAAAATTATGGATTAGGACCCCACCTTGTCACTTTTTTAAAAATGCAAGGCTTATTTTCTTAAAAGAGGATCGTGTTTTTCTCAATTTATATATATCAAAAGTTTCTTCTACACTATATTTATTTAATAAATTCTGAAAAGGGGATGGGTATTGAAATGCGAAAGTTAAAAACCACATTTCCCATGTTATTTTCCCATAAGGAGAACTCATGCTATCCATTGTTTTCAGCATGCTTTTGGTCATCGAAAATTGATATCTTCAAAACTAGACTTTCAATACCATTCTTCTTTTGAGGATGTTTTAGACCCTTTATTGAAAAATCTTTCCATGCAATAAAAATTAGAAAAAGAAGATACTCTTTTGAGCAAACAAGTTCAACATTTTGAAAAAATTGTTGACGTGGGGTCCCTATTTATAATTTTTCGAATTGTTCGATTGATATTTTTATCATCATGGGGACTTCACTTGAAAGAAAACATATTGTTTTAATGAAAACCACTGTATTTATGCCAAAGAAGTTCTCATGGTGAAAGATATGACTGTCTAAAATCACTTGCCATACTGCACGTGGACCTTTGTAAAATGGCACCATTTGGGGGTGCTCACATGGTAAAAAGGAAACATTCTCTGTGATATTGTGACTTCACTGGTAAAATAAATCACTCTACTTACTTCTTGACAAACATTTTATTTTGCATGCATGAAGATATGTTTTGTGAAAACTTCAATGACTTACCATACATCATTTTTGGTTGATGATAATAAATTGCAAATATCATAATATTAGGTTGTTTGCTCAATAAAGAAAGTCCTTCCTTTTACGTCTCTGATGAAAAACCCCCATTAAAGCTGATGTATTTGTCTAAGAAGGTACTTATACTGATACTGTATATAAGAAGCATTCACAATTATAAACCCATGTTAAAGATTCTACAAAGCTCATACTTATTCCGGTTATATTTCCCCAGAGAATATTATTTCAAAAATAGAGATTTAAGGTGACTTGGTATCATCTCCAGTGGTGTAGCCAGCTTTCAGTCAGAGGGGTACAATCGCCAAAAGATTTTTGGTTTTTAGTCGAGGGGGGGGGGGGTGATTGTGGCATAAGCAACCCCAAAATTTTTTTAAGGTTTGTTTTGAATTTTTCAAAATTTGATCCAACTATTTTCAAAATTGAGCCTTCTGGTTGTATTTCTATTTCCATCGCACCCCCCTGGCTACGCCTATGATCTCCAGTTACAGTCCATAAGCCATATAGTAATAACTTCTACTTGAGCCTCTGTGACTTCACCTTTGGGTAAACCAATTTATAATAAAGATAGGTTTTATATTTAATTCACTAAACCAATAAAGTGAGGTGTTAATCAACAGCATCATTAAACGTGCCTGGAAAACATTATTACCTGTTCAATATTCCCTATATTATATCAATCTAAGGTGAAGCTATATATCTGAACAAATCATGAAATGAATGAAAGACCCATACTGAGCTCTTGTTGCATTTATTCAGAATAATAAAGACAGGTTAAGAACTTAAGATTGGTCTTAATTTTATCGAGTATAACATTGTAAAATAACCCTCGTTTCTTAATTACCTTTGTTGAAAATGTGCCATCAGCGAATCTCCATCCACAATCTGCAGGGGTGATGGCTTCAGGTTTACTTTCTGGACTCGCTTGAGCGTACATTCTCTGATCAGAAAAATTGCTAAAATACACAGTGCCATTATTGACGAAAAAAGCTCCCCCGCCATACTCATGAACTCTGTTCCTCGCATTGAATCCCTCTGGGGTCCATGACGTGTAATCAGCTTGATCCTCTTTCTTGGAGCAGATGACGTAGCGGCCACCTTCATCAAACCTCAGCTCTGACCAGTACACAATGTCTACAAATTAAATGCAAATATAAATTTGAGAAAAGGGTTTTCTCTGCTTTGTTTGGATACAGTTACTTGTTAAGCCACGAACTGCTGAATGAATGCAAAATATATCCCTGTGAAAACTTGAACCAGATAGCTGTAGACTGTTTGAAAATAATATGTAACAAGGCATTAACATGACAAAATCTCACCAATGTTGCTAACAATGCATTGCTTCGGCCCTTGCTGTGTTTGTAATTTGTTTTGTTTAAATGATAATAAAAAAACTTTAAACCTAAATGTTGCTCACAATGTTATTAGTTCAATCTTAAGTCAGATTTGAATTTCTGAGAACTCTGTAGATGATTTTGAAAAAATAATTGGTCAATTTGAAGCAAGTTTTTGACCCTGAGAAGGTCATTGAAGGTGAAATCTCAAATCTGAAGTCAGATTTGAACTTCCGATTACTTGTCAATGATTTTGAGTGACGGCCCGAAACCCACCGCCCACCACCCGCAAACCACCACCTGCCAAGCACCAACTGCCACCACAAAAGACGGAGACCATAACAAAATAAATGGTTTTCAAAAAAAATTTGGTCAATTTGGAGCAAGTTGAAAAAAGACCTTTTTTAACCTTTTTTGACATTGAAAAGGTCATTGAAGGTGAAATCTTAAATGTAAAATCAGATTTGAACTTTTGAAAACGTGTAGATGATTTGGAAAAAAATTTAAGTCAGTCTAAACAGTATTTGTTAAGTTATTGGAAGTTTTAAAAATTTGTTACAGATGCCAACTGCCGCCCGCCACCCACCGATTACCAACCGCCACCACAAAAAACGGAGACCATAACAATATGGCACCACTTCTTGGTGGTGACATAAAAACTGGATGTGAAAACATATCATAGCCTTGCCCAAGTCGGTCTCTTTTACTTATCTTGATTTCTTTTATGACCGCCTTGTACCAAAGAGAAAGCCACGTGCTTTACCGACAGTTTGTTGATGTCGGTAAAATTTGACCAATCAACGACGGCCCTGTAGCGTTAGCTCATTATTATGCACTGTCAAAAACAAGTACACTTTTCACCAGGACTTTTCACGAACAAATCTTGCACGAATTCATCATGAAAATACAAATATTTTATCAGATAAATATCAATCAGTTTAATGGATGCCGGAGCATCAATTGGATAACCGGAGGTGATAAAATTTCAACAATAAACGTTGAAATGATCGCTGAATTCAAATGATCGACATGTAGGCTGAGATTGAATCACTGATCGACTGCATGACCCGCTACATTTTCATCGTGAAATCAGTTTTAAATCAACATTGAATCGCATGATTTAATTTATATTAATGACTCATACATTCCAATGTACATTTAATTACATAATATTCATGAATGATATTGCAACTCTAAAGAAACACTCGATCAGATCATTGAATTTCAAGTCGTAGACAGTAAGTTTGCTTTGTTTATGCAGCTCAACCTTATAACGTTTTGATTGGTCAATCAGCCTGAAGTCACACGTCGTGTCGTCCACGCGATCTGTCAATCAATAAGGTTTCGTGATACCCCTGATAGTGTAGATATTATGGAAATCTCGAAACCGTTGAATACCTCAGCATAATATCAGCGGAGATGTATTGGATTGTACAAGGCGGTAATAATTCTAGATCAGATTAGTAAAAAAATACCTACTTGGGCAAGGCTAATTAACATATCAGAGAACATTGGAAAATGAACTAAGGATCGAACGAGAAAAGTCACACATTTGCTTGAAAACGAGATAGGAAAACATTTTTAGCAGAATTTTAGCAGGTTTAATTTTTTCAAAACATCACGCATTGCCAGAATCACGAATTGCGATCAATTAATCGTGACAATGCGTCGCTAGATGGACCACAACCACAGATCAATTAACAATTATCACTCACCAGCATATCCCTCTGAGCCTTTGTCAACATGCACTTCCTGAAACTTAACACTGCTCTCTGACACCAGCTTGCTGGATATGGGTGATTTCCATTCCCCATATTCTGATACATTGGCCATATTTTTTGAAAAAAATGCTAAACTTTGAAATCTTATATCTTCGGAAATAAAGCTTTGATTAGTACAATACTTGCGCAAACGTCGCTTTAGATATTGATGAATACCACTGCAAAGTATTGGATACGTCCAATTATTAGTTATTGCATTAACATATAATCTGCGTGCACATATAGAAATACTGACTTTGCAGAATAAT